>MU842862.1:0-230868 GCA_030867305.1 Colletotrichum zoysiae
TAATTTTAGTATTATTTTTAAATTCTTTTAATAAGAAATTTATTCTTAAATTATATATAATATAGTCTAGTAGTCCTATATATATATTAATCTAACACTTTATTAAGGTGTTCTAAATATCTTATATAGAGAGTAATTTTAGAAAAGTTACTCTCTAAAAGCTAGTTTCTATATTAATTATATATAGAGCGTTCTTATCTCTTAGTTATATAATATTTATAATAATCTTATAATTAAAATAATATTTATCCTTAAAGGAAAACTTAAAACGTTTTAAGGCTAGGTTATATATTTAGTAGTAGTAATAAAACTTCTAAATCTTCTTTAAAATAGAGACTTTAATATTATTATATCCTACTTCTTTTAGAAGTTAGTATAATTAATCTATATAAAGGTATCTAAATTATTAGTGTAACCTTTTTAGCTCTTCTTCTATAAAAAAGGTACTTACTTCTATATAATTAATATTAAAGAATAGATATCCCTATTTTTATATAATAGGAATTCGTTTTCTATCTTTTTATATAATAATATTCTCTATATTATTAAGGTAGGCTTCTAGCCTATCTATATTATTAAGTAAGAAAAGAAATAGGGTTAGTATATTAAGTATATAGTATATAACGTTTCTAATATTATTCTTTATTTCTATTATACTAATTAATTATATAGTATTATTTAATTTAAATTATATATTAGTATTTCCTTTTTACTACGTAATCTTTATATAGGGGTTTTCTTTTAGGTATACTAGTACCTATAGTCTTCTAACAGTTAAATACTTAGCTACCCCTATATTAAAAATTTCTCTTTAGTATAATATATAATAAAGGTCTTAAAGTAAGAACTAGTTAGCTAGTATAATCTCCTCTAGTAAGAAGATATCCTCTCCTATTATATAATAAAAGAATACTAATAATATAAAGTATTAGGTAACTTCCTTATTATAGTTATTATACTTATTATATAAGTTTAGTTTAGTATTCTCTTCCTCTTCTATATACTAAATAGGATCCTCCCTTTTATACTTAAGAAGATAGGAAGTAAAATCTTTTTTTTAATTTAGAAGCTTATACCCTTAAAGGTATTAGTCCTTTATATAATTTTATTCCTTATCTATATAGTTAGTAGACTAATATCCTTCTTTCTTATAGATAAAATATTTCTTACTACTTATATAAAAGGGTTTTAACTAATATAGTAGAGTCTTTCCCCTATTAAATAGTTATTTAAAGTCCTTTTTAGTCTTATATAAGTATTATTTCTAGTAATCCTTATAGTTTAATATATAGTATCTATTTATAAAGTGTATATAGTATACTAGTAGCTTTTTATTCTATATAACCTATATTAACGCTTTAAAATTAGAAAAGAATTCTTTATATAAATAGCTAGTCTTAAGATTTTCTAGAGCTGTTTCTAGCTTAGATATACCTCTATAAGCCTATATAACCTATATATAAAGTATAATTTTTCTTTAAAATCCTTCTCTAAGTGCTTATTATATAATAGGTAACTTAGTAAGAAGTATCTCTAGGGCTTCTATTAAGGTCTTCTCTAGATTTTCTCTCTAGATTTATATAAATAAGAGTAATATTTAGTTAGTGTAATACTAAACTTAATTAATATTAGTATTAAAATATACGTTAAGTATATAGTAAATCTTATCCTATTATCTATTTAGACTAATATAATAGAGATAGAAGTCTCTTATATAACTAGAAAGTGTTTTAAAAAAAACTATATAATATTAATCTTTAGTAATACCTATATATTAGTAGTAACTTATAAACTATTTTACCTTATTATATAAGATATTATATAGCTCTTCTATATAGTTCTTTTTTTTTCTTTAACCTTTTTAAAAGGTTATTATTATATATAGTTTATATAGTCTATTCTAAACTACTTAATATAGTAGTAAATTATAGATATTATTTCTTTAATATAGGTTTACTATATAACCTAGAAGCTATAAAAAACTTTCTACTTCTTAAGTAAATTATTCTCTAGGTAGTATACTTTATAATATTATCTTATCTTATATATTAGTTCTTTAATATATAGACGTCTTATATATCTACTTAATAGATTCTATTACTATTTTAGTTATATTCCTTATAATAGGTTTAAGGTTTTAGATATATAGTTATATTTTTACTAACGCTTAGCTTAGTATAACTATTATATAAAGTAGAAGTTTTTATTCTTATCTAGTTCTTTTAGTAATACGTTATATAAGGTTAACTATTTAAAGGTCCTTATTTAGGTTAGTATTAATATATATTCTATATTTAGCTAGTTACTTAAGAAGCTCTTATATAAAGTATTAGTAAACTAATTTCTAGTAGTCTAAAGTCTAGTTTTTAAAATTAGAGATTATTATACTTTTAAGGACTCTTCTTTTTAGGTTACTATAGATAATTTATTAGAGGTTATATATTATATAACTTATAAGTTTCTTTTTAGTCTCTATAATCTTATTTAGGTTAATAGTAATATCCTAGTCTTTATTTTAATATAATAGAAGTATTTATCTTCTCTAGAGGTGTTAGGTAATACTACTTCTATTTAAAATATCTTTATACTTATACTTATACTTATTAAATAGTATTACCTCCTATTATCTTTAGATATCTTCTTTAGATATATTAGTAGTTATTTTAAATTATATAACGTTAGGTTAATAGTAATAGTACTTTTAGTATACTACTTATATTCCTTTATACTAATTATTTAATAGTTTAGAATATAGTTATCTCTATTCTATTTTATATAGAGGATTTAGTATAAGTAGTTACTATAAGAATAGTCCTTAGTTTTCTACCTTTTAGAGAGGGAAAAATAAGAAGTTACTCTTATATAACTTAAGCCTTATCTCTTTACTCTTACTAATCTGTAATTACTTATATATATAGTCTAAGTAATTACTAATTAGTATTAAATAGACTCTCTCCTATCTATAAGAGTCCCTTATATATAAGGGGGTAAATAATAATAGGGTAAACTAAAGATATATTATCTATAACTAACTATTAATATATAAGACTTAGCTGTTTATATAAATATATATACTTATCTATCCTTTCTTAAGTTAGTTTATACATTTAGTCTATCTAGATATAACCTTAGTCTAAGTATCTAATCTAATAACTGTTAGTTAAGTCTTATTAAGTTATAAGGTTATTATACAGTTAGATAGTGTTAATATTCTAATATAAAGTAAATATAAAATTAAAAAAGTAGCCTATAGGCTAAGGAGCTTAAAGTAAGATAAAAATTAATAAATAGCCTAGGGCTAGGGGGCCTAGAGTAATATAAATTAAATAATAAATAGCTTAAGGGCTAGGGAGTTTAAAACGCTTCCCTTTTAGAAGTATTTAGTTACCTCTATAGAAGAGGGTATCTATATATATATTAAAGAGACTATATAATATAGAGTAAGCTTTATAGTTAGAAAGAAGCTTACTAATAAGGCTATTAATATTACCCTTTATATAAGTTACCTTAAGGCTTATAATACTAACTAAAGGTTTAAAGGGTATACCTTTATTCTTACTACTTACCTTACTATACTCTTTTTCTTCCTTTATCTCCTTTATCTTTTAGTATATAGTAGCCCTCCTTACCTCTTTAGAGGGAGGTAGGACTACCTATATATTATAGTATTATACTATAAGCCCTTATAATTAATATAAGTTAGTAAAAATATATATTATAATAAAAAGTTAAATATACCTTCTTAAAGGTATTTCTAGCTACTAAAGTATATATAAGATAATTACTTAAAGTAATAAGGACCTTAAGGAGAGAGAGGTACAGCTTATAGTTAGAGATATACTATATATACTTATTCTTACTATTTAAAAGGTATATACTGCTTAAGTAACCTTTAAGTATACTATAAAAGTAGTAGTTATAAGGCCTTATAACAGTAGGCTATAGTACCTTATTTATAACTACCTTAAGGTACTTTAAGGTACTAATAAATAAGCTATTATTACTACCCTCCTTTAGGGTACCCTTAAGAAAAAGAGGAAGCTTAATTATAAGTAAATTATAAAGTAAAAGTAAGCTTACTATTAATCTATCTTTTTTAAAAAAGCTTATTAGTTATTATAAATTAAAGTAAGTAATAAACTAAAGGTAACTTACTAAATATATCTAGAGAAAGGCTATTATTACCTACCCCCTTTTACTCCTTATTATTCTCTATAATAGGCTAGAGGTAAGTAAGAAAAGGCCTTTTATACTTAAACTTAGGTCTCTTTAGAGGAGCTATAACTAAGTTAGTATTATAAATAAATTAACTAGTAAATAGAAACTTATAAGCCTTATCCTTAAGGGCGTTTAATACCTATTAAGGTTAATAAAAAGGCTCTTCCTCTTCTTCTTTTTTAATAGAGGGAAGGACCTATACCCCCTATAGGGGATATAAAGGTGTTAGTAAGTCTAACGCTTATAGGAGATCTATAGGGTAATAGCACTAGTCCTATATAGCTATTATATATATATAGATCTCCCTATATTTAATTATTCTATATAGTATCTATATTCCTCTTATTACTAATAAATTTATATAAATAACTACTTAAAAAGGGTAATAGGAAAAGTAAGTAATTTATAGACTTATAATTAAAATATTATTATTAATAAAAAAGGAGGAAATTTAGAAATAAAGACTTATATAGAGTAAATATTTATATTTAGTATAAAGCACTAAAGGGTATAGGACCTACTTTATAACTAAAGGACTAACTATACTAATTAGTAACTAGTTATTTAACTATATACTATATTAATTAATTATATAGTAACTACTTTTACTTATTATTTCTTTTATTTATTTTAGATAGCTAGTAGTTATATAACTACCTACTACTATTTAGAGGGGTATATTATAGAATAAAGCGTCTAACTAAAGGGATATTACTATATAATACCGCTTTCCCTATAAGGCTTATATATTAACTTAAGCAGTAAGGCTGTATTTAGTAGTAAGGTAGTATTACACTATACTTAGAAGAAATAAGCCACTTTTAACCTAATGAATTATCCCTATATGAATATCTGCTTTGTGATAGTATTTAAGTCGGTAACGATCAGCGAATACCTGGTGTTATATATTCTTTGCCTTATTCAACAGACAGAGCGAGATGTTAGCTCTGTAACAGCTTGTGCGGGCCTTGTACCGCACTGCTTGTTATTCTCAATTGCCTAGGCAAGCACGAACGAGAGGCGCAGAGGGTATACTGGCGATTTCTAACGGATTAATGGAGGGACTGTCGTGATGGGACACTTATGGTAGATTTGCAGGCCACAGCCCGACACATTGCTGACAAGACAGAGCGAATGTGGATTACATGATCTACTTCCAACATGACGAAGAAACGTTGCATATACATATATAAGGATGAATTAAGCGGCATCCCGCACCCGCTTAGTCGACGGGGCATTTATAATTATAATATTAATACAGGGCATCGGTAATAGGCTACATCTTGTACAGCATGGATTAGGATTAGCTTCAACCAAATAACACTTTGGAATCCAAAGTTAGTTTATATTAGTTATAGCTCCTTATGTTTAGGCCGGTTAGTTACTGTTGTTCATCTAGGGGTTCTATTCAAGCCAGGTTACGGCTCCGTCCCATTAAGGACGTCCGTCTCATCGTGTAACATCATTATCAGCAGTAAAGGTATAATAGTGACTGTGTCTACCCGTATTTGTCTTCTTCTAGCCGTTTCAAGTCTATTATGGCGTTGCCTGCCTAGTCTAATCCGCAGTCCCTCTTCTTTACAACTTACAGCACAAGGGATCACGATGTGTTGCGGCTGCTGAAGCCACCTGTAACTTACCCTCTAAGAAAGGTACCCTTGAAGATGCCGGTACAGCATGTTCTTGGCTTCCCCGGTGGAGCTGCAGTAACAAGTTACGGCTTCTAACACCTCATCAGAGAAGTTTCGTATCTGACACCGTACATTAGGTAGGTCCGTACAGTGTGTTGCGTACCCAGCAGAGCATCCCTACCACACAGTATCTACATCTTTTTAACATCACCAGCCACATTCACACTTAGCACCCTACGCACACGGTTGGCTAAATCGTTTAGGCAAGTGCAGATGTGCCAGACTTGCCTGACATTGGTTAAGACGCGACTTTTACTTTCGTGGCATCGCTTCTACGCATTGTGATGGCCATCTTTCCGCTGCCGCTACGACTAAGGATATCGCGGGGTATTTCAGTCAAATGCTCTTCGCCCTGGCAAGTCCTGGTGGCTTGACCGGAAGCTCAATAATGGTAAGCTCAACCGAAAGCTGCAGGAGATCAACAAGAAGGGAGACAAATTAAAGAAAAAGAAATCGTCTGGAGTTGTCGTCTCAGACCCGGGTGCCGGATCGAGGAAGGGAGGGGAGTAAATAATGCCTGACTTTCCTGGCCTGCTGCCTCAAAGTGGCCGATAAAGTAGAACTGCGTCCATTTCAGTACACAGTACTCATTTTCAAGGTTGCCTGGTCATTTGCTGTGATTTCTGCTTTCTTGTTTGTGTTCTGTATGACAGAAACGCTTTGAAGTGGCGTTAAGTGCGCTGTGCAAGCTCTTGCTCCTTTGACTTGATGTCGGTTGGACACAGTTGTATACGTCGTTTAGGTGCGTTGAAAAGAATATCAAAGTGATTTCCATCGCGCGCGAATCTTTGGAAGTTATCGCCTATTTCCTCATGGCTGCCATCAAATATTCGAAGAACCATCATGAGTTATCATAGCACAACACCCGTCGATTCATCACAAGCTTCAAATAACTCGATACCGCCAGAGACAAAGTGCCCACTGAACTCACGGTCTACCTCCTGGCCCTCTTCCTCAGCGGCAACGACCCGACCCCGCCATTTCACGCCAGGTGCAAACCAATTTCATAATAGACACCCAAAAGCTCTGTATGGCCACTAAGTTGTGGCAGTCAGATGCGGTACACATTTACGGTGTATACCCCGGCGAGGACAGAGAATCTAAAACCAGTACTTTTCGACTGTCTCGGCAAGTAGGGTGCACAGCAAAATACAATGAAAAGGCGGCAATGGTCACCATGATTATTACGTGTCCACCGACGTGTGCGTTAGGTCCTACTTAGCAACAGTCGCGCGCGTATGATTCTGACAACAAGCGAGGCATCCAACGGCCAGCGCCACGTCCATGGTGGCGGTGGCGGTGCTCAGCTTGCTGGCCCTCCTAGGTAAAGCCTTGTGATCTTAGGTCCTTCTAGTCCTCCGCTTCTTCCCTGCATATGAGACATCCCGACGTAAAGAGAATGCTCACGTCGTATCGTTCCTTATTCCTTAACCGGTACCATAAACACTTATCGAGTCAGCGCAAGCGTGGCGCGCAAGCCTCAATCGAGCTAGTCCTACCACCCGCAACGGTCCGTGCAAATACATCCTGCCGCCGCGACTCAACCACCAAGGCCGACGCGGGCCAGGCCCGGACAAGGCAGTGCCGGATACCCATCAGCAAGGACATAATAGTGAAGTGAGGGGATATCGCCCTCGCATGTTTGGATGAGCATGCGAGGGATGCCGTATATCATTACGCGGCAGTGTTTGCATGCCTGAGGTGCTGGAATCCATTAGGGCAATCGTCAGCGAGCTCGTCAACAAGCTAGCACCAATCCACGCTGTAGCTCGATTGTCTGCTGATACATTTCCGCCTTGTCTTCCAGAAGCCGTTACTCCATTTGCCTTGTCTCCGAGCCCTCTAAGTGCTGGCAAACATTGCGGGCCACAGCTGGGGTTAGGTCCAGCAGGTTGCCATCGTCATCAGCGACCCTCTGTGCCCAAAGGCCAATTGGTGTCCGGATCATAGGCACTGCCTGACTTTTTCTAGCCAAGAGTTGGCCATGGATGGTACACCGCGCAGGCTTATAAAACCATAGCGGCATGAGATAAGTCAAACGGTATAGACTTTGTCTGTTTGTTAATGAAGTCGGCAGGTAATTACGTAGCGGCGGCCAGGCATGGGTCCGGTAGGTCTGACTCCGGTGTCCCCTAAACACGCGGATTCCCGCTTAGTAAGCGGAGAAGTGACATCGTATGTGCCGTCGCCTTGCAACACAAAGGCGATCCTTGGTATTCGGGGTAGGGAGTATAGACAGCAACCCAGCGGTCAAGGGATAAGAAACTTATTATTAAGCATTAGTCATTACGAGTGTGTCTTGAATTGTAAAACTTGGCTGCTGTAAAGTCTCTCACTAATCAACCTTTACGCAGTGCACAGCGCTGGTTTTTTAGTGATAGCCCGCGATATAGAATAATCACAGCTATGACCAGGATACACGTTGAGGACAGAAGTAGAGCCACTCTATCCTAACTAGGTCGGACTTTGAAAGGACACCGAGGTCTACTTGCAAACTTCACACTTCTTGCTGGTATAAATACACGTATAGAGAATTGAGCCCTTGGAAATCACTGTGTTCGTCTCTACCTATTGCCTTTTCCTGGAGCTACTATCAGCTGCTTCTTCTTTTGTATACTCATCCCGTCTGTGCATCTATCTGTCATCACTAGCCAACATGTCGGCGCCCTCACACGTGCCCCTGGGCCACACCGCCCCGGAATTCCGGCAATGGGTTTTCGACGAGTTAGTGAAGCCCATACCTCTCGCCATCGCCCTTTTCATCGTCGCCTTAACCTTGATGGCTTTCAGTGACTCCCAGTCTCACTTGAAGAATGTGCCTCTCGTCAATCCTCCCAAGTCGATTCTGCAAAGTTCTTGGAATATCAAGGTTGGCGCTACCCCCCCTTCTTCTCTGGTGCCCAAGAGACCGACAGTACTGACAAAAGGGTTCCAAGACCGAATTCTTCCATAAATCAGGGGACTTCTTTAATCGCGCTCGAGCCCTCTTTCCGGGCAAGCCATTCCGGATAATGACCAACATGGGACCCGTGACCATCTTGCCGCCTGAACTCGGAAACGAGATTCGCAACAGCCCGGATGTGTCCTTTGCGGATACGATGCAAAAGGTACTTGTGCCCTCGGCGCCAACCTACTTAGCCAGAAGGCCTCCGGCTAAGACATAGCAGGATTTTCACCAAGGTATCCCTGGCTTCGAAGGCATGGCCTCTGGAAATAGGAACCACAGCTTAGTGGTCGCTGTCGCTCGCAAATCCTTGACCAAATCGCTAAGTAAGTGACACCAGCATTAGGTCCTGCCCATAGCGAACGAGGGCTGATGACTAGCGCGTACAGCCAAGGTCACCCAGCCGGTAGCACAAGAAACCAACTATGCCCTCCTGACAAACTTGGGCGAGTCGAGCGGTACGTACATAAGCTCTAGCGATATATAACCAAGTCTTCCGGTGCAAGCGGCATCGCTGACGCTGCAATCAGAATGGCAGACATTTAACCTGCAAGAGATCATGCTGGACGTAATCGCCCGGGCGTCGTCACGCGTTTTTCTCGGCGAGGATTTGTGTCGCAACGAAGATTGGCTCCATATAGCCAAGACCTACACCGTGTCTATCTTCAGAGAGGCATTCAAAATGAACTTAGTGCCACCTGTGCTCCGGCCGCTGGTACATTGGTTCATGCCAGGAGTGCAGGAGCTGAGGGCTTACATCGCCAAGACTAACGCTTTGATCAAACCGGTCATCGAGAAGCGGCGGCAACTCAAGGACGAGGCGATGGCGCGCGGCGAGCCCGTCCCCCGCTATGACGATGCCATCCAGTGGATCGAGGACGAGGCCAAGGGCGAGCCGCACGACCCGGTCCTCGTCCAGCTCGCCATGTCTATCGCCGCCATTCACACCACTACCGACCTCATCAGCCGCACTGTCCTCGACTTGGCTAGTCGCCCCGAGCTCGTCGACGAGCTCCGTGCCGAAGTCATCACCATGCTGCGCGCCGAGGGTTGGAAGAAAACGGCCTTATTTAACATGAAACTCATGGACAGCGCCATCAAGGAGACCCAACGGCTCAAGCCGCTATTTTCAGGTAAGTGCTTTTTGTCGTCTACACGGCTGGTCCCCGCTGTCTTGATCTGGCATACTGACCAAGAACCCTTGTTTACAGTCGTAATGCGCCGCTTGGTCAAAGCCCCGCTAAAGCTGTCCAACGGAATAGAATTTCGGCCTGGTGACCGGTTCGAGGTTGACACGTGGGGACCGATGTTGGACCCGGCGATCCACAAGAACCCTGAGACGTACGACCCACGGCGCTTCCTCCGGTGGCGCGAGACGCCGGGCCTCGAGCCGCGGGCGCACCTTGTCTCGACGTCACCCGAGCATATGGCCTTTGGCTACGGCGACCACGCCTGTCCCGGTCGTTTCTTCGCTGCCAACGAGATCAAGATCGTACTCTGCCATTTGCTGCTCCAGTACGACTGGAAGCTCGCCCCAGGCACCGACACGACGCCTGTTATCCATGGCTTCTCCCTACACACAAACCCTGCCACCCAGCTGCTGTTCCGCCGCCGCATACACTCCGAGCTTGACGTTAATTCACTATAAGTAAAGTCTCGAGACCCTACTGTACCTACATAGTAACATTGGCCTATAGGTAGGTTGTATAGAGATTATCTTATTCAGACTATATCATTATAGCATATAAAACTAGGCAAAGTATACGTAGATACGTTAGAAAAATACGAGGTTACCCGTTAATAGTCACAAGGTAGGTAAAGGAGTTTTAGAGCCAAGAGAGAGACAAGACCAGCGCATAAGACCAATTTAGACCGGCCTGTATTGGCTGACAGGTTACACTAACACGATGGCACTAAGGGTACCGTGAAGTTTGACTTAGAGTAGCTTATTTGCGCCAGCGGTCAGAACGGGATCCCGTCGACAAAGTGACTTAAGAACCACAGTTTGAATGAGGGCAAAGCCTCGTCAACTGGCAAATCTGGCAGAGGCGCAAGCACTTAGATCCGGGTTATCCTAACGAGAACCCGCCCTTCAAGGTGCTCAAGGATACGAGCGGCTTCGGCTAGGCCATTCTCCTGCACAACAGCACCTCGGTCGGCATTATCAAGTGCCAGGACCATTTCTCGGCCCAAAAAAAAAAAAAGAAAAGACAAAAAGGAAGCTCAGGCTAGCTGGTCCACAATGTTATCAGGAGCATCTTAAGCTGGCGCCGCAGATCATAGACATGCTGTCCGACGCCGAGATGGTGTCGGAAGTAGGGCAAGCATTGGACTGGACCTACAGCGCGTTGGCCCACGCCGGCCCGTACTTCCATGTTATCAGCGAAGCCACCCACTATCTTGATCTATACTTCTACCCGGCCGTGCACCTGGTCCTGAATAATGCCTTTGCGGCCGCCGTGTCAGTGTAAGCGTCGCGCCGCGGCCAGGCCGCCAATCGACCTGTCGCTAAGTGACACGGCACAAAGGTCGCTGGTACTACACCTGCCTACTTCTGATCTTCCTGGCTACGATTAGAACAGGAGTAACTTATTACTAATAACGCTGAGGACATCTTCGACGTCGCGTTTAACGTCATCTAGCCTGTTGAATAAGGTATTGAGTATAAGCCCGACACAGACGTGTAAGTCTAGCAGTACTACCTGCTAGTATATAAATAGGCAGCCCGGGAGAAGTAAAGGTCATTCGCAGTAGAAGGTATACATAAACATAATATAGCGTAATAGGCCTAAGAAAGCACTATTATTATAGTCTTTGATTGAAATAGTAGGGGGATTAGCATTTAGGTACCTAGCAGGGATAAAACCTTTAGTATAATACTATTGTATTACCTTGTAACACCCCCTTGTTTCACCCCGCTGTCTTACTACAAGTCTACTACTACCCCAAACTTTTGGTTCACTCTAAATTAATAATTAGTCTAGCTAACTGGTCTCTTTTACACTTTACAAAAACTCATAAGAAGTGCAGTCCTTTTTCTAAAGACACTATCTTTTCTTTTATCTTTATTATCTGCTATCTTTTCTATATCTCCTCTTCTTTCTCTCTGACACTTTAACACCCGCTGCAATGCAGACCGGTATTGTTTTCTTCACACGTCTCGCTCTTCTAGCTAGCCTAGTTGCCGCTACTCCCCAAGGCTTTAAACTTACTGGCTCATTATGCTGTAATGCTGGAGTGAATGATGACTCCAACTTCTGTAAATCCCAGAACCTAAACAGTTTTTGTGTAAGCTTATAAATCCTAATTGTATTATAAACGCTTACGTATCTAATGTTTTATAGTGTAGCGGGTTTCCAGCTAACAAGGGCAACGGGTGCGATTCTCACCCTGAGTTCCCAACGGGACGTGACGTTAAAGCTAATGTTCCTGGCGAAAACGCCTGCTCTGTTCCAAAAGCCGATGGATCTGGCGACGTGGATGGCTTTAAAGGATGTGCCTGAGATAATTCAGTAGTAAATCTAACTTTACTTTGCCGTGACTATTTGACACTGAACGGTGGCAGTAACTGGTGATATGGTGCTGTAAAGTAATGTTAACACAGGGCGAACTTATTCTAAGGAGAGAGTAAAAGGCTAGGGGAAGTGTGCGTCACAATAGCTTCATATAGCACTCATCAAATGCACTGCCAGTTGCTATATCACGTGCGTTTCAGTCATTATTTGTATCACCTATATGTATAGGACCTCTCTTTTCACATCTAACCCATTTAGTTAAGCGTCCGCCGAACCTATTCCAACACGCCCTACTGTATGCTCTAATTCGCGACAACCTGTCTGGGACACAGATGCTTCCCTGATAGCTGGCATATGATTTGGGACCGCGATGGCTGCTGCTGTAAGATGCGATTCTTATCTACTCCCACACATTGCTGTTAGGGCGCTTGTCCCCGCCATAGTCAAGGAAACCGTCTATATGGAGTTTCCACCAGGACACGGGGAAGCAGGCAAAGTACTCCGTTGTCTCAAGAGGGAATCATACGGTCTATGAAGGCACTGACAGCCGGAGTGTGGCCTGAGGAAGGTCGGCACAAAGCACGTAGCTGAAAGAAATCGTTGCTTGTGTCAGCTACTCTCCTCGTATCTTATGGATTTTGTCCTGGCATTTTCACCTTGACAAACTGCGTCATTGCCGGGGCCAAGGCCCCTGCAATACCCTTAATTTTGGCTGCTGGTGTAGAGATAGCCCCCTGAGGAATACTGAAACCTCTCTCTAACCACAGATTTACTTACCCGGGGTTGTTCAACAATCAGCTGCCCTAAATGACCCCCTATAGAACCTAATACCGATAAAAGATCTTGCCCCCCTACCTATTAACTGAGCAATCATCGTCACCGAGTGCCCCGTGTAAGAACGCCCTTGCCTTGATAGCAGTTGGTCCGCCTTGTAATAGTCTACTATTCAACCAAGCCCCGTTACCTACTTATCGCGATGGCTTCGCCGCTATTGTGTGAGAATCATTTCAGGTTGTCTTCCGTCCCCTCACACGTAGGTGAATAGTCAACTAAGCTAATTTCTTATGATCTCACCAGACCTTAAAGCGCCTCTGTAACACCTTTTTGTAGATCATTTGTCGGTTATAGCCGATCCTGCTTCCATAGATCGGACAAACCGACAACAGCTAGTCCTAGGTCATCCGGAGGGCGAGTCAATCCGAGCACTTGGCGCTTTTTGCTACAACTCTTGTCAGAGAGGCCCCCACAACCAACATAGGATATCCTTGTAACAAGAAGAAGACCCAACCCCAAGATACAGGGCTCCGTTTTAGGTAGCGCCCTTAAGCGCTCTTATCAAAATCATCATCTTAACCATCGTCACTTCGGACGAAATTAAATAGCTTCTCTAGTTCGCCATCTTTTCCTAACTCCACCGCTTCATCATTTCGCCTCAACACTACTTCATATTCCGTCTCAGCATTTACTTGTTTATTTTCTAGTACCTTTATAACCATTCTACTTGTCAAAATGCGCCTGAGTCTCTACGCTTGCTGTATCGGCGGTGCCGCTCTTGTCGCCGCCCGTCCATCATCACAGGGCGCCTCCTCCAATGTTGTCACGTACCTTGAGCGACGGGAACCTCAGCCCAATGTATGTATATCCTATTAACAAAGTCCTTCTTGTGTTAATGCACACTGTTAACAGCAACAAGATTATCCGGCGTCAGAATGCGTCCGACATCCCCCCCAATGAAAATATCCCTGCTTTTCAGACCGAGGCAGTAGTTGACGGGGCAAAGCCCGCCGGCAAGCGAGATAGCTCTGGAGTTTCCATTTCTTCTCTTAAGGGAGATCTGGTGACTAGAGCACCATCTGAAGAAGTTTCCAGTTTGCAAGTGAGACAAGCAGAAATCCTTGCTGTTTTAGTGGCAGGGAGCGCTGTACTTGCGATGTCGGCGGCTTTTGGGCTTGCATTGAAGTCTCTCGATGGGATTACAGATTTTAAAAAAGTAAGCACCCTACATAAGCTACAACACTAGACGTCGAACCATTCAATTCTTACAAAAGCATAGGCCCGCAAGACGTTTACTAGAACCCAAACAGAGGAGATGTGGAACCGGAACCCTGACTATAACAAGTTTCCTGCCGCTGCCTGCTACAGTTTAGGCTACCGTTTAGCAAACCCAGCTGGCTTTAGCGATTTGGGACAGATCGAAGTCTCTACAGCGCTAAACTCGGTGACGTATGCAATACATCCTAAGTCAATTACCAAAGAAAACTATCTAATTCTATAAACAAAAGGTACGATTGCATGTTCGTCGAGGGACCAAATCAATTCTTCACTGATAGCGACGGTGGCTCGCTTAACGTAAGTGTTTCATACCTTCCCTAATTTTTATTATACAGTTTAGCTAAATATTAATAGCTTGGCGTTACTTTTGACCCAACACGCTGCTCCTTTGACAAAGACACAGCTGATCTTACTTGCAGCTAAGTGTCAGGGACTAGAGGAACACAGAGTATCGATTATGTGACAGGGGCGTAAAGCGAGAGCGCAGGGCGCAAGGTGGTTAGGGTTAAGATGGGATGTTTGGAAACTCAAGCGATGGTAGTGCATAATGACAATATAGATCTTTTCTTTGATTACTGGGTATCCTTGTACCTTGCCAAGGGTTTCTTTCTTGGGTGTGAGCAGGGTCCTGATAGCACAATGCTCACGGGAGACAAGGATGTCCTCGATGACGTCTTGCGCCAACTCCAAGAGCTGTACCCGGACGTTCTCGTCTGCGGGCTGAAGAGGGATCACACATGTCATTCTCACCTCATGGCTATTGGTACGATGCACTACCTAGCGTATCTTGAGGCCCGAGGAGACATCATGCCGCACGCGGCTTCAGTCCCATTTCATTCCAGTATCACGGGCAAATCTCTCACAAATAATTACCCAGGATCTTGGGCCTCAGTATTGGGTTGGCAATCTCACATGCAGCGTACTCTTGTTCACCGCCGTCGCCAGCACACTCTCGTCGTCAGCTCGGCAACCCAAGACATTCGTCGAGGTCGGTCCGCACTCGACAACTTCCTAGCCAGTGAACTCGCAAGTTGACTACGTCAACGTCATGACGCGCGGTAAAAACGAAAGCAGATCTTTTCTTCAAGCCATGGGCGAGCTTTGTAGTTTCCACGTGCCACTGGACCTTGCCGTCATCATCGACAAGGGTGAGTTTCTCCCCCGTCTTTTGCTTCGTCCATGGCATTACCAGGGGCTGTAGTGGGCTGAGAGTCAGTCGCCTCTCAAATGACTATCAGTTACGAAAATTGTCCCATCACGGGCTTTAACTTGTCATTGGAATACGACTCTCTAGTCGGGCTCGTCACAGGGCTGGAAAAGGTGGCGCTCACAAAGTTACTCGACGCTGCGTGTTATGACTTCAGCATGTCCAGGTATCGAAAAGCATCAGATGGTAGCGGCGCTGACTCGTGGGTCAAGCCCGTCTTTAGTCAGGTTTGTGCTGGCTTGGATTTTGAGTCGAAGTCTCCGCCAGAAGACTTACAGCCACTCCAGAGGTTTGTAATTGAGGAGGGGTAATACCGCAAGTTCCGCGCTTCAGACTTGGACTACTGGCCGTGGTTCTAAGCCCTCGCCAACATCACGGCTCACCCGGCGGCGCCGGAGATTGCTGCGGTTATAGCCATCGATGTTCGCCTCGCCAAGTCGTACTACCCCGTCCATCCTGCCGCCCTGGACTGCCTGGCCCAGACACTCGTTCTTTATTTGCGCAGTGCCCTAACAAGTTTTCACGCCAATGTAGCTGTGCCCAGCTACGTTGATGAGCTCTATTGCCGGCTTCCCGAGACACATGGCATGGCCATTCACGTGCGTGCCACCGAACGCAGGCCAAATGCCTACCGGGGCAACTTGACAGCCATCTCTGACGGGCAGATTGCTGCCCAAGCCAAAGTTTTACTTTTGATCATGGTGGACAGAAAAGACACCATGGCCGAGAGTCGAAGCGGCAGCAGCGGCGCCAGATCCTGCCACGGTGCCGTCCAGCTCGAGTGGAAGCCGGACGTTAACTTGGCCAACGTTGAGGAGCTGTTCTCCCCGGTTTTACTTTAAGATGCTGGACCGATATCTTGCGCTAAGCGCTATCAAAGCAACAAATCATTTGCAAGATATTGAAACGGTCCAAAAAAATATGGCGCTCTTCGCGCCATGGACGACAGAATTGCCGCCGGTGCGCAACTCGATGGTCTGTTTGAGGTCGAATAGAGTCAGATTCTTCGCGAAGACGGCGGCCGCTGGAAGGTCATGAAGACGGTGTACTCGCAGCTCAAGAACTACGCAACGAACGCGGTCACCGAGACGCTTGGCAGAATCATCGAGGCCAATGAAGCCCTCATACGTGGCACCAGCGACGGTCTTGATGTCCTGAAGAGAAGCTGCCTCACAAAGTTTCCGACGGCATGCAGCTGACGGAGATGGCAGCCTTCCTAGACCCTAATCCCACGAGGAACCAACCTGCGAGTGCTCGAGATCGTCCCGCCGGCACGGGAGGTACCACAGCCATGGTCTTGCCGGCTCTGCAGTCCGCACACGGCGAACACATGTACCTCTTCTGAAACTACACCGGCATATCCCCAGGCTTCTTCCCGCCTACCTAACAGCGATTCCAAGTATACGGGCATCGATTATCGCGTGCCGGACATTTTCTATTACCCAGCCCAGCAGGGCTTCGTGACCGATCTGGAGATTTACGATCTCGCCATTGCCACAAACGTCCTTCACGCCACAATGCTTATCCAAGACACGCTGCGAAATGTCCGTAAGTGAGTCCATCCGCGGGGGCCGCTTTTCATGTAAGAGGTGTCCCCCCATCAGCAAGTGGCTCGGCATGGTCATGAGCGTATTGCCGGAATGGTTGCACGGTCCTAACGACGACCATCTTCTTCGACGGACGACTATGCCTCAACATTGCCATGATGCCCGCAGCGCCAGCAAGTGTTGTTTCCATGGAGCATGAATAGGCGCTAGTCAGGTTGCTGGGCCTTTCTCGGGTCAGAGAGACCTCAGAGACGCAAATGTACATCGCCCAGTCGCAAGACGCCGGCTATAGCGTCAACATTCACAGCCCTGTAGAAGCTGCAGTCCACCGTGACCTCATACCGGACCAGGATGTCGTCACCCTGCTAGACGTAGATACAACCTTCTTTCTTTCAGGACCTGGACGAAGCAGGGCTTCGCGCCTTTAAAGGTTCGTTACCCATGTTAAGGAGTGCCGGTGCGGCATTCTTTGGGTGACGGGTGGCAGCCAGGTCTCCCGTGCCGACCCTTACTATGTGCCTGTCTTATTTGTGGCTAAAATTATGTGTCTTGGGCATGGTGTGGACTTTGACAGAACAAGCTTAGATCAATATTACTATGTCTCCACAACTGACGTTAGTCATCTTGGTCACAAAGGAGGTCTATAGTCTCGGATCTCTTATTTTCCTGTCTAATGCTTCATTTCGCGTTCCTTTTAATCTACTCCATCAATTCTTCAACCACGCTACGATGCTTACAACTCGGGCAATTTCGCGGCTTGCTGTCGCACGAAGATATTGTGTTTTTCGCCCCCCAAATTACGCACTGTCAACCTGTTTTCGCAGATCCGCTCTCTATTCTCATTCGCGGATGGTGCGCGCAATGAGTGCCCAGGCTTCATTCTCTCCAAGGGTCGACTTCAAGGCCATCCCAGCGAACCAGAAGATAGAGGAAGAAACTCTCCCGGGTTATAAACCTGAAAGTTACTACCCTGTACGAATAGGAGAGATATTTGAGTCGAGATATCAGGTGGTCGCGAAGCTCGGATATGGCGCAGGATCAACCGTCTGGCTTTGCCAGGACCTGAGCAAGTACGTGTAGATGATTTGCGCTATGTTCTGCCTTTTTTACTCTCCGCCACTTTTGCTGACAAAAGGCCACTGTATTCTAGTAAAAATAAGCTATTAACACTCAAAGTATGTGTCACTGGGGATGATGCAAGCAACGAGGTGGCAGTATCCAACCACATCAAATCCATTGATGCAGAGCACCCTGGCAAGGCAAGACTGCGCACGGTTCTAGAACGATTCCAGATTCAAAGATCATCCGGGCACCACCAATGCCTCCTCTTCTCTCCTCTAGGCATGACCTACACCGAATTTCGAAACCACTTTCCAGCGCACAGTATCAGTACAGATCTCTTGCAGCAAAGCTTACTTATGATTCTCTTGGGTTTGGACTTTCTTCACCAGGCTGGTGTAGTTCATACAGGTATGTGCCTCGTCAGTACTTCAAGTCATATTGCCGTTGACCAATATAAGACGTTTCTCCCAAGAATATCCTTCTCGGCGCTAAAGGCTCTACAGTATTCTCCCAAATCCAACACGCCGAGCTTCAAAACCCGTCGCCTCGGAAGGTTCTAGGTGATCGCACGATATACCTTTCCTACAGCATGCCAATCACATCCGGTGCGCCAGTCATTTCCGACTTTGGTGCTGCTCGCCTGGGTGAACCTGGTCAAAAGCATTCCGGAGACGTAATGCCAGTTGTATACAGAGCGCCTGAGGTTATTATTGGCTCCGACTGGGATTCTAAGATAGATATTTGGTCTGTCGGAGTTATGGTGTGTCACCATATCTTGCTTGATGCATAAATTACTGACTAAAACTAAACAGGTGTGGGACTTATTCGAAGGTGGTCGCCTCTTTCGTGCTGTGAAAGATGCCCACCTGGACGATGAGCAGCACCTAGCTGAGATGACAGCCCTCCTGTGCCCTCCACCCAAACGGTTCCTGGAATTAAGTGCAAAATGTCGTCAGTATTGGGATTCAGAGGGTAGGTGTCATTCAGAGGAAACGACGGGTTCCTGAAATATTATCGTCATTTAAGAATCAGCCCTTGCTAACTATTACAGGCAACTGGATCGCCGCAACACCTCTTCCAAACCAATCATTTAAGAGTCGCGAGATATGTCTTAAAGGCAAAGAAACAGAATTGCTTGTTGCCTTTGTTCGCAAGGTCCTGCGTTGGCTTCCGGAGGATCGTCCAACTGCGGAAGACCTTTTTAAAGACGAGTTCTCAAACCAATGTATGTAGGGAGAGGATATAGGTCTGAAGTAACTTCTCCATGCTACAATAACTTTGAATTTCTAGCCCTGCCTCTATTCAAGTGATCGCACAGTAATGAGCTTTTTTAATTAATCAATATAGTTACTGTAAACCCTAATAAGCAGTTTAGTGTAATTTATCTAGTAGATATAATATTACAGTATGTAAACACAAAATATAGCACCCATGACCTGTTCTACATCTTAATGTCTTAATACAGTAGAGAATACCTAATAACTCAGTGTAACTGCTAAATAGAACTTCACTTTAAATATAGCTTAGGTGTATTTATAAGAACGATCTTTAAGCGCCGGAACGTTAAAAGTAACAGGGTCGCTGATGTGATTTACTATACTGTTAATAATTATTAGAGGTCGTAACAGCAACAGGGTAACTAACTTATAAGCCACACAATGACTCTGAACTCTGCTACTAAGTTCGCTTAAAACCTGGCGCCTTGGGTTACAGACAGTATTGGAGATGGCTTTATTTACTAGCCACCTTGATGGCTGTGGCTAGATATGTAAAAGGAAGAAACCGGGCTTGTCCCTGTTCTTCTAACTCGTTTGTCTTTGCTATTAATTAAAGATGTGTGACAGAGCTGCTGTTTGCTGGCGAATTAGCTGGCAGGTCGAAGTAAAAGTTCTTACTAGCAGAGACTCTACATATACACAGCAAAGGGCCATAAGCTACAATTACCTTATTTGTAACTTCTATTAAGTGTTAGACTTATTGGCTTCAGTAGCGTATAGTTAGTTATTTTATTAAGAGACGGGAGTGTGTGTTTTCTTCTCTCTTCCTATTTAAACTATAATATTTCTAAAATGTGGATTTCAAGTTCTTTAAAGCTACAGCTCACAGATGATGTTCACTTATTCTTTTCTTAAAGCTTATAAGAATCTCTTTGGTATATATCATGGTATTGCTCATTCTAGCCTATTGCTGTGTAGGGATTATTCCATCCAACTTCAAACGCAGAGATTAATGAGCGCTTAGGTTGTAAGGCCGGTGGTGCGCTCATCAGTGCATATACAAGGATTGTTACTAATTAAAAAGTAGGATTAGACGATGTTATGTCTAATGGGAAAAGCTTTACATACCTGTCACCACAGACGCCGTTTATATGTCCCTGTTTCAGGCATTCAGTAGGGCAAGTAGAGCCTGACGGGCAGTCCTTAAGACAGCGAGGCTCTCCATTACTAGAATTAAGACAGCGTGTTAGCAATACTTTTGTGGTAATTTAAATATAAAGGCAAAGTACTTACATGCTAATACAGCCGGCAATCCCAGTAAACTCCTTAGGGCAGGCAATAAGGTCCGTGACGTTGCATGCGTTGTTACTGAACTGGATCGCAGGCGGAGGCGAGGGCGGCGAGGCTGCCTTTGAAGGTTGGGGTGAATCGATGCCGGGGATTGAAGGCAACTTGAAAGCGGTGGCCAGCACTGGGAGGAGGGTAAAGAGGATAGTAGTCAAATACATGGTGGCGGTAGATTAGAAACTAGAGTCAGAGAGAAACTGGTTGCAGAGAATAATGAGAGGCTACTTATAATCTCCTGTACAGTTTCGCTTTCTTAACACTTCTGTTACAGAACAGGGATGCACCATTCACACAACCTCTCTTATAAATTTACAAGCAGGGTAGTATTTCAAAGTGACCTGCGGCACGGTATAGTGTAGAAGCCATTGGCTACTTTAACTTTATGAATTACCCCCTAAGTGTTTCTACTTTATGCTAACTCTGTAACTGGGTTCCTAGTCCGTCTTGTAACAGATTTCTAAAATTAGGTATTACCCTGGCTTTTTACTTAGTGTAATGTTAGGTGGTGGGCCATTCAAAATTTAGATAGTACATTGTATTAGCCAAGATTTCAGGACCCACTGATTCCTTTAGCAGCCACTTAACTTATGCATAGCGAAGTATAGTGTAGGGGTACTTCATTACAGTGTTTTAGAGTATCGCGCACGCCGAGGTAATTAGTTGTTAGAATATCGGCATTGGATATGGAACAACCCGAATGCCGGCATCCGTTTGCCAGCCTATTTCTATCTGGCTGCTTGGTAGCCCCCATGTTCTTCTTCATTTTCCCTCCTTTAACAGAACAGCAGCAACAGATAGACCACTTCAATACTATCTCTGTTCACCCATTCGAATGGCCCTATGATACTAACATTAGTAGTTAGCAGATAATTTAGGAGTGTCATATAGTTCCACTAAAGGACAAGGAAATTAACTCTATACTGTCCTGTTCCATTAACTTTTCTTACTTTATCTTAAAAGAACGCAGTCTCTTATATAAAGGCTCTAATTCATAAGTTTATCTGTATACAGTTGATAGTGATTTACCACCCAAAAAAGAGTTATCAACGCTCCTGCTAGCGCATCCGAATTCCATGGCGCGTCAATAATCTTCGGCAGCAACAGAACACCGATACTCCGGCTTACGTTGCCAGCTAGATTGTTTTCATCGTGAATTTCAATTTTCCTGGGCAGGCGCCCCGAACCAGTCAGGTGTGTATGTGGATTTTGATGTCGTTGTAGGGGTGGCAGTGGTGTCAGAGTGGCAGGCAAGGTATTTCTCTGAAACATTTTCCATCTTGCAACTTGACCTGAATGATGAACTGGCTGCTTCAGTAGATTTAGGGATACCAATATAGAAATAAATTCTATTGAGTTACTAGGCTACTGGAATAATTGATGTCAAGACTATGCAACTAGAACACCGCGGTATCTCATCTTTCCGTCCCTCAGCTTCTGCATGGCCGAGGTAATGCCAGCCTGTGTCAACGGGAACTTCTCTATCTGAGGCTTGATATCATGCTTTGCAGCAAATTCCAGCATAGCTCGGAGGCTAGCAGTCGAAGCAACGTTAGATCCAATAACCCTGAGCTCGCCTGAGATAAACGAAAAGGGCGAAAGCGGCAGAGTCTTGCTGCTAGCGGTGAGTGGGAACAGCTGTGCCCCGGATGCTAGGATGGGAAGGTAGCTGGGGAGCAAACGGTCAACCACGCGAAGTCTAGACCTGGGAGTAATACTTACATGGAGAGATCCGGGACGTCGTTGGCGGTAAGCAATAGGAAATCCAGCTTGGCAATACCGTCGAATTTGGTCACCCCAGTGGTGACATGGAATTCGGAGGCACCAAAGTCAAGAGCATTCTGCTTCTTGGACTGCGTACTCGAGAAAACCACCACCTCCATGCCCATCTTGGAGGCGAACTGGATCGCCAAATGTCCAAGCCCACCCACGCCGATGACGCCAATGCGGTCGCCGGCTTTGGCACCGGATTCATACAGAGGCCTCCATACAGTAGCACCGCCACACATCAGCGGCCCAGCATATTCAGAGTCGAGTTGGTCAAGGAGCTTGAAGAGAGCCGATACATCCCACGCGACGGCAGTCCCGAAGCCGCCTTGGTCTGCGTTGGAATTGCCGAACGACTTCTTGGCGACGCACTGTGTCTGGCGGCCTGAGTGAAACAGAGTTAGTGCTTGAGTGGAGCGGGTCGAAGCTGCAATAAAGAGGCCCTGGGATATTACCTGTCAAACAGGCTCGGCAGCGGCCGCAGAACTTGTAATACCAGCCCATCCCCACGCGGTCGCCGACTCGGAAGTCCGAGACGTCATGAACGGCGGAGCCAACCTCGATGATGGTGCCAACGCCTTCGTGTCCAAGGCCTTTGTCGGCGTGGCGGTAATGCTCATCGGTGAAGCAGACTCCGCAGTGGGAGATCTTGACGATGACCTCGGTAGGGCCCGGGTCACGATGGCCCGTAGCCTGGACGATATCTCCGCTTGGGGATCCTTTGAAAACGGTGAAGTCGATACCCATGGCTGCTGCTGGGCTTGGTTGATGGAAATAAGAATAGAGAATTGTAGCTGAGGGCAAGATATCTGATGGCTGTGTGTCGATACTGAAATCTGGAGGCTGGTTTGCGGTTTGGTGACCCTTTGCTATGAGAGCCGACCACTCCTCCTTTATACCTTTTCCCAGAGGCACAATGTCTATTCACAACACCTCAGAAGCCAGCACTACATTGATTCATCCTCCAGAGACATCTCATCTGTCTTACTGGAGCGGTTCTCGAGACGTAGACTCCCCTCGGTGCCTTGGACCTTTCCGTTTCCAGACACAGCTACTAGAGGCTCCACTCCAGGCCGATGCATGGCTCCACATCTGCCCGCAGAGAATGGCCCCACTTATGCCCGCCATCACGGCAAAGAACCCCACTTATGCCCGCAGTAGAGGTCCACTTCCGCTCTGATCCTAGCAACTCGGCCACAGCAACAATGGAAAAGGCATCATTACAAATCCATTCCAGGGCTGTGTAACTATCTGATATTACCAAGCTGTATCAAGCTGTGAGAGAAATATGAGCATGGCTTGTTAGCTGCTTACTATAATGACTCCAGTATTAGAAATTGGTCATCCAGCAAGCTAGGGGGTGTGGGGAATGTCCAGAAGGACGATGTATTCTTGCTATTGCAGTTCTGTAACTATTCTCTTGTCATATTGAACTAATATGGACGGGTGGCCGACGTCAAGCTGTGTCGCTCTGATTCATCACGTCTTTACTATGAGCCGATGGCACGCAGAAATCTACCGTTGGGTGGGAGCGGCAGTACCTGCGGGCATCATCCTATCCCGCGATGAAAGAGTGGATTATAAGATAAATTTCAAACCGGAGGTTTGTCTCAATAACGTAAGATATGTAGTTGTTATTTGGTTTCCTGGCTATTCGCTAGGCTTTTCTGCGGTTCTTTGAGCTGTTTTTCGTGACTCGAGCTGCATGCCCTCTATTTACCCCTCAGTATTAGGATTGTCGAGCAAGGCTCGAAGATCTCCCATGCCGTTGCAGCCCATCAAGAGCATCTTTTCAAAGTCGTCAGCGTCGTCCCTCGGCGCGGCTGCCCAGGTGTTGCGAAACTCGCCGTACGTGGTGGTGCGGTCTCGGTCTTCATGCTGCGAGTAGATCTCTCGAGAGGCCCAGGCGCACGGTTTGGTGGACACGGGCAGCATACTAATTGCCACGCGTTCGATGCAGGTGCCGTAATTGAAGGTCCAGTACAGCGTGTACAACTTGAAGGCTACGACGGCGGTCCGTCGGATGCTCTCGGCGAGGACCCAAGCCTCCCAGCTTGACTGCACGGCCGGCAGCTCATTATCTGCGCGGTGCAGGAGCTTCAGTCCGTAGCACCTGACGAGTAATTCCTGCCGCTCTGCGAGAACTCGCTCTTCGAGCCCGCCCTTGAAGAATCTGATCATCTGGTAGAGCACGATGGCTTGGAGTCTAGCTAGATTCTCGAGCAGCGTGATCCCCGCCGCAGGAGAGAGCATATGCGACACTTCGGCGGCAATTACTTTGAACAGAAACGTCGAGGTACGTTCGTTCGTCGAGTTCGCCCCGGCGCAGATGCCGAAGGCTGTGCGTAGCGGCACAGGCAAGGTACTGTGGAACAGGCCTGGGTGGATGAACATGGTTTCCCCGTGCTCCGCGAAGGTGAGCGGGGAGTCTCGAAGCTGCTCGAAGACCCATCTACTGTCCACTGTTCTTGACATTTGCCGCAAATTGCCCAGCATACCGAGCAGTCTGGGAATGGTCGGGTGTTGTAACTGCGCTAATCTCGTCATACGCTCTCCGTGGTCAAACTGAAATGACGGTGCGGCGGATTGAGCGGAACCTGCCTCGAAATGATTGTAAGGGACCAAGTCAATCGAGTCCATCTCAGCGGTGGTGGGCAGAGCACCAGGGTGAACTGCACCCGCAGTCGATCCTCTGGCCAGTGGCGGGGGATACACGTAGTTGCATGCCTTGTTGGTCTGCCAGCATCTCTGGCAGACAGGATAGGCTAGATCGCACTTCCGTCGTCCCCGGAAGCAAGGCTCGCATGATTCTCGTCGGATGGACATGCTGCGCGAATTGTCGAAATCAAAAAATGGCTGCAGAGCAGCGAGTTCTACACTGGCTGACGCTGACAAATGGTAATAACTTATAGGTGTGTAATAAGAATATGGTGGGGAACGTTCAGCTCATGCGCTGCAGGCATGTGTACCGGCAGCCTGCCAGCCGATCTGACGCGGCAGCGCTGCTTTGCTTCGTGCCCTCATCTGATTTGTTTGTTTGTACGACGACATAAGCTTCGTATTCAGGGCCCGTGTCAATGTCGCGTGGGGAATTGGAAAATCCCGTCCCAGCGGATTCTTACACCGCATTTGCAACACCGATTGATCGATTATAAACCACATAGAAGACTGCACAACAATTTGACTACTGTGCCTGATTTAGGGCGAAGTAAACATGCTTGTCTTTCTTTTTGTCCTGCTTAGGGTTACCACTCTATCGGGGGTTACACCATTTGTTAAGCAATCGTCCCTAATCAGCGCGGGAGCTCCCAACATAAGGTCTTTAACAAACTCTTTAATATGATTCTCATTTTTCTTATATTCCCTTTAGCGGAATAAGTCAGACCCCCTCTTTTCCGTCCAGTTCCTTCAAGAGCTCGATGTAATCCTCGTCACCTGCTGCAGCCAGTTCTCGGAATTGTGCCATGTTCGCCTCTACCCAATCATCTTCTTCGCCGGTCTGGCCGGCAGGGGATTCCACCGTCAGATCAACCAAAACGGCCAATACGAACTGCAAAAGGTAATTAATACTCACTTTAGGCCTGCCAATGCCCGCCTCCAGAGCTGTCGTCAGGGCTCCCAGAACCCACACCGTCCGCAGGGCCTGCTCCCCCTCCCTGCCCACCACTGTCTCCCATTCTTTCACGACCTGTCTGCAGTGCTCCAGGTATACCTCATTGGTACGGTTGCTGCCCGCCCTAGTGCGCAGGATCACGCGATTGTATTTGCGCCGCACGCCGCCGCGGAATACAATCTGGCTGCTGACGTCTGTGTAGCGGACGTTGACGAAGAAGCGCGGCGTGTTGAAGCGCTTGGCGTGTGCGGTGGTGAGGGCGCTGGCTAGCTGCTCTTGCTGGGCGTAGGTGAGCGGAGTAACGTACTCGATGTCGTAGAGGGGCATTTTGAACACAGCTTCCTTCAGCCAGGCGGTTTTCCTAACTGGGTGCACAAGAGGTGTTGATGTATTTTACAACAACAAAGTTAGGAGACTGGGAAAAAGATGTATTAAATAGTTTTCTCAAGGCGAGATGCAGGTATCACTATGTACCTGCCGTGTGTACCAGGAGTATTTGTAAGCCCCTAAGCCTAGCAAGCATTTGTTAAGGAAGTGTAGGTCTTATTAATCGCAGCGCCGCGGGCATTAACCTTTGGCTGAATCAGGCAAAGTCGCCAGGTATTTAATGGTGGCATCGTTGCCAACTACTGATGATTTCCTCGCCCTAAACAGGAAATAATACAACGGCACCTTGCATTTTGTCCCTTCAACCACACATGCATCGATCCAATTATAACACAGCCACGCAGGCATAGGTGTTAGCCCACAGACCGGTACAGGAGGAGCCGACAGCCGGGTTCCAGGAAGTAAACTGAGCGACAGTGATGCCGTATCGTTGAGCAATGGTCGCACAGGTGTTACCCGCGGCTACGAAGTGAAACGTTTTGCAGCTCTTGGTCATTCCATCCTGGATCGGAGTGGGCGTCGCTACGCCGTTCCCCGGCTTGGTCGGCGTGGGAGCGTGGCCGATGATGGAGATGCACACGTACGCGTCCAGCCAGAGCCCGCTGCACGAGCTACCCACGCTGGGGTTCCACTGTACAAACTGCGAGAGCGAGATGCCGGACTTGCCCGCGATGGCGGCGCACGTGTCGCCCGAGACGACGCGGTAGAATGCGTCACAGTTGCCGACCATGTTTGGCTGCGTGGGCGTGGGCGTGGCGATGCCGTTGCCCGTTGTGGTGGTGGTGGGCGGCCTCGTGGTCGTGGTGCCGCCGATGACGCCCACGCAGGCGTAGGCGTTGGCCCAGAGCCCCGCGCAGGTGCTGCCGGCGGACGGGTTCCACGCCAGGAACTGGGCCAGCGTGACGCCGTTGGCGCTGGCCACGCTGGAGCACGACTCGCCCGACTTCACGAAGTAGAACTTGTTGCAGTTGTCGACGATCTGCGCCTGCGTGGGCGCCGGCGTGGACACGCCGTTACCGGCCGACGTCGTGGTTGTGGTCGAAGGCCTGGTCACTGATGACGAGGTCTTGCTGGTGGACGTTGTGGCCGGGCCGGCCGTGCTGACCGGCGGCTCAAAGAAGGCCTCGACGCAGTACGAGTGGCCCGTCTGCAGGACGCATGTGTCCGTGATGGAGGGGTTCTGGCGAGTCTTGTTAGCAGGAAAACTTCACGAAAGTTGAGAACTGGAGTGTCTCACCCATCTTCGAAACGAGACCAAGTCAATGGTATTCTCGCTTAGCAGGGTGCTGCATGACTTGGCCGATGTCAGGTCAACCCACCAGGTGCAGTACGAGCTGGTGTTGGGATCATATGTCAGCGAAGGGCTTGAGCCGTCGCGGCGGTTATGAGCCACGCCGGCGAGCGCCACGTCGACGAAGCTGCCGGCGAGCAGGAGGGAGGGCAGTACGGAAGACAACATGATGAGGTTGTTGGTTCTGGGCGTTGATAGCGGTGACACCGATGCTGTTGTCTTGCGTGTTTGGAATGATGGACTCCTGTGATCAGATCGACAAACTCATCATCTAGCTGACAACATATGACGGTCTAGAGTGTAGTTATATATGTAATGCTCTTCCATGTCGCCTCTCATGCATGTCATCATTCATCGCCATCAAGTTATAGGATCGTGTCAGCCATGATAGCCCTCCCAGCTAGGGGAGACAAATACGGGACCTGACCCTAAGGTAGACCGTATACCTGCCTGGTACTACTGGTCGACCAGGCTGACTCGAGGGACTTTTCTAACTTCCTCAAAGGGGCATTGCCGGACCAGGAGGTCCGAGTTGGAGGGCGTCAACGCGAGGGACTTTTCTAACCTCCTCAAAAGGGCATTGCGGGACCATGAGGTCCTCGCTTCTGATTATGTCGCCACACATGTATCCATGGTCATTTCTCCAGAATCCTTGTCTCATGGCTGAGTTTTGTATGGACCTGTCCGTCTCCTACTATTTCAACTACATCGTCTATACTTGGTCTGCACGACGCAAAGTAACGGGTGCAGAGCGTAAGCCGATTCAATATTGCTACCAGACGTAGCATCGTCTTTATGCTTAGTTTTATTCTTGATTAGTGGGTACTTACCAAAGTTCCTTCTTCACTCACATCTCCGGCGCAGCTGACATCGAAGTTGCTTCAAGGGTGCGCGCCTAGACCCTTGTTGTTCACTTGGCAGGGTTACAAAAGATCCAAACATGGCTCCACTTGTGGAAAACCTTAAGCGCACATGGAGAAGTACAGGTACTGATTGCCAAGCAAGTGGAATTAGGGTCGGGCCTTGGCCACAAACCGCTTGCCAAGCCGCTAGATTTCGTTGCTACCCAGTATAGTGAACTGGACCGACCCGGAAATGACAACCGTAAACGAGGGGCTCGTGAGAACGTAAGTCCAGCCTGTGGTTTGCTGGCGAATGCAGTGAAGCGCGAAGGTGTGATGGTCTCCGTTCGTTTCGCTTTCTCTCTCACGGTCAACTAGTCTCCTCGTGATGATGTCTAACATCAGCAATGTCTACCATAAGTCAACTAAATGGATTATGGTATTTGAAACTCAATGTGTGGTTTTATAGAACTGTTCTAGCTGTACATGTCCTTGCCTGGTGCCACCCGCGTGATTACATGTGTTCAGGAGTTATGTGCTCGATATGTGCGGGGGAAGCGTATAAGCCTATCTGAACAAGTCCTTTACTTGTGCATACAAAATCCCAGTACAGTAAAAAAAGGAACGAAGAACATGTCGTGATCCCAACTGCATCGAACATCGAGAAATCTTCTCTCACGCAAAGGCATTAGCAGCCCCAACGATGACGCCAGTACTTGCAAGCATCCACATATCTCTCTTCCCAGCTGTGTTCGTGGCGCTGCCCGTCGTCCCAGTGGCCCCCGTGCCGGGGGCGGTGGTCGATCCGGACCCTGAAGACGACGAACCGGTGGTGGTGGCGCTGCTGACGGGGGGCAAGTCACCCAGCACGCAGCCAGCATAGGCGATGGTCTGGTTCAGCCAGGCGTGGTTGAGCTGGCCGAAGTGGTCCCAGGCAGACGCACACTCGACCGACAGCGAGCTCACGCTCTCGCTGTTGCTGCGCCAGAAAGATGCGGCGGCGCTCTCGTACGACGCGAAGGCCGTGATCAGGGCGGGAGTCGCAGACGCGTAGGTGGTGAAGCCGCACAGCTGCGACGACTCGGTGACCCGGCAGTTGAACCGGCCGGTGCCCGTAGCCGTCTCGAGACAGGGCTTCAGCAGCTCGTCGACGTAATTGTCTATGGCCGCTCTCAGCGTTCCCGAGGGCTTGGGCACGTCGAAGTACTGCGACAGGTTCTGCGTTGCGCACTGCCACGGGTCGCGTTGCGTCGAGGTCAATGTTAATGGAGGCTCCATCGTGGTCAACGGCGGCAAAGATACGGAGGGGGATGAGGGCGCGGTCGTGGCTACAACGGTGATTGTGGAGGCCGAAACGGCTACCACAGAGGCACCTAGGATGGTGAGGACGGCCAGCTTCATCGTGACGTTGAGGCTAGAGTCTGGTGTGACAAGATGATTGATGAAGAAAGCAAGTGATGGTATGACCGAGCGATGGACGAAGGTGTTGAGAATGAAGAGAAGGAAGACTCAAGGAGTCCAACGAAGACGCGGGTGACGGAGATGGACGGCGTTGGAATGCCGCGCTGACAGCCTCGCGTCTATGTCCACCGCAGCCGTAGGTATACGCACAAATGGAATGGCCTTTTGGCGACCGGCCTCAGAGCGAAGGAAAGGAAATTAGCCAAGAACACAGGTGTGTTTGATTCGTCGCGTACTTGGTCGGCTGGAGGTGGAATTCTGAATCAAATCGCCAAAGCCGCGAATACCGCCGCCGCCACCGGGGATAATATGCACGGCGAAGATGATCATCGCATGGATACAAATGTCATCCCCCCTGTAGTAATAATATATCCGCTTACCAGTCTCTGAACTTTCCGTGGTTTCCCTCCCTAGGTAGTGGGCCCCTGAAAGTCCCAAACCAAAATACTTAATCCGCATTTTCTAAGCGACCTCTACCTGGGCACCCCCTACTCGTTCCCTCCCTGCTCCAATGCATTCATGATCGCCTTAGTCTCCTCGAGGCACTCCTCCTTGCGATACCGCTGCAAATTAGGCCAGCCATGCCGCCGGTAAACCTCCTGGAGCGCCGGGACATCCCCCCTCCTCGTGATTTCCGAACCCAAGACCTCATATTCGTTCCACGGCATCCAGCGCAGTGAGCGATACTCGGCCTTGAGCACATCAAAAAAGTCGGCAACAGACCAGGCGGCGCCGTCAGCACGCCAATCGGCCTCCTCCTCGTCGTCACAGTAGTCATACGGGTCGTCCTCGATGCACTGAGGCCCGTCGCGGAGCCGACCGGGACACTCAGGCCAGTAAACAACGCCACGCTCTGTGTCAAGCAGAAAGACATGGTGCTCGCTCGTTGTCAGCCCAACAACACTCTCGGGCACATGCTCCATGAAGGCGGGGTCCTCGGTGATGACACGAAGCTCGTCGACGTCGCTACTGCGCTCACGCACCCAGATGCCGAATGTGCGCCAGTCGCTCCAACGGCCGCTAGGGGTGACTTCTGGTATATTGTTGTCGTCACCGTCTCTGCAGACATACGGCAGGTGCGAAAGTAGGCTTAGCACCTTGTCCGACTTCCCCAGGTCCCGTAGATCAGAGGCCAACGTCGGCCACCCTCCTGGCGGTGGGTGCACGACAGCCGACTCGGGAAGGTACATCTTGGTCAGGAAGGCGTAGAAGTCGGTCACAGCGGCGACCGTGGCCTCCTCCGAGTACGTGACTTGGTCGAGTGTTGGCATTTCGTATTCGTGTCGTGGTGCAGGATTCTTGGGTTGGGCTTTGTCCAGAAGGAGTTGTATGAGCAAAGGCGGAAAGATGGCAGATGGTCGGCCAAAAGAGGGCAAGTAACTTTGTGCTACCTGCCTTAGGTAAGCGGCATTATTGTGACCTGATGATGATCTAGCCCTATCCCCCTTTTCATTCCCTGGTCCTTTTGCGCCAAGTCCACCATGCTTCCATGAACGTAGCATTAGTGGTCGGCTGACCCTCGAAAGGTTGCCTAGTTACGGAGTGAAAGTCCGACATCACACTCACTCGGTACGAGATACTGCACCCCTTCGCATGAGTAACTCGCTCTTGGAGGCTCCGTCTGCACGAGGAATATGAAAAATATCTGCATTGGAGGTCGCATCCGGATGAGATGAGTGTCTGTACCGGTACATAAGCCATGTCCCCAAAGACGCTAAGACAAAAGTCCCAAAAAGATTCAGCCTGAACTGAGTGCTGCAGATATTGAAATCTCGAGAATGGCGGCTTGGCGATCAGGAACGGTCCGGTTGAGTCCCACCATGTGGCCCCATTTTCCACATAATCAACGGGAGCCCGCGACCAGGGCTTTCCCGGCCACATGTTAGTCCTGCATAATGACCTGTACCATGCCTTGCGTGTGATACAGCTGCAAGGTACTGGCTTACCTCTGCGCCTCGTGCAAAGGTGGATTCCAAGGGTGCCTTTATTGAGGGGCCAAAACGAGTATCCATGTACACCTCCACTAGGTTTCCAAGTGTTAGTGTAGTGAATTGAGCCAGAAACCCACAAAAAGGTTGCTTTCTACGGGATATCATAGGAAGAATACCTCTGCAAAGTTACATGTACTTAGCTTCTCAGGAATATCTCTATGTTAACGTTACTAAGATGTAGAAGTCTTACTATTCAAAGATACATGGAAGAAACAAAGTGCGCCTCTCATACTATACATTGGTGTGGGGCTTGTACTAAACCGATGTTTAGAACGCCGGCGGAGTGAAGACCATCTTTCAAGCATGGACCGAGTAGGCAGCTAAGGCTACCTATGTAAGCGCCCGCTTAAGTCCATGAGTTCCATGAAATATTTTTCGGTTTAACGGTAAGCTCCTATAGCCCTATTTTCGGACTCCTTTTTGTCTTATTGGGGAGGTCTCGACCCTGTAAGTGTGGATGCCCTGAAAGAACAAGCTTGATACATAGGTAGAGGTGTAGGCAGAGGAAGAGACGCAGCTATGGACGACGGTTCTACGCGAGCTATAAAGTGGTGTAGTTTTGCTGGGCTTCCTGGGCATTTCTAGAGTCCACGTCCTCACCCTTCTGTCTGTTTCCTTTCTGGTGACATAGTGACTGCAGTTGGTGATGCTCATTACATACCCACTCGGAATGAGGAGATACATCACGGCTTCCCTCATCCTGGGGGCAAGTCTTGTGCAATGTGCCGTCAACCTTGACGGTGCCCAAGCTGTTGCACCCGTGGGCGACGGCGACCCCTCACCCATCGGCGACATCAAAACATATGAGCCGGACCAGCACGACTGCCCACTTCCTTGCGCCCACCTTGGAAATGTGCACACTTGGATCACCTACTTCTCGGTCAACCGGCTCCGGCGATGCCAGCAGCCCATGCTACTGCAGTTCTCGCCCACCCAGCCGCTGGGCGATCCGGCGACCAGCGTGCTGATCCGTGGCTGCACGTTCGGGGGAGCTGGCGGCGGGGAGCCCATCACGTCGCCGGGCAACATCAACTCGTCTTTCCTGACGACCGAGGCCGCCAGGGTGGCCAACGAGACGGCCGCCGGCATGGGAAACCCGAAGAAGTCCGACACCCTGTTTCAGTCTTCTCTAGACCTGGCCCCGGCATGTGCGGTTCCAGGCGAGCAGGTCATCAAGACTCTACAAGTTGCGACCACCGGCAGTGCCATTGGCGACGGGCCGAGCAATGTGAACAATGCGACGCGTCTGCTCGAGGCCATGGGCGCCTATTTCAACGCAACCGACAACTGCGACGAGACGTTCTTGTTCGGCTACTACAAGCAGACCGTCGCGGGGATTTACATCGGCTCAGGCCTAGGCAAGCTCACCGTCGGGCCGGCCATGGATGCTCTGGCCAGACGCCTACAGGCTGATGGCCGCATGCCCGACCGCTTGGTGGGGCAGCTCTGCGAGACCGACGAGCCATCAGGCACGTTTGGTATCGCCGTGGACAACATGGGCAACCTCGCGGCCATCCAACAGATGGCCGCAGACTGGCACGCCGGGAAGTGTGCCACCGATGCCAACCTTGTGCCGTCGGGCGAGCTGAGGGCGTTGGCCGTCTTTGACGTTGTAAGTGCGACTGGGCTCAACGACACCTTGAGCAACAACAGAACATTTTACAGCAACGACACCCTGACCAAACGGCACAGGAGAAGCCCGACGGTGCTGCTGGGCCATAAGAAGCTCCACTCGCGCGCCACCTGCTCCTACATCCAGGTGCAGTCCGCCGACACATGCACGACGCTCGCGTCCAAGTGCGGCATCAGGGGCTCACAGTTCACGACGTATAACCCAAAGATAGACTGCGCGAACCCATCAGCCCTGCAGCCAAACCAGTATGTCTGCTGCTCGGCCGGCGACCCGGGGTGGAAGCCCGTGCCAGGCGGTGACGGGACGTGTGCTACACACCTCATCGCCTCTGGCGACACGTGCGCCTCTCTGGCGCTTCGGTACGGCCTGACTGTGGATGAGATCGAAGGCTTCAACAAGGGCAAGACGTGGGCGTGGACAGAGTGCAAGGACATGCTGGTAGGCTACAACATGTGTCTGAGCCCTGGCAACGCGCCATTGCCGCCGCCGCAGGAGGGGACGCAGTGCGGACCGCTGGTCCCAGGGACGACACAGCCCACCGACGGCACGTCCATAGCCGACCTGAATCCGTGTCCACTCAAGGCTTGCTGCAGCAACTGGGGCTATTGCGGGCCGTTCCCGGAGCACTGCGACATCCACGCGCCCGAGGGCGGTGGCCCTGGCACCAAGCTGCCCGGCTTCCGGAGCACGTGTGTCTCTAACTGCGGCAACGAAATCAAGACGAATTCAGGCCCGCCGGCCACCTTCTCCCGCGTCGGCTATTACGAGTCGTGGAACATGGACCGTGGCTGCCTTTGGTTGCGTGCGGAAAAGTCCAACACCGACGGCACCTATACCCACATGCACTGGGGTTTCGCTGAGATCGACCCGGACACGTGGAAGCCCGTCATCAAGGACCCGCACGGTCAGTGGGATGCCTTCAAGAAGCTCGCCCTCAAGCGCATCGTGTCCTTTGGCGGCTGGGCCTACTCGACCGAGCCGGCCACGTACAACATCATCCGCAGTGCCATTATCAACAACCGCGAGACTTTCACCACCAATCTCGCCCAGTTCGTCAAGGACGAGGGAATCGACGGCATTGACATTGACTGGGAGTACCCGGGCGCCCCCGACATCATGGTCGACGGGAAGCCGATCGGGCAGGCCGGGGACGGCGTGGCCTACCTGCGATTCTTGACCTCGCTGAAGCAGAAGCTGGGCACCGACAAGTCGGTTTCCATCGCGGCTCCTGCGTCCTACTGGTATCTCAAAGCCTTCCCCATCGATCGGATCTCGGCCGTGATCGACTACATCGTGTACATGACGTACGACCTGCACGGCCAGTGGGACTACGGCAACGTGAACGCCTTCGACTCGTGCCCGTCCGGCAAGTGTATCCGCAGCCACGTCAACCTGACCGAGACGCGCAATACGCTGTCCATCATCACGAAGGCAGGCGTCGCGAACAATAAGATCATGGTCGGCGAGGCCAGCTACGGCCGCTCGTTCCACATGGCCGTGGATGGCTGTTGGGGACCCCTGTGCGATTTCACGGGGACACGTACAGAGTCGGACGCAAACCCCGGTCGATGTACCGCGACCAAGGGATACATCTCCTTCGCCGAGATCAACGAGATCATCGCGCAAGGGTCCTACTCGCAGATGTTCCACGACGGTGACTCCAATACGGACGTCTTGCTGTTCAAGGGCGACTACGTCAGCTACATGACACCCACGACAAAGCTGACGCGGCGCGACGACTGGAAGGCGCTGAACTTTGGCGGGAGCATCGACTGGGCCGTCGATTTGCAAGTGTTTGGCGACGACGACATGAAGGTCCCACCGGACCGCGGCGGCGACACGGGCGACGAGGGCTGCGTGTCGGGCGAGGACAAGACTACAAACTCGGGGGACCTGTGTGAGTTTGCCTGTTCCATCGGCTTCTGCCCGGAGTCGCTATGCAGATGCGTCACGACGGGCCCAATGCTTCCCATTCCGGCCGAGAACCCGGTCGGGGGAGACATCATAGCGTGGGACGAGGTCGACGTCGACCTGAACCGGCTGTGCCGCTTCGCCTGCTCGCACGGCTACTGCCCGCCCGAGGTGTGCACCACGGCCGTGGTCGACGAGGACGCGGGCGGCGGCGTCATCGAGGTCGGCTGGACCCCCGAAAACCCAAACTACTTCAACTACACCGAGGCGCGGCTCGCCAACGCGAAAAAGTGCCTCATCTGGAAGGATCCCAAAAACATGGACGATGCCCGGTTCCAGTGCTTACCCTACTGCAAGTCAGCGCTCGACGAGGCCAAGGAAGAGGGTCGAACCTCCAACTACGGTTGCATTGGCTTCTTCTCGGCCAAGGAGTATCCTGACGGCATCCCCTGGGGCAGGTATCCGAGTTCGGCGGATCTTGTCGCGCCCGGCATCTGCTCGTGCGACAACTACATGGTCAACGAGATTGCGGACACGGTGCTCGAGGCCATGCCCATCATCGCCCAAATCGGCTGCTACGTACTCATGTCGTCACTGAAGCTGGTGCTGGACGTCGGCGCGAGCCTTATTCCTGGCGTGGGCAAGATTTTGGACGCCGGACTTGACATGGCCGCCACGGCAGCGCAGATGGCTACGTACCTATACCCCGAGGAGGAAGACCCCGAGGGAGCCTTCTCCTGGTGGCTCAGCCCCTGTGGCGGGACGGAGCTGGTGCCGGACGATATCAAGAACCTCTTTGGCATTCTCAGCACCGTCGCAGACGGGGTGTCCAGCTTCAAGGAGCCCAAGGCGCCCAAGGGCAGCGGCAAGAAGGGTGACGACGCAAACCCCACCGACAGGGGCAAGCCCAAGCAGGGCACAGGTAGCGGCGCCAATGGTCTGGGCCAGACGAAGCCGGGTAGCGGCGGCGTCCAGAAGAGGTGCAACGTGCCCAAGTCAAAGTCGACCCTGCGGCTGGGCGCGGCCAAGAACACCATACGACGGCAGTCGTGCGTGGCCAGCAAGACGCACACGGATGATATCGTCGTCACGTCGCTGACCTACGGCGCCCGCACCATGCAGGTGAAAGCCACCTGCAGCGCCGCCTGGTCGCAGGCCTGCTATCACTACAGCAGCGTCATTCGCAACAACCCGGCCTGGGCCACGCTGACGTGCCCGCCAGCGGCTGCCACCACGACCCATCGCGAGAATGGCAAGGCCACAGCCACCTGGAGCAGTCAGCACCGCGGCGCGGGCTGGCAAGCTAGAGCCAACCGACCGCACGATAATTGTGACCGCGATGAGTACCCGCCGGCCTACCTGCTGGACGCCAACAGCCCAGCAATGGTCAACTCGGGCGTCGACCGCACCGGCCAGCTGGTTCGCTATATCCCGGACGGTCAGAACCGCCCGGCTGGCCAGATGTGGAAGAGCTCCTGCTTCGGCCCACCCTTGAAAGAGCTCTCCGACACCAACTTCGACGCCGCCGTCAGCCGCGCCCCGGTGAGTGCCAAACAGGTCAGTCGCCCCAAATCCGAGTGGCTGCGCACCTTTGTGGCCATCGGCGTCAACACGCACCCCGAGTTCACCATCGCGTCCTTCGAACATTCAGGCAGCCCTCCGGCCAACGACGGCCTCAACGACAACCAGTGCTGGGCCAGGGGTATCGCCGCCGCCGACCCGGGCTTTGCCCTGCTGACGTATGATCCCTACTACGACACGCACCCCATGCCGTACAGGTACGATCAGGCCTACGTGCAGGGCGCCAACGGGTCGTGATCGTGCGACGATGTCTCTTGTTGTTGTGTTTTTTTTTTGTTTTTTTTGTCCTTGGGCGGAAGCCATCAGTGGCATTGGGTTAGTCAGACTCGAAGCTGTTATTTTGCGTCTTAGCCAAGAGGGTGGTTTTCCACACTCTAGGTCCGTATTTCGGAATTGTTATAAGTCGTCTTAGGCGCATAAGAAGAGCCAAAACCCGAGCTATCTAGCAGCAGTCAGATTGGACGGGCATAAATGGATTGGTTTTGAGGATTTGCTTAGAAACTTAACATGTAAAAGGATTGAATCGCTTTAAGCTCCAATCTGTTTCGAAGTCTTTGTGAAGGCATGTCGTTCAATTAAGAAGATGAACCCGACAAGCTCGGTCGGCCTTGTTGATATAGGGCCTGCTGCACTGCGTGGCGCTGCAAGGGGTTGCGTGGCTGAAAATGTCATTTCCAGCACCAGTTCACCCAACGCCCATCCGCACGGCATCTCGCATCGTCAGCTGCGAGGATAGTCAGAGCACAGGAATGATGGGAACCGATCAGTCGCCGTTCGGCATTATCGTCCGCCAAGTTCCAGGTGGTTGAACCGATCCGCGTATGATAACAGGCATGCCTGGGGGGTGTTTGTGTTTTACCGCCTCGCAATGGGATTTATTTGCAAGGACCGCAAGCCAGTCGCCAAAAAGGGAAGAAAAAAAGGACAACTTAGTAGGGAGGTTCACGTCTGGCTCGGCACTACGTATAAGGAGCCCTAGATCGTTGGCTTCAGTCATCATACCAACGGCGCTGCCTGTAATTATTAATGCGTGCAAAGGGATGCGCGGCGACTCCACTGCTGTCAATTGGTCGACTTGAATGCCACAAGCGCATGCCTGTCTCGGTAGATTCTTGTCAATCAGGCTTGTTAGTGCTGGCAGATTAGTTAATCTAGTTAGATTTATGCTTCCGGGCGCTCCGTGATGGGGCCACAGTTACAATAACAAAAGTCCACTTGCCTGTTATTGGGGGGGGGCACATCGATTGACTTGTCAGTCCCTATTTCAAGCTGCAACAACACGTAATAACAAGATGGGTACAACTTTGTATTAAAGAAGCTCGCAAGCACACAATGGTTACGGCTCCTTTTGTTCTGTTGTGTGCCATCAGAAAACTTTGTTGCTTCATCATTCCATGGGTTCTTTTCTTTTTCCACAGGGGCTTATTCAATATGCACCTCGAGCCAGTACTTTGCCTTTTTGCTATCTTCTACTTCGGTAACATAGCTATAGCTCATCCAAGGGACACCGATACCCCTACCTCACAAAAAATTGGTTCGGCTGACATTAGACTACAATCTGATGCTGTGGATGAACTCAAGGTTATATCGCAGCCTGCTGATGTAAACCTTGCTGAGTTGCCTGGCTATGGCTATGCTGATGAGGCTGGGAGAGGTGTCACTATTTTTATAGTTGACACTGGAATTAACAGCATGAACTCAGTATGTGAATTCAAAGAGACATAATTTAATGCTCCCTTATAATAGATTGCTAATATATAAATGTAGGAATGGACTGATATGCCTGGTACTAAGGATGTCATATACCTTCCAAGAGCTGCAAAGAATGGAAGGGATATCCTGAACCATGGCGCATGTGTTGCCTCTAAAGCAGGCGGTCCTGTTTATGGCACAGCTAAGAATGCAAATATAGTTGTTGTTAAGTTACCGCGTTCTATCTATACCTCTGATCTCTTAAATGCTCTTAGAGAGATTAAAGATTATATCACTACAAAAGCCCTCCAAGGAAAAGCTGTTATTAATTTTTCGCTTGGGCATTGTAAGCTTCCTTTTATTGCCATGGTCTCTACTATTACGTATTTGCTGACTTGGATAACAAGTGGACCTAGAATATCTCTATTCTGAGTACGAGCAGGAACTCCGTGCAATAATAGCACAGGACGTTGTTATTGTTACAGCCTCTGGAAATAATAGGGTAGGTAAACCAAAATGAAGTGTATTTAAGTGTGTACTAATAAAAATATTAATTCTTTTAGCAAAAAGATGACGATGTTACTACTTATCCTGCCCTGTTTGGTGAAACGATGGATATTATTGTTGTTGGCGCAGTTGATAATACTGGCTATCGAGCTCCCTTCTCGCAAGGCACTGGGAGCCAGTTAACTGTCTCTGCACCTGGCTATGTGGACTGCGCAAATGGAAGAGAAGATCCCAACACCCTGCATCGTCGTGGGACCTCTTTTGGTACGATTGCTTAGCCCCTCTTTGAGATAACGCTAACGCTTTCCAAAAGCTGCGCCTACAGTTGCTGGTGTTATTGCTGTATGGCTGTCACAACAGGAGCACAAAGCTACCCTGCAGGTTAAAGGCCAAGTTGCTGCAAGGGTGAAAAAAATGGTGCAGGACCTGGCGTATTCCCGGGTTGAAGGACAGCCGCCCGTTATCTGGAACGGAATTAACCCCCGTGGGCTTTCCTAAGTATGACGGCAGGCGCTAGGCCAAGCTGTCAGGCGCAGTTGAAGACGCAAGTTGCAGGGCTACCTTAACGAAGCCGTCGAGAACATCGAGCAATGGTGTTTTGTCAAATGCACTAATACTTAGAAATCAGAAATCTGACAAGGCTAATTTAAAAATTCATAGCAGAGGACATAGCCCCGCTGCCAATGTTAAGCACAGTGCCATGTGTATGGATATGGGTTTGAAATTGAAAGGCATAACATTGGGAGGTTGGAAATGATACAGATCGCGACCTCGATCCCGGTTTTCTGCAAGAGCTACATCCTGTCATGACTCAGTAACTTCCGGATTCTTGATTTTTACTTGTTACCAGAAGTCTAATCGTCTGTCGTTAGCTCTCGCCACCCTGTCATCCCATGTTGCTGCTGTCAAGGACCTGGTGATTGGCGCTAAAGTCTGGAATGTACTAGCTTGGTTATAGTTGTACCATCTTTCAGGACTTCTTCGCGCTCTTGTATCTCATAGCCACGTAACCTCGGCATCAAAATAGTCCAAATGTACCAGTACACGACGCCGCCGGCAAGACTTTTTGCAGATCAGTCAATCATGTACTGCACTTTGGAGGAAGAGTGAATACCATGACTTACATGCTTGTTCCAACAACTGCGTAAGTAGCATAGAATATCCCATTGCTCGGCTTGGTACTGGGTGGAAAGAACGGTGCAGTGAGAAGAGCCAGACTAAGCCCGACCCGTAACACCACTGCCGGGATCCAAGCTTTAAAGGGTCTCTTGAGATCAGGCCGTTTCACGCGTAACCACAGAAGACCGGCTCCAACGGCTAGGGCTAAGAACTGGCCTGGATATCCTTCGACTTCCAGGATGAAAGAGTAAACCTCCGCTGATGGAGGAAGAGTTATCACCAAAAACGATGGAATATAGTGTACTAATAACCCACCCAAAGGTGAATTAAACGGTCTTGTCGATGAAAGTATTTCAGAGAATGGAAGGAAGCCTTGTCTGGCAATTTCCTGCTTGGTACGAGCCTAGGTGGCCATCAATAACCTGAATAAAGTGAATTGTTTTTCGATACTTACCGCTGAGAAGGTAACAACAAGCACATTAGCTCCGGCACTCAGCGCAACGGCCAGCGGGAGAACAGTCTTGCCAATACCTTCCCCAAATATGCGTTCAAAGAACAGAGCCGCAATGAGCTCGCCGCTCTTCTTGATGTCTTCGATCGGCACGACAAGAAAATAAGCTACGTTGACGAGGGCATAAAGTCCGCAAGCAGTCGTCAAGGCTGTCATTGTCACCGATCGCAGCGTCCGCACGGGGTCTTTCACCTCGTTAAGGACATAGTTGGCGTTGTCGAGACCTGAGTAAGAGTAGAACACCTTGAAGAGAGAAGTTGCAATGACCCCCCAGTTCCAGTTGGTGTCCTCCCACATATTTCCCCACGAGAGCGTGGTAGATGCTATCCGGGTTGATTCTGTTGATGGCCGCAGGAGGACGACATATAACCCAGAGAGTATCATGAAAACCACCAATCCTACTTTGATCCATCCTAGAATGTTTTGCAACTTGACACCAAAGCGTGGGAAACAACCGTGAATGAGAGTTACCGCGGTGAGAAGTGCGACCGCAAGTCCTTTTCGTAGGAGTTCGGTCGGATTCTCGCCACCGAGTGCGAACAACAAGTACTCGCTGAAAACAATACAGTTGCTTGCTGTAAATCCCAGCAGAACAACCTGAACGGCGATGAGGGTTGATGCTAAGAATCGCGGTTGACGATATGTAAACTCCAAATAAACTTTGTCGCCTCCAGATCGCGGAAGCATCGAGCCAAATTCAAGCGATACCATCAGTCCGCAAGCAGCAACAACGGCCCCGACCACCCAGAGTGCAAGTGACAGTCCGGGGCTACCGACAGAACGAAGAATTGCGCCCGGGGTAGCGAAGATACCACTGCCTATGACTCTGGATATAACAAGAATATATGCACTCTGCCAAGTCAACGTGCGGCCAAGTGTTGACGCCTCAGGAAGCACGTCATCCTCGACTGATCGAGATGGAATCACACTCCCCGTGATGATGTCCTCTTCAGATGTTCCTCCTGTTTGATTTACCTGGCCCTTGCCACTTGAGGCCGCAACCGTCGATGGCGGATGACACGTCGTAGGAGGTAGCAGAGGCCGATGCTCTGTATCGTCAACTGTATTCATGGCTGTCGATTGTTAAACATAATATGGCTTAGTATGTGCAGCGGATCTTTTGTTTGATGTGTAGAGGGTGAAATGGACGGCAAAAGCCAGACACCGGAGTATGCGAGCTCAACAAAGAGTTCTTGACCTGGACACGGTAACATTGTGTAGGAAACATGCTTGAAAACCGAGCAGGTTAATATGAAGACAGTTTGGCTGACTTGGTTATTCCACAAGGGGGTCCTACAAAGGTCAGCAGTAAATAGCACGTGTCCACGGACGTTGTCTTGCTTGATAAGAATGTGGATACGACAGCTCACCAGACCTGTCCCGTGGGTGATGTCTCAAATGGCGCAATCGTGTTTCAAAAGAGTGAGTTTGCGATGTAGCGCACAGGTACTTTGGTATGCTCATTTTGCATTTGATACTGATGCAGCACGCCATCATGGCGCAAGGTGACGAAACTTGTTGGGGTTTAAGCTCCAACCTCGCTGACATAATAACAAGTGCCGTCCTCGAACTTCCTTCATTAAGGCCAAAGTTTCCTCATACTTCTTCCGCCAGTAGTATAAGAACGTTTCATCCTGGATAGAAAGTGAAGGCGAGCGCGCATGCATAAATGAAAGCTATCAGGTACGGACTTCGCCTCCCAGTAAATTATATTTGGCGAAATATGTGTCCTGAGGTCTTTAATCCGCCGTACTCGTGAGTCAATCACGCTGCAGAATGCAGAGCCAAGCACTTCTGATGAACCTCAGCGTCTGCTAAAAAGAATGTGAAGTTGTTTTTCTATTTATATACCACTTCCCATCGATTGATTGGTTTTTGAAGACCTTTCTCACACACAAGGAGAAGTAAAAAGGTAAAGCTGATACCAATATACGTGTGTGACAATGATTAGATGCCCATCTATCACTGGTTACTTTCTGCTAGACATCACAATAAATTTTGAGAGACAGTTGCAAAGATTGCTTCCATAATTGGATTTCATGTGCAGTTTCCAACGTTCCAGTGACCATGACATCATGTAATTATTGATTTACTTTAAAATATAGATTGGACGTTAAGATTTGTGAAATGTGCCATCCAGCAAAGCTCCCAGCTTTAATCCTATCAACAGCAAGGGAAATCTACATCCTCTTGTCGCCAACTGGCAGAGTTGTCTTGTGTATTCGAGGAATACTCACGAGAGTATGTTTTCCCCCTACTTTATGACTTTACTGTGGACTTGTAATTCTTCTTACTATTCTACAGACTAAATTCCATACGCCATGAATAATCGTAGCTGACAGCATTTGGGATGAATTACGTATTTTACATCTACTAGTATCCCGCCTGGCAGTTTTATTTTCCTAGTAGTAGAAGAATAGTTTTTCTGGTCACTTATTTCTCTGTTTCTCCCCTTCTATGACACAGGCTCCAAATTTCTTTCCCAGTGAACAATTTCAAGACAAACCAGTTCAGTGGTCAGGCTCTATCAATCTCAGCGACACGTTAATGAAATAGGTTCACATTGGGTAGTGTCACCAAGTATTAGGCATCTGCTGATGTCATGGACTACAGAAAACTTCATGATTGGAAAGTGAGGGCCCTGATACTCGATTATTCATCAAATCAAATGAGAGCCATAACCTCAAAACCAGTTAGAAGAGTCAGGTCTTTAGACACTAAAAGTATTGAAAGCCGCGTTTGTTCTCTAAGACTAAAATGCTATATCCAAAATTCTCACAAGGTCCTTAAATACCTAATACTAGAACAGTTCTCTGGACTGACTGAAAACATTTGATGGAGGTTTGAATGGTACTAGTTAGTGTTACCACCCTCGGGAATCCCTCAGTTGATAGTACGTATATGACTAGCAGCCTCAGGTTCAGGAGTCATAGAATTGTTGAAGCAGCACCAGCCATCAAATCTCACTTAGTTGATACATTCATAGCACTCACACGAGCTACAGTCTACACATAACCTCGCAATTAAACAACCATTCATACTCTTCGACGAATTTGTTACACTGGGATTTTGAGGAACAAGATAATAGATTAGGCAACACGTCGATATGAACATATTCCACAGTCATTGGTATCTCCATTTGGCATTTTTCTTTTCTCCCGCCAGATAAACTTATTCCTGGTATCTATAACACAGACTGCCTTTCTGTACGTCAACCTAAACGTTCATGTACGCTGCCATTCCTCCAAAGAGAGCAGCGGCACCAACCGCAGCAGTGCGCATGGGTGCAGCCTCAACGGAAGTGGAGGTGGACTGCACACCTCCACTGTTGTTGGCGCCGCCTGTGGCGATGGGAGCGACAGAGGTTGGGCCAGCGACACCACTGGTGAAGGGGTTGCTGCCGTCGGTAACAGGCCCGGCACCGGTGTACGCAGGGGGGCGGCTGACGGCGGATGTGTCGGGCGAAGAAGCAGTGTTGTTGGGGTTCAGGAGGCTAAGCGTATCATCTTAGTTTGGTCAAAATTCCCTGAATCGCATCAGGAACACTTACTTGTCGATAACATGAACCACGCCATTAGCAACAAGAACATCAGGAATAACGACCTTGGCGTCATTGACAAACACAGTCCCGTCGATGACCCTGATGGTGATGTTGGCGCCGTTGAGGGTAGTCAGGGAAGTATTAGTGATGCCGGAACTGTAGACAACCGAGCCAGCAACCGCATGATACTGGAGGATCTTGGGAAGCTCGGGACCAAGAGTGTCGGCGAGATTGCCGACTGCACGGAAGGCCTCGTTATTGGGGACGAAGATGGTGAGGTCCTTGACGGAGCTGAGAGCTCCGGCAACTCCGGCTTCCTGGACGGCACCCAGGGCGGCGGTGAGATTCGCAGCGCGGAGTGTGTCGGCAATTCCCAAAGGAACGGTCAAGACCTTGTCGATAATGTGTATAGTGCCGGAGGTGAAGTTGACATTGCCGGAGGTGACAGTCGAGGCCTCTCTGAGAGCTGAGTAGAAAGTGACTTTACCGTCAACGGTCTGGGCTTCGACGCGCTGGCCGCCGGTGACATTTGTGTAGGTCTCGTTCTGCAGAAGAGTGGGGATGAATTGAGGCTTCTCAGTTATTTTGGATGCGTAGTATGTGCCGTTCAGAACGTGGTACTGAAGGATAGCGGCAATGACATCAGCGTCGCTGGCAGCAGGGCCGGCGCTGGCGATGAATGCTTCGAGGGCCTTGTTGTCGGGGGCCAGAATGGTGATGTTCTGGGCTTGTGAGAGAGCCTGGACAAGACCCGGCTGGCGACTAAGAATAGCTATAAAGATCAGGAATATGGCTCAATAATAGGCAACCAGAGAAGATGCAAGCACGTACTAGCGAGCGTTGACAAGCTCGAGTTTTGGGAAGCAAGAGCGGCGGTCAAGCTCGGCTGGCCTCCGTCCTGGGCAAACGCAACGCTGGCCAATGCCAGGGAAAGGATGTTTTTGACCTGCATTGTGTGCTTTTTCGGTAGAGGGAACTTTGGTATAACTTTGGCCGGGGTCTCTAGAGTGAAGTAGGAGAGTGAAGTAGGGAGAGTTCGATATGAGTAGAGCTACCCGAGTCTTTACCTGTTGAGCAAGAGGAGTTGGTCGAAGAAGCGGCAGAAGGGGGGTCTTTTAAGAATTCTGCGAGCCTCCGGGTCATTCGCTTTGCTCTTGGCACGGGTCATGACAACCACCTTGACGAGTGTCTGGCTGAGGGGTGACCAATCCCGTCGTCGTGGGTTACCAAGTCAAGGTGGTTGCCCAGGCCTGGTCAGGATCACAGTTCATCGCGGTTTCTTACATGCTAGACAAGGGTCTTGGTCTGTATCATGACTACGCCAGGGATCAGGATGGTACCTTGATGAGAGGGGGAGGGTAAGGGACTGGGGTGGAACATAAACGCCATCCCTGGCTTGCGAGAAGGCGCATCGCCGAGTGTTGGCTACCAAGCGGTTTACGCTAGATCTTGGGCTAGCCAACTGCCAAGTTGACCGTGGAAGTGTCGTTTCCAGCCGACGTGTAGGCGGGGAGGAGGCAGACATTTACCATCTAGGTGTCTATTGGAGGGCGTCCAGCGAGGTGGGTGGGTTCCCAGCTGAATGTGCTGGCAGCCAGGCAGACGAAGAGAGTGTTCCGTGTTTTTCTCAAGTGGCTCGAAGCCCGAAGAGTATAAGGTTACAAATGCGTAGCAAGCCGTATACCTGCGAAGCAGCTGATGAACCAGGTGGTAGCTATTCACCCGAGCTAGGTAGCAATCCTTGGGCGCCATGGCAGACGAATTAACATTCCCCGGGGCCGGACATCGGGAAACTACCAGAACATGCGGAATGCCAGGAGTTAACCTACAGCTGGGAGTAGATCGATTGGCCACGGGAGGACATTGAAGACACTGGACGCCATTGAGAACACGCCGTGTCTTGGGAGCTGCGTAAGCCCGCGCCAGTCGGGCGCAGCACAAAAAAGTCGATGTCGTCAGGATATGCGGATTAGCGCCATTGGGAACCGGCAGGGGCTCCGATGGCGCTGGCAACCAGTCGTTCTTTGGTGTGCCGCTTATTTTTGTTACATGCTGGGAAAACATTTTCATCGCGACCGCTGGGTGAGCTTTCAAAGGGAAAGCAGGACTTCAGCTTCTAGACTTCATACCGTCTTGCCTCTTGGGGTTATGTTTCCTGATATGTTCCTAAGAAACCTTGACCACGAATCAGAACGACATCCTCACGATACCGCCAACTGTCAGCTGCTTTGGCCGAGACGTTCAGCAACAGGAAGGGGGGAGAAGAAGAAGAAGAAGAAGAAGAAGAAGAGCAATCGGTGCTGAGTTAAAGTGAGACTTGTACCCGCTTCCCCGCACCATCCAATCCAGCTGCTGTCCAATGCAGGGCCCAGTTGGGCTAGGTATTCCCCTTCCTTCTTGGTCTTGCCCCAGTCGATGCCTCTTTTCCTTGGTGTAGGCGAGGTGTTCCGATGCGCGTAAGAGACACTGCCTCCGCATGTGGACTAGGGTGTTGTTGAAAGTAAGTAGGAAGCATACCCAGGCAAGTAGCAACCACAGGTTTCCCGGGTTCCGGGGTTCCAAGAGCTCCATGCCGACTGTGCCGACAGACGGCCACATCAACAGTAAACCTTGAGATGATATCGGCGGAACGGTGCGTCATCGATATATCTGAACGATCGCGATCCCGGCGCTTGTCCCATCAATTTCCCCAATGGCGCATTCATCCTTATGTATAATGGCTGCTTGGCATCTGCATGCCAGCTGGTCCTATACCTTGTCCCGTGCAATCCGAGAACGATAGAGTTGAACCCCGTGGAGGCCTCTGGCTACGTCTGGACGAACATCCCATAGGGTTCAAGGAACCATCTGGCGACTGACCAATGGCAGGGGACGCGAGCTTTGAACCATGGGAACTAGGAAGCCTTAATCATGGTCACGTCGTAGACCGACCGCGCGAATGAGGGGTAAGGGGTATCGGTTCTTATGAATTAGGACATTCCGTCCGGTCCACTCACGCCCTGTGGCCTTGATGATGGTCGCATCTGTTTTGACTTCGTCACGCCACGCGATTCTTCGGGCAATTCTGCCGCCTGATATTGGCAGTATAGGCCGTTGTCGCATTCCGGCTAATTGGTAGGCGCTCGCTTCCTCTAGCCCAACGCTGGGCCAAAGACGTCGTCGCCCTCGGCGACTTTCCTCCGCTTGACATCCCGCGCATCGTTCCCGCCGAGTGCCCCGCCATTCCCACCGAACAAGGCACCGTCGCCCTCGGCCTTTGGACGCCGAGGGTCCTTCTGAGATGCCAACTCACGTCGAGTTTTCTGCAGAGCCACGAGATCTGCCCGGTCAGGGTCCCTGCACTTTTTGAGCTTTCGCAGGAGCGGTTTAATCAATTTGGTACTCTCCGGCTATACGACATGTCAGCACCAGCTCGGACCGTGATACAACATCACGAGTATTCATCGGCGTGATTCGGCGTCATCCAACTTACAGTTCCCCAATACTCGTCCAATCTCTCCGGGGGCTCGGTCGACAGCATCTCTCGGCAAGATTCTATCGCTGCCATCACCTTGTCTCGGACATCGTATCGCGCCGTGGAATTTGTTCCGTCTTCGCTTGAAGTCTTGTTGTGGCTAGGGGAAAATGCTCCCTGAACCAGCCTCTCGGCCAGACCTCGATCGGCGAGCGAAAGCGCAGCCAGCATGATTTGGCTAGGTGTATAATGGAAATATGCATCGGTAACGAGAGAGCTGAATTTGAGCACAGCTCGGGCACGGAAATGGGCCGAGTCGATTCGAGCTTTCTGGGTCGCATGTTAGCACTCCTAGCAAACATTATCTTTCCTCGACATTCAAAGTACCTCGAGGTCGGCATGTCGACGAAGTTCCAGTATGGCGCCTTCCAGCGCACGGAACGGATGTCGCACGTCGAAAGCGAACCTGACACCCTGACAAAGCAGGAACTCCCCGGCCAAGATCTCCTCCTCGGTGGTGTTGGGAAACTTTTCGGCTAGTTTGGCAAGCCGTGTGTACAAGCCTTCTGCTTTGCTTCCGAAGAACAAGCATGTCTTGAGGACGTCCTGAGGCGGGTATGTCATGATGGAGTTTGTGATGTAGAAACGTCGCAAGAAGACGGTTGCGGTGGCTCTGACTTCGGTTGGCAGACCGCAGAAATCGGCCGCACGAATGAGATCGACCGTAAAAGCCTTCAGCAGCTGGACTTCCTCAGCGGGCGTCAAAAATTCAGGCAAAGGCTCGACTTCTGTATCGACTCGTTTCGTCTCGATGAGGCGGCTGGTGATGTGGGTTCGTGCAAGCGAGTTTGTCTGTTCGCGAAGTTCCGCTAGTTTCGAAGGGGAGAAGGACCAAAGCCGATACTGCGTGGAGAGCCGGTACCGCGCATCTTCGGTTGCCATGGCGGCAGGTTGGTGCTGGGTAGGTGAGGGATCACGATCGAGTCGAGTGTGGGCAGTTGCTGGTACGCGGGACGAGACCAAGACCAATCCGGATGGCAAGCGATGGAGGTCGCCAAGACGCCTAGCTACCTTGCCGCTGCTGTCGAGACTCTTCCAGCGAAAAGGAATTGAATATGACTGTCGGGGCTGCAACCAGCAACCATGAAGGTGAAGTTGAGAATTGGCGGGCAGGAAGCAGAGCGCATACGACGGATCTTATCGTTGACAAACAGATAGGCACCAGACGGGAAGCTTGAGCCACGACCAGTGTCACGTGACATGAGAGAGAGGCGGTGTGGCTTGTTGCCTGGATACGGGCCTTGATAGACAAGATGCATTTGTTGCAATTCAACACAGGATTAAAGAGGCGGAAACAAGAAAGATGAACAGCTATGAGCGCCGATCAACGGTCGTCTGTGATTCTACTCATGGACCCGGAGGAGATTGCTCGTGCTCTCATGCCGGGTCAAAGAATCGCGCAGCTCGATGGTGAGCATCTCCAATAATCTGTTTGTGGAATAGCATCCATATTTATAACGCTACGGACCCTCGAACCTGGCCATCCCATCCATCTCCAACTCGTTCCTTGTCACCAGAGACGATGCGATATAGGAACCTACCATTGCGGATCCAGCCCACGGATATTAACACGCCCAAACGCCGTCCTCCTACCGGAGACCTTATTCCGGCTAAGAATATACAGTCTATTAATGCACCCAAGACGGAAAACAATTATCGCACATCGCTACGCCGCACCAGCAATAAGCCTCCCCGTCCGCCGAGAAGACTCAAAAATCGGTGTATATCTAGTATCCGACCTCCCGCTTGGCAGGGATCGGGGGCGCCGGCTTCTTGGCTCGGCTCGGAGGAGGGGGTGGCGGCGCCTTCTTGGACTGTAGGTTGCTTGTGCTTCTAGTCAAACTGCTCCCCATGCTGGTTGCCGGGCTTGCGCTGCGGTCGTTCCATTCCGGGCTGCCACTGCCGCTCACCGTCATGTGGTCATCGTCGCGGTCGGCAAAAACATCGCCAGCGAGTGGTCTGCCGGTTGGTCTCAAATTTCCGCGGAGAGAACCAATGTGGGAAACGCTAGGCACTGGGGGCGTGGCGGCGGCGGATCGGCGATCAACAGCAGCCGGACCCTGAAACGTCTGGGACCTACCAATGGACGGCCTCGGGGTCGTGTCTGCCGAAGCGCCGTACTTGGCCTCGGATCGGTTGGAGCGGATTGGCATGCGGACGGGCATCGGCTCGGGCTCTTCCTCAACTTGGTGATTGCCGCGGGCCGAGTAATCGTTGAAGGAGCGGGCTGTGTTGGACCTTGCGCGACCGTTGTTGTTGTTGTTGTTGTTGCGCCTGTCGGCGGGCGATGAGCAGGCGTTACCAGCCCAGTTCTGGCGCAGACGGCGCAGCTCTTCGGTGCAGCGCTCGTGGTAGGTCAATTCGGCATCAAGTAGGCTGGTCAAGTCGCGGACGTTGTCGACCTCGGCGTCCTTGATATCTTGCATGCGGCGCATGACGTCCTCGCCAGCCTCCTCGTACTTGGCGCGGGCGGTGCGGAGCTCCTCTTCGAGACGGAAATCCTCGCGCTTCGCCTTCTGCATCTTGCTGATGCTCGCATCGTAGGCCAACCGGCGCGACTCGAGCTTCTTCCGTGCGGCCTACAGAGTGTGTGTCAGATGGGACGGGCTGAAACCACAACTGGGCAAGCAATGACGTCGGTGCGTACCTGGTACTCTTTCATCATGGCCAGCGATCTCTCGACCGAGACGAGCCAGTTGTCGGTGACATCGGCGGCATAGTTTTCCTGAATGCCCGCGAGGCGTTCGTTTGTTCGGCCGAAAGCTGCGATGAGAAATGGGGGGGTTAGAGAGGTGGTCAAATCAGGGGTAGGGGAGACTGAGTGGGAGGGAAACAAACGTACAGAGCAGACAGGCGCCGAAGTCGGAGTCTGACTCGAATTCTTCGCCGTGAGAAATCATCATGCGGCCGACGAATGCAATAGGGAGCCCCTTCTCCTTGTCGTCGGCAGCGTCGCCGCGGCGGGCGATCCATTTGACATACGTGTTTGTGGACTTCTGGAGTCTTTCCATTCCTAGCGGGCCGTCGTATTAGTATCCAAGTTACGCAGCGGCCAAGTGAGGGGGGGGAGGGCGGTGGTTTGTTTGGCTGGCACTCGTACCATCATATCGCAACTGCATCTCCATCTCCAGGTTCCTGAACTCGTCTGTCTGGCCTGTCTTGGACTCGGACCCCATCTTCTCACCGGCCCATTGGAAGGCGCGGTCGAATTTCTTGGTGAAGTTCATGGCTGCGGTGGTTGGATGGTTGTTGTCTGTCTGTCTGCGTCTGGGGAAGTGGGTTGAACGAGGGTGAAGTGTCGATTTAGGGAGAAGTAAAACCGGGTGACGGTCGACAAATGGTATTAGGGGACAAGGTCGAAGATTGGTTTGGTGGATGCCAGCATTCAACGGGTTGTGGTAAAGAACGGATAATGGCGCAGGGAGGGTTGATTGATTGATTGTTTGTTGGCAGAAATCGTGGGAGACGTCGTGAAGAAGTGAGAGTGTTGGATTCTGACGAGGGGCGTGAGAAGGTGATGAGAGAGAGTTGGGGAGGAAGGGGGGCCTGGAGCAATAACGACCTAGCAGAAGAGAGAATGGTGGCAAGAAGGATAATTATCACACACACACAGGTCAGGTCGACAGACAATGCATGGACCAGGGAAAAGAAAGATTTGGTGACGGTAAGGTAAGGTAATGGTGTGAAGCAGCAGCAGCAGCAGCAGCAGCAGCAGCAGCAGGCGAGGAAGGGAGGGGAGGGGAGGGGAGGGGGGGGGGGGGGGGGGGGGGGGGGGTTGGTTGGGGGGGGATGGTAGACGGTTATAAAAAACGAGGGAAGGAACGGAGCTGGGACATGGGAGCTCTGCCTACCTCACCTGTACCGTACCGTACCTACCTACTATAGGTAGGTACACGACCTCTGTGGTAGGGAGATACGGTTTAATGGGCCAGAGGCTCCGTCGACATGGGAAGAGAGAGCACGGCACAGGCATTGACCACAGCAGACAGGAAAGAAGACATGAGAGGAGATGCGATTGTTGGTCCAAGCTGTGTACAGGTTGGCAGAGGGGACACAGCAAAAGACACGAATTAAATATAGGAGGTACCTACGTAGTAAGTGTATGTAGGTACCTAGTCGTGGCAGTGGCAGGTGTTCTCCCTCTCTCTCTCTCAATGCTTTGGTGGAGTGAGGTAGGGGGGGTGGTGTTCTGTTCTGTTGCGGGAGGTGGATTTTGGAGGCGAGCTAAGGCACGAGCTAAGGCATGCAGGTACGTATCGAGTGGGGTGTGTTGGGGGGGGAGGCCAGCCCTGGCCAGGCCAGGGCAGTCCTGTCCGTCCTCGAGGCAAGGAGGAGGGAGGGGATGATGGGTTGGTTCCAGATCATGGGAAGGAGACGAAGTGCCTAGGTAAGCTACAGTGCTGGTAGGGTGAAATAAATGCGAAATCACACAGGGAATTGCGAGCCGGGAGAGAGTGAGAGAAGGAGTAGGCAGGTAGGTAGGTAGGTAGGTAGGTAGGTAGGTAGCCAGAGAGCCGACAAGACAGAAAGAGAGAGACACGGAAAAGGGGGGTTGCGGGCCAGTGGCCATCGTGCATGCATGCATTCAGAGTTCAAACTCAGAGTTTAAGGATTACAAGATGCAGTCAGCCAGTCAGTGTAGGTACCTTGCGTACGTACTGTACGTACGTGGTTGGTAGGTACGTCTGTGAACAAGCAACCAACCCGGAGACGTTTCTTGCGTCTGCGGTTACCTACGCTTGCTGCTCGGTTCTGCTGCTCGTGGCGTGGCATCTCGTCAACTGGTGTGCGCCACTCACTCGATCTGACCCTTCTGCATGGAGTACATGCGTGCATACCTACTATAGGTAGGTAGGTAGGTACACTACCTACATGGGCAAACCGGGAAGAAGCAGAAATGCATCGCAGCGGCACGCCACCGGATATCGCTTTGGTTTCCCGGTTATCAATCCAGCCAGCCAGCCAGCCAGCCAGGCCAGGTTGCCATATCTCGAGGGGGTTAGGATACCCAAAATTGATAGGCACAGTACGGCACAGCACAGCACAGCACAGCAAAGCACAGCACAGCACACTGGATTGCTGAGTCGCTGGCTGGGAAACATGGGTGGCACGAGAGCGAGCAGGGGAGGGGAGGGGGTCAACCGCCGAGGGGGGGGTGGCCCCACTCTCTCAGGTTCGAGAAGGGAAAGAGATTGGAGGCGGGGTACGGAGTACACCCCACGCTCGAAGCGGGTGTACCAACCAAGGAGAACGACCTGGTTCGGAGCATTCTTCAACGTGCAGAGGCTTGTACCTCGTCCATAACGGTACGAATACTGGAGAAAAGAGTCAGACTCGTCTCCTGCAAATGCACAATGGCCATACGAATAGGTACCTTCAATACTCCTGTCGCTGCTAGGTTACCTATTTATTCGTACGTTATCTAGGTACCTAGGGTAGGTACTGATTGATTATGGCCTGTTGACAGCCAGCCTGGTTGGCTGACAGCGGGAGCCTGCGCGCTCTGGATCTGCACTGCACTGTACTGCACTGCACTGCACTGAGCTGAGCTCGACCGGTTATCTATGTAGACCAACATGTTTGGGCTGGCTGCGTATTCGTACTCTGTATCCGCGGGCAGGAAAGCAAGCATCGGTTGCAGGCTTCGGGTGGAGGCATTCAGCCGTATCCGACTGCTGTCTCGGGCGGCACTTGCCAATATTCGTGTGGAAGGAGTCGAGTCGAGTCGAGGTGAGGTGAGCTCGGATATGCATGCGTGCATGCGGAAGGACCGTTGGAATTGCCTCAATTTCGCCGAACCAGACAGAGCAGAGGGGGGAAGGTCCTCCTCTTTCGGGTCCTAGATAGTACGTACATTACATGGTGAGGCAAACAACTACCTACCTAGGTAGGCAAGCACGTAGGTAGGTAGGTAGGTAGGTAGGTAGGTAGGTAGGTACTCATTGTGCACCTTATCGCTTCAATCAAACAAGAACGCTCCTTCTCGGATATGACGCGCGAAGAAAAGAAGCACTCACTCACTCACACGACAGCTGACGTCCCAAGTGGCTGGCACAGACTGTGGCCCGTTGGCTACCTAGGTAGGTACTATTGCCCTCCCTCTCTGTCCAAAATGACATGCACCAACATCTTCTTTTTCACTTCATCTAGCGCTGCACACGACGCGTTACCTAGGTAGTCCTGCCTGCGAGACATCGCACGCTTTCTTTCGCCTTCCCTCGCGGCAATCCATCGGCCGTTCCAGCCGTTCGACCTTGGAATTAGCGCCTGCCTGTGCATGCTGCACTCACTACATACCTACCACCCACCCACCCACCAGTACGAATAACCTCCTTCGTTCGCAGCTTCTGGTGCCAAGCTAAACAAACGTTTTGCCTTTTTCCAGATTCTCTCCAGTGGCTGGCCACACCTGTGCCGCCGGTCGTGGGCCGTCTCTCATACATTTGCCGTCACAACCACTCCATACCGATGGTTGATGAGCAGTCTCGCCTCGCCGGCAACACTGTCCGGTGCTATGTCGCGGCCAGGTGGATTCGCGACTCCACCATCCCTCTCCCACCAACTAATACAAAGTACGGAGTATTCTACCTGGGTATTCATACGCATGGGTACTGCACGCCGAGTGCGTAGGCCGGCCACACTGACAAGCGGACCTGGCGCTCGCTTGCACTTGTCGCTCTCCTCTCCTACACCACCACCCGCTGTCTGGAACTCGAAACTTGTGAGCCAGTCGAGTCCACGGTCGAGACAACACCCACCCACACCAGCACTTAGCTAACACCTAACGCGCACACACCACCATTGAAACCAGGATCCAGGAACGCAGCCGATCGTCTCCTCCAACCGCCCACACGGGGTAATGGCTGTGCTAAATCGAGACGCTTGTTGAGGGGGCCTCAGGTGGGACCCCGCCGTGCCGTGCGTCCCTCATCGTCTGTCTCCCTTTTCTGGTGGATGAACTATACCTATACGGCATATGTAGCAGTTGGTCTACTGACCGACCTTGCGTGTACCTACGAAGTACGTCTCTTCGATTTGCCATGCTTCGGTGCCAAGTCTCCGGCTTGATCAAAGTATCCGCTGAGAGCCAGCCGGTCTACCTACCTACCATGCTGACCCGGGCCATTCATTCATTCCATGCAAATCAGCCGCTAACAACAAGCCCAGATGGACGTGTCGCCTGCCACCTGCCACGCTTGCCAACGGTTGATGTGCGCCCCTCTCCCACCCGGTTCGATGCATGTTTGGGGCCGAACGAGCAAACTGGATAGGCTACCGAGTGTTCCCCCCCCCTTCAGTCAGCCAGTGAGCGGTTGGTTGTTGTTGGGGACTCTAGTGCCTCACGCCAAGCTGCTGCTGATGCCAGCGACACCGTTCACTTCTGGTCTCTCTTTCTCTCCCTTTCTCTAACCCGCTAGCCAAGATTAAACTTTGTTTTCGCCCCGAATCACTTGACACACACGGCAAGCGGGCCACCGTAGTACCTAGGTACCTAGACAGACAGCTCTCCAAGTTCGGCCCCATCCCTGCAGGTTCTGTTGCGAGCCCTCTGAGTTTGCGAACCTCGCAGACAGACAACAACATACTTCTGGGCCGCGACGAATCAGACATCAATACACACTCTGTCTTTCACCATCCTGCGCGCTTCCGTGTCTCCTCGTCTGGCCATTCAGTTCTCGAACGGGTAGCGTAGCGAGCGTACTTACCTAGTACGACTCTCTGAAGCGCCGCCACCTACGTCGGCTCGCGCTGCAGTGCAGTGCACATGCGCCAGCCGGGCCTTACGCTGACACGGACCACGATCCGAAGTCATCTGCCTCAGTGACGAAGCGGTTCCTTGAACCTGCTCATCCCGATTTGGTTCTTCTTCGGCTTACCTCAGTCAGCTTGGCATCACCGAACGTGCCGCGCACTTGCCTCTGTTTACTACTTCGACTTCGACTTCCAGTGGCAGACTCGGGAAGATTCAACAGCCTTGTCTCGAGCCACCTCTATGTACTCCAGGTTGCTTGATCCCACGCATCGCCGCTAGCAGATCGGCTGTCTGGGACATGGGCACTTGCGTGCTGCGTGCTAGTGCCGCAGATCCTCACCAGCATTGCACGCCACCATGGTTGAATTCGCACTCACAATCGCAACTCTTCGACACACCGCACAAAGCACCATCGCTTCCAGTGCCAGCAAGTCTCGTCTCTGCCGCAAAGTAGTGCCTACCTACACGTCGCCCCCGCCCTGGGATAGCCGCTGCATCGCTGAAGCTTCCCTCGACTGCGCCTCAATCTCTCACCAAAATGGCCCGTTTTTGCTGGGATGAAGCCGGGCGTCTCGGCAACTATCACTCACCCCCCCATGAGCTCCTCGCACGCCGTTCCACTTGCCTTTGCGCCCAATGTTTGGAACTCGCAACAGGCATACCTACCTTGGTAGATAAACCATCTTCATTACGAGGTCCATGCGAACTTGACGTACGCATATCGTATCAGAGCGCTGCACCTCTCCATCTCACGCCTGTGCTCTCTCGCTCTACCCTCCCCAGGGTAGCCTTGACAAGCCACGCCCCCTTTTCGATACCCCTGCCATGACATGACGACACTGCCTTTTTCTTTTCTTTTTTCCCCTTTTTTTTTCTTCCCCCTCGCCGGCCCGCGTACCTACTGCTGCACGACGCACAGGACACTCATGTGTATCAGTCATTCGTCCCACCAAGTTGCAACCTGAGAGCTTAGAACTCTACCCCTGATCCTCCCGATCTGGTTTACAACATTTCAGCCTCGCCCGGATTACCGTGTCAGAGATGACATCACACTCGTTTCCCTCGGCCTTCTTGGATCATTGGGTTCATACACTAAAGTCGAATCGCGGAGAACAGTTGAACGACTTCCCCAACTATTACATCTCAGACCCCGAGAACCTTGTGACGACATGCAGCCCCAAGTCGCTCACTGTCGGCAACGGTGCGACCATCTACAGGAACACCCTTCTCCCCGCCATCTTGACAGCGAAGCATGAGGTCATCTTGGTGACCTGCTTCTGGGCTCCGTCCGATACCCTGACGGCCATCACGGAGACCCTCGGGCTTCTCGCCGACCGCCGACGTGAGGCAATCCAGGCGTCTGGCGAGCACGCAGTCGCCACGTTACGTCTTCGCATCTGCTTCTCGTCGCGAAGTTTCTTCCAGAAAATCTTCCATCCGTGGTCGAGAGACGGATACACGTATCCGCCCTCGGCATGGCCAAAGCTCGGGTTGCCGCCGGACACGACCCTCAAGGCGGCTCGCATCGAACTCTCTGTTAAGAGCCTGTTCTTCTTGCCATTCAGCGTCATGCACCCCAAGTTTGTCATTGTTGACCGCAAACGCGCCTGGATGCCCAGCTGCAACGTGAGCTGGGAGACGTGGTTCGAAGGTTGCATCGGGTTCGAGGGGGCAGCCGTCGCGCAGCTTGTGACATTCTACACCCATGTGTGGGAGCCAGACAGCCCTAAGGATATTCCCAACGCCGACACGAGCAGTGAGGCAGCAAATTGGGAACCAGGCCCTGCCATTGGAAACACCGGCCGGCCCGCCACCGGTCTATTTCCGGAGGAAGAGGCCGCATATCGCCGGCTGGACCTCTCGGGTCTCCCACCGTGTCCAGCAGTCATATTGCCTTCATCTCATCACTGGAACCCCGGCTTCCGTTATATCCCCTGGATCCGCCGGAAAGCGGCGCCGGTCACTCCTCTGAACGCGGCGCTGCTATCCTTGTTCGCGTGCGCCCGGACTGACATTGACATGGTGACGCCGAACCTGACTTGTCGGACGGTCATCGACGCCCTATTGGACGCTCTGCGCCGCGGCGTTGACGTCCGTATCAGGACCAGCAAGAACATGATGTTAATCGAACAGCTCGTCACGGCCTGCACCACGACGGAATGGACACTGCGATCGCTTATCAAGCGATACAGTCAAGCCTGCGCCGAGTGGAACCAGAAACGATCGGCTGATGCCGAGTCTCAGATGCAGCGTCCCGGCCGCCTCGACATCTACTACTACCGCCCGAACCTGCAGGCGACGGCGGTGCGAGACCCCGAGGAACCGGTTGTGTCGCACCTGAAGATGACACTCGTCGACAGGGAGTATCTCTGCCTGGGCTCCGGCAACCTGGATCGGGCCAGCTGGTACACGAGTCAAGAACTGGGCATCCTGCTACACATTCCCGACTTCAAGCAAGATGTCTGGTCCGAAGCCCTCGAGTCCAGGCTAGAGGTGCGCTTCAGTGGAGGGGTCGGCGACAGATTGGCCGACTAGTCAGTTAGCTGCCTTGATACGCGCCGTGTCTGTGTATAGTTTTCTTTCCGCGCAAACCCACGGCGTCGCCGTTCAGATACCCCTACCCCCCATCAGGTTCTTTGCCCAATGGTTATGATGCATGTTTCCGGTGTTTGTTCCAAACTTTTCATACGGATCATGATGGCGATCTTGGTCTCGTATCATCCTCGCGGTGAGCGGTCCATACAATGGCGTTGAAAATCTGGTCCATGAACCATTCGTCCTCGTAGGACTCGTCGTAGTGGCCCAAGGCCGAATAGAACGACCGCCCGCCGTCGAACTCCTGACACCATGCAAGCGGGTGATCGTCACCCATGGCGCCGCCCTCAAATGTCGACGGGTCACCCCGGACCAGGATATGGAGGTTCTCGTTCTCCCTGGGGTGCGACCGGAAATTGTACCACTCGTCGGTCCACCGTATCCGGGTCCCGTCGGCCGCTCCCGCCAATGCCATTCGGGGACGACCCAGGCCCCGCCTCCTCATGACGAAATGCGCCGGATCCTCAACCACGCACGTCGCCTCCTCGGGCGGCGGGTGGTGGTCAAAGTGCGCGCCGACGAGCCGGCCATACCAGTCATCGTCCAGAAGGCCGGCGGCGGCGGCGTGCATGCCGACGAAGCCGCCGCCGGACCGCACGTAGCCCCTCAGCGCGGCGACCTGGTCGGCGCTCAGGAAGGGCCCCGTGCAATGGAGGAAGACGACTGTGCGGTACGCCGCGAGGGACCGCGGGGTGATGCAGGCCTCGGCGTCCTCGCTTGCGTCGACGGTGAAGAGCCCCGCCGAGCGGGCGCCGAGGGATTCCAGAGCCGAGACGGCGGCGGGTATGGAGTCGTGGCGGTAGTCGGACGTCTTGCTGAAGACGAGGACGCGGAAGGGCTCGTTTGACGGCTTGATGCTTGCGGGCGCCATTCTGCAGATTGAATTAAATAATTGCCCCGCGGTGATTGAGACTTTTGGTGTTGGGTGGATATTGAAAGTAGGGGGAGTGGTTCAGCGGAGGGGGGCGGGGGTCATATGCTGACGCTTCTTAGTTAGTCAACCGTTCCGATTCTTCCAATCACCGGCTGTGTGTTCTAGTGGATTATGATTTCTCGTTCACAAGTATGTGCACTTGATCCCGAGAAGGTCGCAGGTTCGAGCCCTGCCACGGTCATAGCTCTAAATCTTTTGCTTAACAAACCAACGTGTTATGCCTTTGGCAATTTGGATGAGGACTTTGTTTTGCTCCTGCGTTTCCGCTGTACGGACCTTAATATATAATTGCTTTTGTGGGCTTATGGCCATTTACCGCGCGATTATACGACTTCAGCCAAAAACAACTTCCACTTTAACCAGCCAGCCAATTTACTAGCAAACAGCACCTCTGTTGTACGACTTTAACAGTTAATGGGTACATGACTTTTAAGTTCTGAAATAAGGTTTGATATTGCACTTTTAGGGCCTTTTGACTTCCCCCTCCCCAAATGCCTAACTAGACTAGATAAATTACTCCGCTAAACGCTGCTAATTCAAGCCCTTTTCTGTTACTGCTATCTAGAACGCCGTCCTTCTGAGTTATAGGACCCCCGCGCCGTCCCGATCCGACGGATCCGACCAGCACTACCGCCGTCAGTGAATGCCCCGAGTATGTCATACAGTATTATAGCTAAACTCACCTATTACTGATAGGCTTTGCACGTTATCTGCTGCTTGGCCTTAATGGCCTAGCTGGCTGCGTCTATAACGTTAGTAAAGTAAGACTTATCCTCTGGCTTACTAAGTAAGTTTAGAGAAGCTAAATCCTTATAGAGATATTAGATTTTACTCCTAATCTTAGTTTTAAAGCTACTAGCTTAGTCTTTAGCTAGCAGCTCTAAAGTAAAGATTACTATATTAAACCTTAGTTCTAAAGGGAGAAGGATATATACTATATCCTTTTTAATAACTATAAGGCTAAGTTACTTAGTATAAGCGCCTGTTAATATAGGATCTCTATATATAGTACTTAAAGGGCTGTAATTAGCAGCCTAAGGGAGGCCCTATAGGTTTTTAATAGTTAGGAATATTATAATAGCAGTGGTTTAGTAAAGATAAATAGGATAGAAGGAGGACAAGCCTAAAGACAGCTTCTGCCTTTTATATATCTAGCTACAGCTAGTAAGGTTACTAGTAAGCAAAGCTATCTCTAGTACTGTCTTCAGTGTGACTTATAGCATAAGGTTTTTAACAACCTTAGTGGCAGAGTTTAGAGTCAGCGCGTGGCTTATAACTATTACAACCTTAATAGTAGATTTAACAGTACTATCGTTACTAGTATATTAAATTATAGCAGCGACCCTATTATTACTAACGTTCTGGCGCCTAAAGGTCATTCACTCCAGGCTATAGTTAAAGTGAAGTTAGATTTAGCAGTTACCCTACGTTATTAGGTATTATTTACTGTATTAAGATATTAAGATACGGCACAGGCCAGAGGTGCCGCGTATTAGGTTTTACATACTATAATTACATTTACTAGGTGAACTGCACTAGACCGCTTATGGGGGTTTAGAGCGATTATATTCATCAATATAATTGCTTTCGTTTTTCGTAGAGATTACCGAGGTAAGAAGAGAATAGCAGAATTGGGTTTCCTACCGACTTGTTTGCTAGAAGGGCACCTCTCTTCCCGGGGATAAATGCTGACACGGCTCTGTTAAGTACCCTCACTCGCATGCACCGTGACGTCGTTTGTTGATTCATTACATTAACATCTACTTTCTGTCATCACTCCTAATCCTTTTGCCATTTCACACTGCCGAACGACTGGGGCTGGCAATGGCCGTTCTCCTATTTCCGGATTGCCGGCAACGTCATAGACCTCCCCGCCTTTGGTATCCTTCCTGCCTCCCTCACGTCGCACAGGAGGCAGGCTCGCCAACGCCGATTTCAGACGCAGCGAGGAGGTACTCCATGAACCCGGCGCCCGTCTCAAGCAGGTTCTGGTGGTACTGATCCGGCGTGGGGTAAAACGGGCACTCAACCTCGTCGTTGCCGAAGCCAAACTCGACTGTGAAGCCGTGGATCTTGCCGAGCGAGGGGTCCTCAAAGTGTCGCGAGTATGCGTAGTCGTCGCTAGCGCCCGACGTCGGGTACAGATACGAGCTCTGCTGGACCTCGTAATGCCGGCCTACGGCAGCGTCCATGGCGTTCCCCATGCGCATAGCGGCAAACACCTTTTCAGACCAGTCGCTGCTGGGGGTGTACTCTCCATAGATTCCGTTTGTTGACGGCGTGTCGGGCATCAGGCCCCTCACGGCGTCGTACGATTCGTTCCGAAAGCTCATGTAGGGCTTGCGCAGCTGGTTCTCGTCGCTGCCCCAGTTGTACAGCACGACACCGGCGAAGCTGTGGATGTCCATGAACCACCGCAGCTCCTCGTGCTGGTCCATCACCCACTTGATGCTCTTGGTCTCGGGCTCGGAGAAGGCGCTGGTGCCGTGGTACGTCTGGTCGCTGGGCTGGTCCGACGCGACGTTGGGTCCGACGGCGGGCGCGAAGTCCTGCAGGAAGTCGAAGAGAAAGTCGAAGTTGCGGTTCAGGTCGATTCCGACGGCGTCCGGGTCGCCTCCCGACGCGGCGGGGTTGCGGTTCTTGCGCCAGCAGCTGTGCGTGGCCTGGTCGTATGCCACGCCGTCGGGGTTGCTCAGGGGCGTGAAGACGATGCCCGTCGACAGGACGCGCTGGACGTCGCAGTTGGAGTAAGCACGACCGCCGAACGCAAGGCCCTCGCCGTGCTTGCTCGCGTACAGCAGGTCCGAGATGAAGTAGATGATGTTGTCGGAGGCGCCGCGCTCGCGGGCATGGATGGCGGCGTTGAAGTAGACGCGGTACGCATCGCTGCAGTTGCCGGAGCCGCCGACCTTTGCGCCGAAAAAGGAGGCGTTTTGGTACGTCTTGTACGGGGACTCGAAGGATTCGATGCCGTACTCCTTGACCAGACCGCGGACGGCGCTCTTGATCTCGTCAACATTGAGGAGCGACTCGAGGCTCGTGCCGGCAGGCTGGGAGCCAAGGCCGCGTGGGAACGTGTTGCCGCCATCGAACCGGTCGCCTGTGCCGATGGCGAGGCCCGTGTTGTTGGGGTTGACGACCTGGCGGCGAGCGATGCGTCCGCCCGAGGCTTCTCCGGGAAGGAGGCAGGCCCCTCCAAGCAGGGCAAAGGCGAGGAGGGCGCAGACCTGACCGGTTTTCATTGTCGGCTCGTTATCGGGGACTGGAAGCTTTGGCTAAGGGCGGAGGAAGTGTCGAGCGGTGCCTGGGGAGACAAAAGACGACGACTTCCTTGGTAAAGAAGCGACGAGGCGGCGTGCAGTTTATACCAGAGCTGCCAAGCCGTTCCCATCATTTAGCCAGCTCTGCGCGACTGACACCCCTGGCCCTGTGTGGTGTAGTGTAGCTGCATGATGATGATGCTGGTGATGTTGATCAACATGGGGGGGGGGGTCACTACCTACCTGTCTACCAAGCTACCTACCTCCTACCTATGTAAGGGCTCGGTATGGTACGGTACGGTACGGTACCCAAGTGTTTGACACGGCAGGTGGTTGGCTGCAGCGTCTGGGGCAAGAAGGGTCTCGTCTACATTGGTTGGCCTTGGTTGCTTTTCTTTGTGCACCTCCAGGATTGGTCTCAGAGGGGCGCAAAGCTGAGAGGAAGCTTCCCAAATAGGCTCATTTCATTGGCAATTACTGCCAAGTTGGTCCAGCGCTTTAGTGGCAACTTGTCGTTTGTACAATCATGAACAACGACGCGTCGTCTTGGATGGGATTGGCCAGCGTCTGCATATGTAACCAAGTTTCTTCTTGCGGCAGTGGATCAGAAGTCTTGGCAAGGAGCTTTTGCCTACAGTGAGGAAATAAGCCCAAGACACCAGCCGAGCAGGGGAGGGGAGCGGAGGGAAGATGGCTCATCGGGCCACATCCGTCGGTTCTCACCTCGGTGAGAGCGGAGCGGTGTAACGTCAATGTGCGGCTTGCTCCGGTCCATATGCTGGACTGGACTCGACTTGTCTGTTGACAACGGCGGCACTGTGTGGCTGGCTGCTGGTGGCTGAAGGAAGCTTGATTCGTCTGGTCATAATTATCTCGTCTGATGGTGGAGATTAAGTTGTTGTATCGAGTCTGGAATCAGATTGACGAAAGGATTCGGCAGCAAGATGTCTCCTAGCCTCCTAGATACCTACCTACCTACCTGCCTACCTGTATTAGGCAGCCCCTACTCCTCGAATGCCCTTTTGCTAGATATTCATCATGCCGAACCTATGAGAAAAGCCGTCACTGTCTAGGTAGGCCGCCCGGTCGAAATATGGTCACCTGGCTGAGTTGGATGCCCGGGTCGCAAGAGAGTGGTATCAGGGTGCCTACAATCACATCAACCTGACGAGAAGGCCAACCCAGCGATGTGAACAGGTCTCTTGTGTCTGCCTGGTGGGATGGATGGATAGGTACCCACCTACCTACCTACCTACCTAGGTACCTAGGTAGGTAATCAAAGGACTGGCCACTTGGTGGATACCTATCGCGCTGTGCAAACCAAAGGCGGGCAGGCGTAACACGGTGAGGCCTTCTTGGATGATCCAAAGAGGTCGTTGATCAAGCAGGGCATTGAGGTAGGCAGGCAGCAGCTGCAAATCAGTCAGTTCACATCACCTACCTACCTGCCTAGGTACCTGAACAAAGGTGCTCACTCTTCTTGAAAGTTCCATTACCTAGGTACCTACCCAGGCAGCAAGCAAGTGGCGGCTGAAGGTGAAGGAAGGAAGGTACCTCCCTCTTAGTGAACCTTCCTTCCTCTGTCAGGTGGCCTGAAAACTATTTCGGAAGGTTATATAGTAAACCCTTCACCTCCCTCCGGAGCTCCCTCTTGCCTCTCTCTAGTCTCTACTCTCTACTCCCTCCATCACCATTCCCACCTCGATTCTCGTCTCATTCTCTGTCTACTTTTCTCTCTCAATACCCATCTTTCAACGGCAACGCCCTTCAGATTTCGCCACCATTGACTCCATCGCGGGTCTATCTTCTGGTGTCCCGCAAGCCCTCCTTTTTCTACCTGCTAACCCGGCTGGGAACAACAACCTTACAACAACAACTACCTGAAGCTTTGCAGTGATCCCAGGTGACGGGCCTGTTCTGCAGGTTCGTTTTTTCTTTTTAGAACTCCTGAGGGGAGCGGGTGGACGGTGAGAGTTTGCGTAGGGGAATTGAACCTGGCTGGGCGTAAGGGAAGCAAGCCATCTGGACTTTTGAGTAGGATCCGATCTCTTACCCATCTTTTCATCCCAGCTAACACGAAATAGCCGACTCGTCTGCATCACATTCGACGATGCCTTTCCCCGACGAGAAGACGGTCCAGCTGGACCATTTGGAGATTTATTCTCCTGGTCAGACCCTCACGCTGACGCCCCACAAGCCCCCAAATCCGTGGGGGTGGAGGCTTTACCCGCTGCCGAAAGACCTCACCCACGAGGCAACCGAGCTCTCGGAGGAGGGCAAGAAGCTCACCCGTCTGGAGATGGTGTTTAAACACAGCCAGCCGCATAGGCTTGACCCCGATATCCAGAAGATAGAGTCGAACAAGATGAAGGTCCGGATTCTTGACATCATCCGCAACGACACGCGTGGACCCTACACCCCCGGCACGCAGAAACTCAAGTGCGAGGTGCTCCAGGTCCCCTCAGACACCCCAAGCAACAACAATCACCAAGTCCCTGCAGTCGGTGAGGTCATCTTCCTCAAAGTCTACGACCCCATGTTCTTTCCTCGGAACGTCAGCGAAATCGACGCGCAGTGGAAGGTCACCGCTCGCGCAGATATGGCCTTGAGCAACGAGGTCGGGGCCTACGGGCTCCTCCACCAGCACAGTTTGACTGGCTCGCCCAACATTGCCCCTCAATGGTTGGGTTGTTGGACTACCGAGGTCGAAACCACCGACGACGCTTACAAAGGCCGCACTCGACATGTCGCCGTCGTCGCGCTCGAGTACATCGACGGTGTTTGTCTCCAGAAGCTGCTGTACACTGACGAGAGCGGCGAGCTCTCCTACATTGGAGATCACTCCAGAGTTGGGAGTGATGTTGCCGAATTAAGGGCGATGGGCACGGAGGCTCGTCTCGGTGTGATGGAAGACCTGCTTGCGAACATCAGCAGGCAGTACCGAGCCGGGGTGAACAAGTACGCGATGATTCCAAAGAACGTCATCGTATCGTTCCGCCGTGGAACTGAGGCATTTGAACGACCGCGTGTCTCTCTTGTCGACTACGAGCAACACTACATTGGCCCTTTTCGGGATCCACCTCACAACCGTTGGGCCCGACTTGAGAAACCAGTCCATCCATGGTATCGATGGGGTTACAAGAGACTGGAGTTGTTCTTCCGCTGCCGTTGGTTTCCCTCCGATTGGGAGGTTGTGGATGGCAACTGTCATCGATTGGAACAATGGCTAGTAGGTACTTTTGGGCCTTTGGGGGGCAACGATGAGTACAGCCCGTCGTTTGAAGCCGACCTTTCTCAAGCTGAGAAAGAGGCTCTCTTGGATGCCTCTCGCAAGTTCAAAGCCGAGAAAGAGGCTGCCAGCGCCAAGCCTACCGGAGTGGGAGAGGCTGGGACGCTCTAGGTGGGCGACCCCGACGACTACTTCTCCGAACGCGACACCGACAGCGACGATTCCGATCACCTGTTTGAATCAACTTCCAGCCTCACGGACTCGGAAATGGGAGAGTCTGTCCCTTCCCTTGCTGCTTTGGACGAGGCCTCATCCAAAGTATCAGATGATGCTTCCTCGGAAGGATCGGATGCTTCTTCACCCAAAGTTCCGGATGCTGCTCCAGTCCAAGTTCTGGGAGGTGCCCATTCTCGAGAGCCGGAGGGGCCCGGTGACATTCAACTTCTTGGCGATGTCACCGACAGGGAAGCTCAGGACGCGCCCGATGTCCCTGAGGCACAGCCTCTGAGCAAACAGAAGCTCAGATCTATTGTCAACCATGTTCGACAATCTCAGCGCGAGCGCGTCAACCAACACATCGACAAAGCCCGACAGGATGCGCTTTCTCGTTTCGACACCCAAGCAACTGCCATCACTCATGGAATGTCTCAGATCCAAGAGAAGGCCGAAGAGCTTGTCAAAACAGCAATCGACAACGAGTACAGACAAATCAAGGCCGACAACAAGGGAGGTGATGCCCAGTCCAGGCTCGAAAATGCCTTGGCGGGACACTCGATCATGGAGAAAGTCGATGAGATGCTGGAGGATTTCAGCAAGAGCATGAAGGAGTGATGGGGGGTGACTGGAAGAATGACTGGAAGAATGGCATTGCGGTTGGAGTCTGTCGGTATTAGAGGTCTAGGTCGAATAGAAGTGACGAATGGGATGAAACATGTTGTCAACATTGGTCTCAACGATGGTCGCAATTGTGGTCTCAATCATGCGTGAAGAAGCAGCATGTGTTGCCGATGTCCCGGCATCGCAACAGAATTGTTTGTTGATCAGGGAGTGGTGTGACCGTGTTTGAACTCGTGGCTGCAGAAGTAGGTATCCGACTTGATACCGAACTGCACAACAATGGACCTGGGATCTGTCAAAATGACCAACGAGGCGTCAATCTATCTGCAGGTAGGTATGACACGGAGGGAGTGCAGACATGGGTGAATATATAAATGAGTTTTTTGCTGGTTGCGCCCGCAAACACGTGCATGGAGGAGCGCGCCCGTCAGTCGACATGACACGCAGCTGGCATGAGTGGTATTACCTAGGTAGGTACCTACCTAGATGGCGGTTAAGCGCAGACCCAGGCTAGGTAGTTGGTAGTCAATGGGCGAGAGAGCGCCCGCAAAGACGCAGGGCAGCGGGACAGAACCGTGGGCACGGGTCGACGGGAGTAGGTAGGTAGGTATGTGTGAACAGATGGGATCTAAGAAGTCTAATCGAAGCTCCCGAGTGGTCGGCGTGTAACCTCTGGAGGCCGTGCTCGCTCGTCAATCAACCTGACGCGACTACCCATGTTTGGTTAGACAAACGGCGATCCCAGGCATGATCAAAGCATGTACTATATAGGGTTTGCTGTGCGCGTCCTGGCGCCAGCCAACGAGGAGGCGAGAATGAATGTTCCTCGTTTGTATTGTCTCGTCGGCCGTCAAAGCCTTTCGAGGGCCAAAAGAGAGAGAGAGAGAGAGAGGGAGAGAGAAAAGACCAACACGTCGAGGGAAGCGGGGCGAGGTGGTGGTGTTGGCGTGTTTCTGCTCCACACCAAGAAGACATGATGGGGCCGATAGCAATCATCGGACAGATAGGGCTGATGAAGAAAAGATAACGGGACTGTCTGTCTGTATTCGTACGCTGTATTGGCATTAGCACGATTTAGGCTAATCAGTGGATGCCTCCTTATCTTGTCAATAGGTATCTAGGTAACTGACGACATGTCTCGGATATCTAATGACATGACAAGAAGAAGGCGTCAGCTTCTTTGGCAACTAACAGTACCTAGTTTGTGATAATAGCGCCACGTCAAATTGGAAGGGCCTCCCTCGTGTTGATGGCACGACGTCCGATGGCGGGAAAGGTAGGTAGGTACCAAGGTGCTAATTTATTTAGAATCAAAGCACGGAGAATATCCATCATACATTGTAGGGAAATGGGGCAGCCGTTGGAATGGAACGGTGGAGGAGGTCAGGTCGAAAAGGGAAACTCAAAACGGAAAGGCGTCAATACTGAGGTACTGAGTATTGCATTCATAGGTACTTGGGCACATGCCGTCCAGGCGGTTCCACCGGCTACCTGGTCCCTGCCTTTGACCTCATGCTCGCCTTATCAGCGCCAAGATGTCGCTACCGACCTAGGGGGTGACCCGCCATGCCGAGAGAGCGATAAGGAACGCCGGCCAATGACGATGCTTCAACCTGGTGGCAGCTTCTCCAAAAGGACTTTGGTCCTACCTACCTACAGAGTTCCTATGGTACCTACCCTTAGGACCTACCCAAAGTTGCTTTCCTTTGGGTTTGCGGTACGTACAGCGGTACATGGGTACGTACCTATCCATACCTACCAACAGAGACGGAGGGAAAGAGGGAGATTCACCACCACATTCGTCCCTACCTACCCAGGTGGGTAGGCGGGCATATGTTTGACTAAACTGCCGGTTATTTGCACGTTCGAGTGTATCATGTCCTCCTTATGGCCAAACACACTTCGGGCAGATGGAATGGAATCCGGGTGGAAATGACATGACGACATGCAGCCCTTCTCCCTCCCTCTCACTGACAAGCCGTTGGACTTGCTTGGCTTCCCCGCGAGACTGCTGCAATCAACGCACGCACGCACGCACCGGGACCGACGCCACATGCTGCACTATGTCGCCGTGGTGGGTGGCGCCGATAAGAGAACATGCGCTATCGATCCATCTCAAATGACTTTGCAATTCTTCCGTCTCCTCCATTGATAAGGGAAACATGGCTCAGACCGGTATAGCATGTCCGGTTGGGACCATCGGGAATCCTCAGATTTATCTGTCCGCTTTTAGGTACTCGTATTACAAGTATTACTTTGTCCGTCAGCGCTACCTGCCTGCCCTCTTATCGACTGGGCATGTTTCTCTACGGCACAGCACCGCACCGCACCCCAATCGCCGGGTTCAGCCGCTGCTTGTCCGTGACGGGGGACGGGCTTTAAACGGTTGGTGGTTTACGAGCCATCCCATAACCGTCTGTCTGCCCGAACCGCCAAAATCACAAAGCTCACGTTCGCCATGTGGCGTGTTGTAAGAGCGGTAGCGGCGACTGTTTGGCGCTTGCAGCCGACACTCGGCTCAGCAACACCGTATTACCTAGCTAGGGCCGTCTCTCTCGTTTTCTTCTTCCTGCGGGAAAGAAAGCTTCAACTTTAACCTCGACGTCGCAGAAAACACGCACGCCATAATGTCATGTGGCGCAAAGCTGATTTCCTCAATGCCCAACGGCGGATCGATGTGAACCCGTGAGCCGCAGCAATCACCATGCCCGCGTGGCTGCATCAAATAGACATATTCAACGTTTGCATTCCTTGCTCCCCTCCTCTGACCCAACAACAGGCCAAAATAGTACCGCTAGGATCATCATTGATGTGGCGGCCGAGGGCCGGTGCTGCGGCTTGCTGCACAACACATTGATCACCGGGCTGTGTGCTCAGTAATAATAATGTACGTGGTTACACAACACAAACAGACATGATTAGCCGTTGGCGGCCCTCCGCACATTGGTTCCCGTCGTGTCTCTCTCTACCTGGAAGCCTTCTGGAATGCACGAAAAGCCCACGGACGCGCAAACCGATCCTCGGAAGGCGTGCCGTGTCTTGGCCAGCGTCCTGGGGGGGCCCTGACGCGGGAGCCAGATGTGCCCTGCCCGGTTTGGTCGACATACATAATGGCATCGTGTATCCGTACTTCGTAGGCACATCTGCAAGCCGCGCCGGCAAACCATCGTTGGAGGCAGGTCCGGTCCCTCGCTCGTCTGCTGCAGCAGCGGTTAATATGTCATGGAGGGGGAGCGGAACACGCCACCGGTCAACCAAAGGGGGCATCTGTCCCGTTCCGCCCATGACATGCCTGTCAACGCCGGAAACCGTCGTCTCCACCCGGCCGCGGCCAAGCCATTGAAGCGACCCGGAGACACCCTGGGTAAGAAGACCAACCTTGCAGCGCGAATGAAACGCTGGCAACCGACTGTGCCTCTTTGTTGCGTTTCTGCCGTCGCGTTTCCGAGCCGCCGCAGGCCGTTCGTTGATTTTTCCTATGCATGTACACTACGAAGTACGGATACCGATACACTGCCCTCATCTCGAACTGCCTGCCTGTCTGCCTGCCCGCCCTGATCGCCTGCCTGCTGCGGTCTTGGCTGTCTCGGTTCAAGCCATGTCCGCCTCCAGCACGTCTGGGACCACGTCGCACGGCGCGCGTTCTGGGAGATTTGAAATTCGAACCTTTGTTCCGGCCGAACACGTAGGTAGTCAGTCGTCCAATGTCAACGACAACATGCGACGGATGGAGGGGCTTTGCCCCGAAATTAGGTACCAAGTACCTATCTGGACTTTTCTTGTTAATACCTTGGACAGACCAACAGCACCACATCATCAGCCAAAGCTCAAGCCATGTCTTGGCGGTTCTTCCTCTGCCCACATATCCATGTTAAGTACCTCACCGCCTGAGTACTTCGTACATACAATGTATGTAGCCGTAGTCTCCAGAAGTTGACCATCGAGGGCTGAGCAGTCTCTGGAGGCCCGTCTCAAAACGGAAGAGGAAACGTTTAGTGGGCAAGTTCCGCCAAGGCACCCCGGCCTTATGGCTCGAATTAGCCTTGAGCCGAATCCCCCGTCCCTGCGCTCCGTCCACCATTGCCTGTCTCCGAATTCCTTATCAGTGTCCACATATTCCGACGACCCACTGGTCCTGGAAGCATGGGGGGAGTTGCATGTGTACGAAGTACATACATGGGTTGGGAAAGCATGTGGTGCACATAATAGGACACCCTTCTGATGAAGCTCTATTACCAAGTACATACCTAGTATTAGTAGTGTCCGTAAGCACCCAGCCAACCTCGTACCACTCGTCATGCAGCCATGGCGGCAGAGGAACATATGTGCCCGTCTCGTCTCGTCTCCCGGGCACACTGGAGGATTGGGTAGGTAGGTAGGTAGGTAGGTAGGTAGGTAGGTAGGTAATCCTTCCAAGAAACGGCTCTGCCTCCTCCTCTTTGTCTGCAGCTCGAATCCATCTTGATCCTATTTTTTATGCTTTGCTCCCCCCCACCTCTTGGCCTTCCGTCATTGGTGTTCCAGACGAACGAGTACATACGAATACAGAGCTGGGTAATGAGCTCCCCTCCCCGCCCCAGCTGATTGATCAATGATCACTACCTACCTTGTCCCAACTCTCCAATCTTACCCGCACCAGCGGTCTGGGCTGCCTATCCCTACCCTGTCTGGCTCCATCCAGAGAGATACCTACCTGCAGTGCGCCGCCGTCTTGGGGGTAGGAAACTTCGGCCAGCTCACCTCGAAGGAGTGCTCCGAACACAGGGTCTGGTCTGGTCCACGCTCCTGCTGATTGATTATTTAGCCCTTGACTTCCCAGCGCACGCATGAAAAGTGTGCCTCTCTCCCCCTTCTCCCCTCCTCTTCTCCTTGTGATACCTCATCCTTCGACGTCCGTTCGCCGCATACGAGCACCACTGCCCCTGCGAACGTGCAAGATCTCCAGACGCACCGTACCGCGCGCAGCTCAACCTCATTGACCACATAAGCGCCGGCGCGCAACCGTCATCATGTCTGCCGGTCTTTACACGCTTCCGTACAATGGCACGGAGGGGAGGGCCGACGCCGGCTACTCTTCTGGGGTGCAAGACCTAAACGTCTTCTATGAGGTGTGTTGATAGTCACCATGTTTTTTCCCACAGACTCGCTTCCGTGTGCTCTTTCTCTAACTGGGCGACAATAGTCCGGTGACCTGGCATGGATCATGGTCTGCTCAGCTCTCGTGCTGCTCATGATCCCCGGTGTCGGTTTCTTCTACTCGGGCCTTGCCCGCCGCAAGTCCGCGCTGTCCCTGATACTGATGTCGATGATATGCGTCGGGGTGGTGGGCTTCCAATGGTTCTTCTGGGGTTACACCTTGACCTTCTCTCACACCGGCTCCGTCTTCCTTGGTGACATGTCCAACTTCGGCCTGAAGGACGTCGTCGCTCAACCCTCTGTGGGTTCCACCAAGATCCCGGACATTCTCTTCTGCTTGTACCAGGGCATGTTCGCAGCTATTACGTGAGTTTACACCTATGGATCCAAGAAAGAAAAAAAGAAAGAAGGAAGAAGAAGAAAAAGAGCCGTCTGTTCGAGTTCGGACCCCACCTGGTCAACTGAAAAAATTACAGCGTTGCAGCCATGACTCGGTATCTAACAAATCTCCAGTCCCGCACTCGCCCTCGGCGCCATTGCCGACCGCGGCCGCATTCTTCCCGCCATCGTCTTCGCCTTCGTCTGGGCCACCATCGTCTACGACCCCATTGCCTACTGGACTTGGAACGCCAACGGCTGGCTGTTCACCCTCGGCTCCCTCGACTTCGCCGGAGGCACCCCCGTCCACATCTCCTCTGGCGCCGCCGCCCTTGCCTACTCCCTTATGCTGGGTAAGCGCACCGGATACAACAAGGTCCACGGCCTCCCGTACCGCCCCCACAACGTCACCCATGTCGTCCTCGGAACCGTGTTCCTCTGGGTCGGCTGGTTCGGCTTCAACGGCGGTTCTGCCCTTGCCGCCAACCTCCGCGCCGTCATGGCCTGCTTCAACACCAACCTCGCCGCCGGCGTCGGCGGTGTGACCTGGATGCTGCTCGACTACCGCCTCGAGAAGAAGTGGTCCACCATTGCCTTCTGCTCCGGCGCCATCGCCGGCCTCGTCGCCATCACGCCCGGTGCCGGTTTCGTCACCCCCTGGGCCTCTGTCATCTTCGGCATCGTCGGTGGCGTTGCTTGCAACTTCGGCACCAAGCTCAAGTTCGTCCTTGGCGTCGATGACGGTCTGGACATTTTCGCTGTCCACGGCATTGGTGGTATCGTCGGCAACATCCTCACCGGTATCTTTGCTGCGTAAGTTTTCTGTTTCCAAATACAGCCTCGCGTTCTTTGGTCACTCACTAACAATAAACACAGCTCCTACATCACTGCTCTCGACGGTGCTTACGCTGGCGAGAACGCAATCCCCGGCGGCTGGATCGAGCATCACTACGTGCAGCTCGGCTACCAGCTCGCCGGCTCCGTCGCTGGCTTCGCCTGGTCCTTCATCTTGACCTGCATCATCCTCTTCGTGATGAACTTCATTCCCGGCCTCAGCCTCCGTGTCAATGCCGACGACGAGGATCTCGGCCTCGACGACTGCCAGCTCGGCGAGTTCGCCTACGACTACGTCGAAGTCACCCGCCACGTTTCCGATATTGCACCGAACAGCCACGAGGGCGTCCCCGGCAGCTCTGCCCACAGCTCCCTCCCCGAGAAGACGGTCTGAAGGATTCCCGAAGGACCTCGACCCATCTCGACATCACATAAACTTTGCGCTTGTTCGCCGGTTGGTTAACTGGGGGGCAGGAAAAATGGAGCGGCCATCATACATACATAATACTCATGTTTCACACTTTCGCTTTGATACCACACTGGAACCCTTGCTTGCTAGATATCCAACCAAACTACTCAACAACTCAATAGATAACATTAGTACAAGCAACCATCCTTGGCTCGATGCGGTGATGCCATCTTCTCTGGCGAAGAGCCAGGGTGATTCACGTTGTATGCATGGACCCGGACATCGGGGAATGCAGGGTAGTTGCCAGAAAGGGCTGTTATGAATTGTGGGTAGTAACACCCCTCCATTAGCTCCAGCTACTTTACTACCAGATCCAATATTAATTAATAACATTCGAATCTCCTTTAATTAATACCAAAACTTTATGAAACACTACAAACTTTAGAAATAAGACGCCATATAGAGTTAGCTAGGGCAGAGGTCAGGGTTTAGATTAGGATGAGAGGTCAAAGTAGAAATGGGTTCCAGAGTAGGATCGAGAATGAGACAAATAATGGGACGAAAAGATTAGCCAGGGATAAGAACGTGAATGTGTTTGGATTGATTTGTTTCCAGTGGGGGTGGATTGGCTAGGTCTGGTGGCGGGATATACTTGGCCTCCAGATATCGTTTACACAGTCTACTTGGACTTACCATAATTAGATCCTCCAACTTCAATGGTGTTTACAAGAGCGTTTCTAAATGGATGCGGCCTCACAGCCCCCCCGTTGCATCAAGGTATCTCATTCTCGGGCAGCATCGGCTGATAACGCAATATCAGTCAAGGCCAATCCTCAATGGTACGCCTGGATCCATTGGTTAAAAGTAGGTTAATCAATCATCTCAAAGCATTAACAGCGCCATCTTATTGGTTCGCCGTCAGTATGATTGTACATGTAGTCGCTCTCAACTGCACCTTGTCTACATTGACTTTAACGCGACTTGAACACCGACTTTATCTGGTTCATCCTAGAGATCCGGGGTCTTGTATTGCAGTCAATTCATCTATTATAGTCTCATCCATCCCCAGCTCCCATGGCAACGAAGCCCAGTGGTCATCACACTAATCATTGAACCCTGATGTCGATCAGCGTGTGCATCCACATGTTCTCTGCCCCACTTTCCGAACTCTGGATCCTTTCCTTGTTCCCTTCGCGTCTCTTCCTTTCAAGTTGAGTGTGCGCTAACAGCATTGAGAGACTCGTGCCAAGTTTTATTCACGTCGTCGATATTCTCTCCTGAACTCACTTGTTTAGTGGAATATTACTCTAGCCGCGTCCATCAACATGGCTGATTTGACCGGCAATCAGGCGAGCGCAGCCGTCCCCATCGACTCTGTTGCCGCCGCCGCCAACCCATCCTCCCCTCCTGCGCTAGAGAGAAACTTTCACAGTCGCTGTGCGCTTCTCGTTGACTTGAATGGCCCTGCTATAGCCGAATCCTTTGGTTCAAGCAAGATCAAGGCCCATCTCTCCACCTACAGAGTGGCACCTCATAACCCCTGCGTCAGCGTGCGTCTTAGGTTCCCTCTTGGTCACGACATCACCTTCTGTTTTCCTCGTGGTCGCTATACTAGCACCAATGAGCCCGCCGGTACCGAAACTACCAAACGCTTCGTTGGCGCCCAGGCGGTGATAAAAGTCAAATTGGACGGAGCATCCACCGATTCGCTCACGATGCAGAGATCTCGGCGCAGGACTTACTGGTGGCGACAGGATACCCTGTTTACCGTCTGAAGGTTCTATTGCGCATGGCTAATGGCCTCTTCGATTGGATCGCCGACACGGTCTACGAATAAATGCAGTTCACGTACTCCGAGCTCTGTGACATCGAAAGATCCGAGTTCTGCATCGGCCGCCACCTGGAACACTTTATTCAGGCAACGTACCAGGACGCGAACCGTCCACCCAGAGGCAAGCTGTGGCCTCTGTTCATCGACTGCGTAGGATTCTTTGTTCGCGTAGACCAGGCGACCGAGCACGTCAAAGGAGTGCAAAGACCTGGTTAAATTTGCCCTTGATTTTGCGCTCAGTTTGGTCCAGACCAAAAGTTTGGACGCGAGCAGAATCACCATTCTGGCTCCTTACGCAGCAAACGTAGACTTTCAAGGCAAGATGTGCAAGAAGCCAGAGTACGATATTCTCAAGGACATGCCTCAAGCTTCGACCATCGACGGCTCCCAAGGCCAAGAGAACGATATAATCATCGTTGTCGTGGGTACGACCTTCCCTTACCCCGGATTTGGCTTTACCGCCGTCACATCGCGGCTCAATGTGCTCTTTACCCGTCAGCGGTGCGGACCAGTCATCGTCGGAGACACCAACATGAAAGGGGTCGTCGATGTGCCCGAGGGTAAAGGCAAGGGCAAAATCAAAGAGTCTGATGTGGTGAAGTGTATGCTTGTACATACACCCACTGGAGACACGGCCTATTTCAAGCCAACAGCTCGTCTCAAGAGGTACAGACATTTGTACACGAACAAGCGTGTGGCGCGAGTCGTGGTCAGGAGCAAGGATCGGTGCAGTGATGAAGCAAAGAGCAAGGGCAAGGATAACGCGGGCATAGGGGAGGCTATCACAGGTGTTTAAGCCGACTTTAGATTATCAAAGTCGGGCATCCGCTGCGAAATGACCTAGCCTGTAGCGCAAATAGCCATCAGATGTAGCTCAGCAGGACATTGCTTCGACGTGACTTCTGCAACGACTTCATCTGGTTCACCCTAGGGTCCGGGGTCTTGGATTGCAATCAACTCATCTTTCATAGGCCCATCCCTCCCTATCTCCTATGGCAACGATCCCCCGTCGACTAACCAAGCTTGGCCCGTCACATATGACGCCTCATCCCCTAGCAAGAACGCGATGGCTGTTGCAACCTCCATGGGCTCTCCAATCCTCCCCAAGAGCGCTGGGAAGACGTCCGCTCCTGTCTCCGCGGTTTCCAAAGACTTTCTCAAGATTGGTGTGTCAATCGCCCCACTGGCAGAGGTTGTCAGCTGTCGGTTCCTCATTCATGCTCGCTTGCTGCAACCCAAGCGTCGTGGATAATAGAACTCACGGGCAAATGGCGTTGACCCTCAGTCCCTTCCGCCCAAACTCCCTCGCCGCGCTCTTGGTCAAGCCCACGACGGCGTGCTTACTCGCGGTGTAGGCCCCGTGGAATTCCAACCCATAATGGCCGGCCACCGACGCAACGTTGACGATACTCTTTCCCCTGCCACCGTCCTCCATGGCGAGGATCTCGGCCCTCATCGCGTTCAAGACACCCCTCGCGTTGACGCCCATCACAAAGTCCCATTCGTCATCTTCGATCTCGGTGACGTTGGCCTTGTTGCCCTGCCGCCCGAGGACACCGGCGACGTTGGCCGCGCCGTCGAGAGGTCCGAGCTTCTCGACCGTCTCGGCGATCCACGCTTCCACCGCCTTTCGGTCCCGCACATCGACCATCTTGGACATGACGTTCTCCGCACCGTAGAGGCCCGTGAGCTCTGTCGTAGCGGAGGAGAGAAGCTCCTCATTGACATCCGAGATCGACACACGCGCGCCGAGAGAGGCAATGTGTTTCGCCGTAGCGTTTCCGATACCCGACGCCGCGCCAGTGATGGCAATGACTTTCCCCTTCAAGCTGCTCATGTCTGCTGATTACCCCGTGGCTGGTTGACTTATGAAGGAAAGATAGGAGAAAGGAAGAAAGAAAAAAGGCGCAAGAAGAGGGGTATGCCATTTGGTCGCGCCGAGTTAAATCGAAAAACTCAACTCCACAACCAACCGCCAAGAGGCTCGTGGGGACCTTGCCTAATCTGTGCCCAAACCCGCGTGTCCCTCTACTATCTGAGCATGCCAAAATGACAGGTTTGAGCCTATACGCATAGCTCCTCACCTATAACTACAGTGACGTGACTGAAGCTCCATGCATGTATTCTCGGAGGTCTACATCAGTTTCGGACTAGCCGTTGGGGCTCCGCGACTCGTTGGCCGGACGCAGTGGAGCTTGCCGAGAATCGCAAGCCATGCCGGAGGGTTACTGCGCACATAATAGGCTGCGCTTCCCCGAGTAAGGTCTGCGGGGTACAACATGACTCAACTTGGGTGGAAACGGTCAGCACTGCGTACCAACCTTCGGGCACATCTCATCCAGACCCAAGATAGCAAAAGCGTGTTCGCTGCTGCCCGCATTTGGGCGCAGATCCCCCGAGATCGAGTCTTATCTAGAAAGGAAACGGGTTGTCTCAGTCATCGCAGCCTTGTTGTTGACGAATCGAGTAGCTGTTCTGTGATGAAGACTGACAGGACGGCTTCAGGCTCGCTTTTGTTATTTTTCTGCTACGATTTTCTGACAATGAGCACTTCATTTGCCTAACTTGCAATCCACAAGCAAACCTTATTACTCATTATAGCTTTCAATGGGGACAATAAGAAATGGCACGGAACACGGTGCTCCAAGGAGTTTGGAGTTTCAGCGTAAGTCGAAAAAGCAAGCTGGCATTATTACGTGCGTTTACATGAAATAGAATTTGACTGTAGATTGACCTGAAATCGAACCGACGGTGTTCCTTGTTTCCGCATTGAACCAGCTTAGCACTGAAGACGCAAACATCAGTTCAAGAAAATCATCTCAAAGGGATGAATGTCAAAGGAGACCGCGCTTTCGCCGGGGCCTCTTCAATTTATATATTGGGTATCTACCACAATTCTCACTGGTTAGGTCCATTTCATGACCAATTTAGTGCATAGATACATAAAAAATAAAAAATATAGGAAGAGGGGATTATGACATTGGAGGCAACCTGCCGACATGGGTCCACGCCATGTGATGTTTGACGTACAGGTTCCCTCGATCAATATCCGACCTGTCAGGCAAGCGGTAGATGGTCCCAATGAGATAACAACAAGACCTGGTCCGCTTTTTACGCCCGCATTCACTTTTCGGGGTCGCAGTTGGACACAGCCTTAAGAAGGAGAGCCTTAACGACCGTATCCTAGTACCTTAGTACCTTGGCGTTTGGAAGTTAAAAAGAAAAAAAGAAAAAAAGAAAAAAAGAAAGAGTGTGAATACCCTGGAAGGCAGTCCCGCCGAGGTGTGGCGAAAATTTCGTCGGCATCCGATGGCGTGCCATCGTATTGGGTTTTTGCTGCAGAGTCTTATCAGTCAATGGTAAGACTGGGCTGGAGCACATACTGTGTAAGCCGCGGAGAGGCGATGTCAGTTGCGTCTCTATAAGCCATAAGCGAGCCGAAACAGATGGACTTAGGGGGATTCCCCGCCTCATACTGACAATCTTCCTGACGGGAATTCCAAGATCATTCATGATTCAAGTGATGGGCAAGACAGGGTGTACGTTGGACGAAAATGAGCCACGTGCAGTCCTACCTATCAGGTTGATCCGGAGGAGATCACCGGCGGTTCTTATAAGTCAGCGAACCCGGGCCAGGGCAAGCAACCTACATATGTGTACTTCCCTCCCAGCCTTCACATATCCCACCCACAATGAGCGATAACAAAAACGGGTACTCTTGGCCCCATGGCTGAATACTTTGAAGCGGAAAGGTCGTCTAATGTGTGTGTTATTGCGACTGAGACAGCCTCGCATAGGGACATCAACGAAAAGTCTAGTTACTATGCAAATGTCACTCGACTTTGCGTTCTGACGTTCCGTGTGATGAGTTCTTTATTATTATGTGCGAGCAGCGGTATGGAGGATCAGCTTCGGTACATACGCATCTGTGTCCCGTGCTGTGATCAAACACGCTTACCACTGGCTGACAAAACAATGTGCATCGAGGCCTGCTGCGCCAAGGCCATGGAAGCTACAAGGTATATCTCATGGGTCTTGTGGTACTCATTCGGAATGCATTGTACTAGCCTTGATATCAACTTTTGGAAACCTTGGTAAGCTGTGCTCCTCTCAGAGCAACCAAACCAGTTTTTGGCATTGAGTCTGCTTAGTTGAAGTGAATCTATCTGCAAAGTTAACCGTTCAGTTAATGATGTGTGGTTGTTGGCGCTGGTCTGAGTGAAGTGCTATTGATGTTAATTGAGTGGTAAAAGTTGGTACATTGTATGTACATTGTCTTATCACCACCTTAAATTTGCGTCAGTAGGGGAACAACGATGTGTTAATGTCACATTACACCAAGTCAATCTACTTTAGTCATTGGGTTTGTCTGTTCTTCAGCGCTCAATCAAGCTGTGGTGTCTTTCCTTCAGTCATTGACACTGCGCATGGATTGAGTGCTTGTCCAGCCAACATTATTTTGATAATCTGCACATGAGACATTTTATCTTGATACCAATTGGATGCATTGTTGTCAGCATGTAGTGCGGTAAACTCATTCGTTGGGTAGGCCGGGATTACCAACCTGTTCTGCAAGTTTGGTATCTGGATGGCTAGGGGCCTCAACTCTTGCATTCGCTTTGCTTTTTCTTCTCTGTTGAGCAGTTCAAGCAATTGCCGATTTGGCGAATCCGAGCAAAATCGAACTCAGGCCGCCCGCGCCATTTGGAGCTGCACTCCGGACTGGCAGAGCCGACTGCAACTAGACGATAGGCCCAGCCATCAGGCAGACTGACATCGCATAAGACCGACCGACCACCTGCACGCCGAGCGCGGCCCGTCACCGCGGAATTCCCCACTATTATTACATCGTAGTGGTGTGCATGTAAAACAGCCGTACATACATTGCAGCTCTCCACATTGTTGGATTGACTGGCTACTGTCTTTCCAGACAAAATGAACGTCCAAGGTATTACTTCCAATCGATCCGCACCCTGGAAAGAGAGGACTCTAAGGTACAGGTTTCAAGGCAGTAAGGCCTCCAGGTACACCGTAATATAGATACAGTTTGAAAAATACAGTATAAGGAAAGAGAGGGATCCTCCTGCATGCTAGACCATGCGCCTGCTAAGTTGCGCAGGCCAAGTCATGCAGGTATCAGTGTAGTTTAGTTGGTTGTGTCTGCGTTCACATGAGGCTGTGTCTTGGTGCCAGCCTGCCTGCCAGATTCCATACAGTGCTATGCACGGCAACTTCAGTAACGAGTAACATTGTCTGTTGCGCAAAGAAGATGATTTGTATGTGAGGGAGAGTCGAGAGAAAAAAAGAAAGCAAGTCTCGACCTCCCATGGATTACGGCAGTCAGCAGCCATCATTACATCTCGCAGATCGCGCCACTTTCGCTCAGTCGTGTGATGTAGGCCCAGTCTGACACCGAGACGCATCTGATCCCATGGGTTATGCATACATCGTATGTTCTGCAGGCGTATTGATTTCGCTGAGTGGCGGAAAACGCCGCCTATGGCCGTGGCCTCCCGAGCACCCTGGCTGAGTCTCTCCCCCCCTTACCATAGAGCTTCGCGCAGTAGGGTTAATTCCTAGACTCAGATCGCCTGCTGCCGTTGAAATGTACCTTCTTATCGCTTCGCAGTCGCAGTCGCTATGCTGGAGAATAGTGTTTCTCAGGCTGAGGACTTCGTCCTTTAGACTCGCAACGTAAGCGTCGAGATACATTCGTTCCTCAGTGACATGCCGGTCCAAGGCCACGAGATCGAGTTCTTGTTGCCTCGTTTTCTCGCGACATCGCTTCGCGGCAGCCCGGTTATTGATACGATATGTCTTTTTCCTGTCCGGTCTTGGCGAGCTGTCGTTCTCAAGGTCTCTGCCATTGTGGCATGGGCTTTGAGGGCTCTCATCGTACGAGTTTGAGCTCGGAGAGAATGACTCGCCGAAGCCCATCAACTGCGTTCTACCCAGAACCTGTGAGGAGTTAGGAAGATAAACATAGCGGGCGGCGCACTTACACTCTTGTTCGTAACAATTTCCTCTGCTGATGTACTCCCGTCAGCCTCGTTCGGACTTTGAGAGCCCAAGGGAGGCTGCCACGTCGTGGTTGTAGGAGGACCATGCCAGGACGAAACTGAACAATATGGATACGGGGTATGAACAGAAGTTTGTGCTGATTGGCAATTGTTTTGCTGATAAAATTGCCAAACGTTTGTTCCTGGGCCAGTTGTTACATGTTCTGGAGTCATCCCGGCCACGTTGGGCTGCTGCTGCTGTCGCGTAGCTTGCGCTTGATCTCCGGTCTCCCACTGAAGAGAAGCCCCTTCGATAACAGAATCGCCCGAGAAGCACACAGAGTCGAAAGTTTGATTGTCCCATATGGGCCATTCCTGGCATTGATATTCCCCAGCTGACGGCCCAGGGGGGCTTACATCCGGAGGTGTGGCATGATAGAATGCGGACGCATGGTAGGATTCGGCCATTATGGCCAATAAGGTATGGGGTTGCTGGTTCATGAGGCTTTCCCTAAGAAACCAACTCGACCACTAAGCAAATTTTGAATCACGAGAGCTCATGACAGTGCTGTTAAACAAAGGAGGATTTGGCTGGGTAAGAGAAAGTAAGAAGTTTTAGTTGGAATTGAGCAGACGAGAGACAGTGGCTCATGAGGGCACTTATAAGGGAAGGCTGATGGCACAGTTGAGTGTCCCACACTCGAGGCAACCATATATTGACAGGGAATTTTCACAAGCTTCTTGTCGAAGACAGCGGCCGCTCCTGCAATACTGCACAGAGAAAACACCGTAGTCCAACGCCTCATTCTGCAAGGTAGACATTATTACTGCGGTCTAGAGCAAGGTCGAGACAAAAAGAAATGTTCACAGTAAGCCGGGCGGGTATCGGATGCCTGGTCTTGGTACTCACGGGTCATTGGCCGTAAGGCCATGGATTCTCATCGGACTGATACTCGACTTTTCGCGTAGCCTATGCTACACAAAGCATCGCAAGTGCACATGCACTCTCTCTGGGGGGGCGCTTATCCCGCCTGCGAAGATTCTTACGTCACACAAGTGAGCTAGCAGCAATACACGAGTGAGCCGTTTCGCCTCCTAAAGAATCTATCGCCGTTCGAACCCAAGATTGCTCCTGGGAGATTTTCAGCGAGAGGGACAGGAGCGATGCGACTCGGTTTTCGGAAACATGGTGTAAATGGCCCACTCTGGTCCTTCTAGCACGTCCCCGGGATTAATAGACCCAACTAACATAGACACGGCTTGCAAGGCGGTTGGTTCCTCGTGAGGTCACCAGGTACAAATCAATAGCGATACAGCTGGAAGAGCACGGTATAAGTACGATGCCCAATACTCAACATAATAACAAATGAGTAGACCTAACATTACTCAGGTATCAGGCCTGGAGGCCATAACCTCTGTCGGTCAAGAAACTGTTTCTACAGCCCAGTTGTCTCTAATGTCGGACCAGGGATTGAATACAGCTACAACCTAACGGGCCTGGAGACTTGATATCGCATTGATCGGCCCACGCCATCGTAAGTATAGTCGTAGGGTAGGGCCAGATATGTTTCCCTCCCGTCAATGATCAAGGTACATCTTCAAGGCGGTCCCTATTGATGTCACACAGGTGCAGGACGATAGCAGCACATTTAAAAGCACAATACAAGTAGATACTAACCCCAATAACTTGCCGTCAGTGACTCTTCACATATCAACCGGCATGCAATATGTGATGAGAGTGGAGATTCGGCATCAGACGAGGATCTTTGGATGTTGTCATAACTTGGCGGACCCAATCATATATATTTCCCTCCCACCTTCTTCATCAAATTTCTTATTCTTTCTTGCGTATTTTACAGGGGGTGATCTTGCAACGAGCAAGCGAGGTACATTGACAACGCGAATCATATTGGAGCATCAGAACAACAGGTCCAAATACCTTGTACGACGATGAGCGTGCTGACGTCTCAGGCCGAACCCCGTGTTCTTCAGTCTCACGCAAAGCATTTAGCGTATCAGAACTCCATATTGCCGATTCCTCAGCATTTTCTAAGCCAGTAATGTCTTTCGCGTTCTTGCTAACGCTACTGGGGATGTCTGATCTTGCTGCTATGTGTATTTGATGTAATACGCCCTCCCAGCCACGCCATTCATTGTTACGAATTTTTGACAATACAAAAAAGCCATTGCTTCTCGGAAGTCAGATTGGAATCGTCAAAGTAAAACACTATCCAGCACATCATAGTCGTTGAGCTTTGAGTGTTGCGCCGAGCCTCTGCCTCCAGCAAACCGCTGTTCCAAAGACCAGCGTCAAATGATCCACCGATAGGTTGAAAATACTCCACAAGTAAAAGAACCAAGTTGCACAACCAGGGTATCGTATCAGACACGCTCTCGGGAAGAAAGTGTATTTGTCGGATATCCAACTACCCCTTAGACATACGCCCATAGCTCTCAACCTTCCGAGGTGATATACAGACCAGGGTTTCTACCACGGAGCCATCGGGCTCAAGTCCGAAAAAGTGTGCCGGCTCACGTCATTTTCTCCCTCCTTCGTAACCTTGGTGCATCGTAGTACTTTTGATCCGCAACACCGGAGGCCTTCCGGTGTTCCCAGCCAACCAACTCACCTGGCGTGCATACCCTCGCGACATACTTACCCGCATTGGATACAGTCATATGAGACTAACCTCATGCGGAGTATCATGTTGTGGAGCATTGATAATATGCTGCAGAGCTGGGACAGAATACAAGCCCCATGTTATTGCAGAGGGCTTCCGGTGGTATTATGGCATGCATTTTGTTCGGACAAAACACTCCTTTTGTCTATGGGTGGTATACTGTCCCCCAACCCTTGTCATATGTACTGTTTGTTAGGAATCACAGCCAATAGAGGAGACTACGCCACATGTTAGATATTGTTCATGCTTGCCGCGTAGAAAATGAGCTGATATCTGGGCGGCAATTGGCTCCGATGGTGGTACACTACAAAAGCACAAGCGCCCCTTCCTTGGCGTCACATTACAGGTGTGTAGGGTAAGACAGCGCGTTTTGATGCAAAGAAAAAAATTGAGATGGCCTGGTTCCTCAAGAAAAGGGGTATAAGAACCACCCGTGTCGCATTCTGTCAAGCCGGCTTTGTACCTATTTACAGATAGGCTTTCAATAGGCTGCAATTCATATCTACTCCTGATGCTACATCTTCTGCACTCTGTTGGCAGCTTCCAACGTATGTGGTGGTCACTGGCATGGTGCTGGCTTCCCAACGTGATGTGTATTCCCATCACCACACCCCTACTAGCCATCCGAGCACCTCTTCAGCAATCACTCTCGGCCAGGATAAGACAAGGTGAGCAATATGGCCCCAGAGTTTTGTCCAACATCATGTGTAACAGGCATTTAGAATTGAGTGATCTACGTTTTGGCCACTCAGCCTAACTTACACGTTTGATGGACAGCATCATGGAACCCTGACACTCGAAGAGCCTATGTGATATTGACCGTTCATGCCAGTAAATAATTGTCTTATATTAAAAAAAGAACGAATTCGTTGTTCTTGACTTCCTTGATATCCTCTAACGGTGCGAAGTTTTAATCTTGAAAAGATAAGCATTTCATTGCGAGGGAAAATTCCAGCGTGGTCTTGTTTACTAATCCGTTTTTTTCTTGTGATTTCATGGTAGAGCCCTAAGATCACACTGCATGTCTTTTTTCTTACTAACACTTATGCCTTTCTAGTCCAAGTCTCGCAAAACATAATACAGGGGAGATATGATAGTTATTCACTTTGATATTCCAGTGGCGAGTGCTTCCATTCAAGTATTCGGACAACCCAGTGGCCACCTAGGATAGATATCTGGTATTTCTCGGTGTTGAATAGTACAAATACAACAGCCGGAGATTTGGATTGGCCCCCACGAGATTTCAAGGCTGTGTCAGAGTGCTTAGAGACCGTGACCACATTTGGGGCTTTATTTCCATCTATTTATGCAGTGAAATTACAAACCGGATGACTGTTCAAAGAGTAGTTTATCCCGCTATTTGCAATCTCTGTTTGGAAATTGTGCGAGGAAATAATAAAAAATCCTACCAAACCAAGCATGGGAGCGCTGGGAAAGGGGAGGCCATTCCGCAGTAATATTAAACCCTGTCAATCAGTTTGAGAATCACATGGCTTATCCTTTTGTTTTCCTTCAAGCTTCTAAGCTTGCGGCAACGGGATGGAGACTCGTGGTACGTTTCATGTACACTCTTCTCATCTGAGTATTTTTATTTGTAATCTTTTACAGCTGAATATCACCGTGTCGCGTCTCTCAAAATGGCCGATCCAACCGACAACTGACGCCACCGCCACTGTGTCAATTACCGCCTATACTCCCTCATCCTTTACTCCTGTCACGGAAAAACTGACACAATTGCTATGCGCTTCATGTTGACTTGAATGGCCATCCTCCTTACAAGGAAACTCTGTGACGAGTATAAGTCTGCATGGAACCGACGGACAATATACATGCACCTCAAGCTGTGTTCTCTTTTCTTCGGAGGTGGACCCGTATGGAGCCTGGACGCTGATGAATCTTCGGGACATGACAGCACGGAACATGTCACGAGTTAGAGCTTCAGGTCTAAAAGACTTAATTCTATGGTAGTGAAAGTGCTGAAAGTGCGTTGCAGTATATAGCCACGTGATATGGCACATGACAACGCAGCTGCAGGAGGTGGAAGTATATGAAGTTATCGTGACAGAACAAGTCTAACCAAGATCGGGCAAGGTTGACGGATGCGAAGGATGATGCACGGACGGTTGAGGGACTGATTGCAGGGATCAGTTTGCGCGTTTGGCTGAAAACTGCTTTGAATGGTAATGGTAAGTTGGTAAAACCCAACACCACCACAGCTCTCATGGCGTTGGCTATCTCACCGAGGCGCGTCGAGAGGCATGCTTGGTTGCTGGCCTACCAATATCGCAGCCGACCTTGAGTTGCCAGTGAAACCGGATAAGCGACCAGGGCAAAAGGCGAATGAATGCCTTCCAATCAAAAACGGATCAAGGACGGGGAACAGCGGCGACCTTCCTAATCAGGCCTCTGGTCTGACTGTGTTTCGGTAAGGCGGCGCAAAGGATCACAGCCCGCCCACAAGACGGCTGCAACTCGGTTCATAACAAGGGGTTGACAACCTCTCTTGTATATTTGAATTCGCAAGTTTTCCCGGACCTGGGGAAGCTACCGACCGCAGACGAAATGACTCGACGGCTCATCGACAGACCGGCCTACATCCACTCCCCGGCGTTGGGCGGTTCCTTCAAGCCAAACTACGCCGATGACCCTGAACCCCCTCTTTCGCCCACCAAGAAAACAACACTTGTCATCATCAAGACCTCGCTCCTCATCCCTGGCGACGACGAACCCCTCAAAGATGGCGCCCTCGTCATCTCGTCAAAGGTGATCGCCTGGGTCGGGCCGCAGTCCTCGCTCCCCTCCGAGTACACCGACTCGCCTCACAGGTCCTACACGGTGCCCTACCTCATGCCGGGCCTCTGGGACTGCCACGCTCACTTCGGCGGCGAGTCGCCCGACGAGGAGGTGGGCGGCGACGCGTACCAGGTCTTCATCACCGAGCACCCGGCCGCGTCGGGCGCACGCCTCGCGCGCGGGTGCTGGCTGGCCCTGCAGCGGGGGTACACGTCCCTCCGCGACGTCGCCGGCCTCGGCTGCGAGGTCTCCCGTGCCATCGAAGACGGCAGCATCGTGGGACCCAACGTCTACAGCTCCGGGTCGGGCCTGAGCCAGCTGGGCGGCCACGGCGACGTCTTCTCCTTCCCCGCGGGCGACGTGCTCCTCAACCTCGGCGTGGCGCAAATCACGCCGGGTCACTTTGGCACGCACACGACCATGATCGTGGACGGGGTCGACGAGTGCCGCCGGGCGGTCCGGCTCCAGATCCGCCGCGGCGCCAAGTGCATCAAGGTGATGGCCTCGGGCGGCGTCATGTCCCGCGACGACAACCCGATGTACGCCCAGTTCAGCGCGGCGGAGCTCGAGACCATCGTGGAAGAGGCGACGAGGCAGAACCGCGCCGTCGCGGCCCACGTGCACGGCAAGCCCGGGATCCTGGCGGCCATCAAGGCGGGCGTCACGACCTTGGAGCACGCCTCGTTCGCGGACCGCGAGTGTATCGACCTGATCAAGGAGAAGGGCATCGTCTACGTCGCCACGCGCGTCGTCTTGGATCTGCTCCTCAGCACGGGGGGCAAGGGCCTCCCCCCCAGTGTGTGGGAAAAGGCAAAGCTGGTTGCGACGAACCACTTGACGGCCTACAAGATGGCCATCGAGTCCGGCGTGCAAATAGCTCTGGGCACGGACACGGGGCCGGGGTACAACATGGCGACGGAGCTGGAGTCCGCCGTCAAGGCCGGCATGAGCAACCTGGAGGCGATCAAGGCGGCGACGGCGAACGGGCCGCTGAGCGTGGGAGGGCAGGCGCCGAAGACGGGACAGCTGAAGGTCGGGTACGAGGCGGATGTCATTGGGCTGCTAGAGAACCCGGTGCAAGACGTCAAGGTGTTGCAGAAGATTGGCAACATCGGCTGGGTTTGGAAGGGCGGCAAGCTCTTCAAAGGACCGGGGGTCGGGCCGTGGGGCGAAGGCCCGGACGCCTGGGACGACATGTCGGCGGCTTCACTTCTTCGTTGACCGGCTGGGTACTGAAAAGCATCTCCTCTCTCTTCTTTTCCTCCTTTTAATTTATCTCGCTGCTGGCATCTTGATCAATTTTATCTCGGACTTGATCCAACCAGTCCTATTGTGATGATGTGAGGAGGTCTTTCAAGATGACAAAGCGCAGCACAGCAGACTCTCTATGCGCCTTGGATCGATGAAACTCCGGTCCAGGACGTTGTCAGTAGTCAAATGTGACCTCTCGGTCTACGTTGTGTGCGTCTTTGTGGCGCGGCTTTGATGTAGCAGGCATCAAAGAGATGGCACTCCAGGACCGTTCTGCAGTCGATACAGCACAAGGCGTCAAAGGCTTTGCAATGTATCGTCATCCAAGACTTCATCGAAGAAACCCCGAACATGGCAAATCATCACCTCGTGTTGGCCGAGCCCTGTTAACCCTCTTTCTCGGCATCTTAAATAGGAACCATGGGCCATCACCAGTGATACATACGTATGCCATCAACCTCAAAAGTCCATTCCCAGCATCTACCATTTCTTCCTCAAATGCTTCCCCCCCAATGAACGGACCAATTGCAAAAGAAATGTCTCTCAACATGACCCAACCGGCGTCGGACTACGGCCGCCACGTTGTCCTCGGCTCCAGGCCCCGCCCTGTCAAGATCCGGGACGCCGTGTACAGCAGACTCTTGGAAATGGCCGAAGACGACGACGACTGCGACTTTGCACGCTGGCTCCTCCTCCAGGTCTGCGAGATCTTCAGAGACGACATTGACGGCCAGACGGCCGCCGTGCCCACTGGCGTTGACGGGCGAGAGTACATCGCCGGCTGGGAGGATGCCCTCGCAACGATCCGCGGCCTGTCTTCCCTTTGCCTGAAAGGACCACCGGAGGACGCGGGCGCATCCCGATCGGAGCCAGCTGCCGAGTCCAGCGACAGCTGCGGGGATACGGAGCAATCGCACCACCAATCGCGCGCCTTGGGGACGGAGTGGAATAAACGATGGGAGAGCATGGACTGGGGAAACGAAACCCTCATGCATTGTCACGGTGTGGACATGACCCCCTGGTCCCCCTCGGCGTTCGGGGACAGCGAGCGGGAGCCCTCTTCTTCGCAGGTCTCACAAGCCTCCAGCAGCTTGATCAACACCCCTTCCAACGTCAGCATCAGCGACTCGGTCTTCCGAGCGCTCTTCCCTCCGTCATCCCCCGCAGATTCGTCGTCGTCGTCGTCCTCCTCCTCCTCCTCCGCCAGCTCGTCCTCCCCGAGGCGGGCTCCCTCCAGCCCTGGTTCCCGCCAGCCGCCCGACGAGCACCGCCGCAACCTCAACAAGTCCGACATCATCCGCGGCCTCGATACCAATGCGCTGCTCACCCACTTTGAGCGGCAATCGCGCCTCTCGGAGCGCCGCATCGTCGCCGAGCTCGGCAGGACGAGCCTCCTCCGCCAGGCCATCTTCCAGGACCGCTTCTTCGGCCGCGTGCCGTCTTTCGCGGGGGGCTCGGGCGGCGACGACGTCGGCGACGATGAGTGCATCGCCGACGGGATCGACGAGCCGTTCCTGGGCGATGCGCAGCAGGTCCGCGCCGTGAGGCAAGTCAAGACGCTGTTCCGGCAGTGGCGGAAGGCTGCGGTCGAGGACCGGGTGGGACAGGACGGGGATTCGGACGGGGGCGCCCGGATGACGGGGGGAGAAGAGGACAGCGACGACGGCGTCTCGAGTCTTGCGGCGAGTTCGTCCCAGGATCCGGAGCCCTGGGTCGGAACCGTGTCGCCTCCCAGCCCAGGGTCGGAATCCGTCTACACCGACGATAGCCTCTGGCCGTCGGCAGATCCCGAGCCCGACGACGAGACGTCGGCACTGGTGGCTCCTCCCACGCATCATTATTTTCCCCAGATGGCCGATGGCCCGTCCGGCCCAGAGACCGGCGACTCCAGTCATGATCACACACGCCTGGATGAGAGCGGACCAAGCAGCGGATAGAAATCATTACAGACGGTATGAGAGATGGACGGTTCACGGAAACATGTCTCGACAGGCAGTAGGGAGTTGTTGACGATGTATTTTCATTTTTCATTTTTCATTTGTTCTTTTCGGAAGGGGTATCAATTCGTTTGGATCTGTGGCTGGGGTTCGTCTGGGCTTTGCGATTCTAGACTTGGGCGGGTTAGTTATGTCTGTTTTGAGGGCATTCCGGCAAGGATAGAACAGCAAGGAATTGAAGGGTTTACTTACGAAGCATGGCCATGACTGCTCCTTTGACCTAGTATCATCCCCCTTATCCGTGCCCAATCCAAAGAGCCTCAACAGACTCTGTTTCGCTCTCTCCTTCTCTCTCTCTCCAGCCAACAACACCTGCGCTCCCGAGCCTGCGCCTATTCAATCTTTTCTGTCTCCATGTCGACCTCTTCGGGCTTGCTCTCCTCAACCTCGTCGACATCTGCAGTGGGGGGGGGATATGTTAGCCTCGCACTTCTCCTTCTCTCTCTCTCTTTCCTCAAGCCCCAAGGGGCGCGGCGTTCTACCCACCCTTCATGACAACCTCGCCCTCGGCGGCCATCTTCCTCCTCATGGCGTGGGCAATCCTCTTCTCGAGCTTCCTGGCTTTCTTCTTGCTCAGGGGCGCGTTCGGGCCGCTCGTGGGGGCCAGGCCGGGGCGGGCGCCGCGCATGGTGTCCGTCTTTGCGATCTTGTGGCGGTTCGCCTCCGACTTTTTTCTGCGTTCCATCTTGGCGCCGAGGGCCCTGTTGGCCAGGCGGTTCTTGGAGGGCCCGTTGGGGTTCTTGACGGAAGGCATCGTGAGCGGCTGGTCGGTAGTATCCTTCTTCTTCTTCTTCTGCTTCGGGAGAAGTGGTGAGTTTGCAAAGGCTTTGACAAAAGAGAGAGACGAAGAGAGAGAGAGAGAGAGAGGGGGGGGACGGAAATGCGGCCGAGGGTCGATCACCGCTATGGAATTTTGATTTTTTAGTGGAGATGGCGGGATACACTAATTACTACCTAGGTATCCGTACCTACTACCTATGCACCTACAGTACCGACGGTCGGGGGGGTCCCGCATGCCCCGCCCCTCAACCGGCCCCCACCATCTTTCTTCCGTACGAAGTGCTCCCTCACCGACGGCTCCAGGTATCAAATCAACACAAATGGTGAATGAAACGTGTAATAAGTCCGGTATCCAATGTTCAATGCGCCAAGTATCGCTCTGATGCCGAGCAATTAATTCCAAACTTGTCGACTCTGACCTTCTCTCTAGCCGTGACGTGACGTGACGTGACGTGACGGGCAGGAGTATTACGTCCCGGGTTAAAAGGCAACATAACATGGACATGATGTTTATACTCTTTCAAACGCAAGATTCTCTCTCTTTCTCCCTTCTTTTCAGACGCCGTGCAGCCCATTACAATCATGTCACCATCCCCGGACCCAAACGCCAAGCCTGAATGCAAGATATGCCATCCCTGTCTATTCGTTCAATGCCCCCCCCCCCTCTCCCCTTTCGTCCTTTCACCGCGCTACTCGGTCGCTGTTCTTGCCGATCGTGCTGGGACTGCTCGGACTTCCCAGACCCGGCTCGTCGTCTGTTTCCTCAGTCAGGCCCTTGCGCGCCTCGTCCTCGTCGTCGCTCATGAGTCCTTCGAGTTCAAACTCTTCGGCATCGCGCACCTGGCGGTTCTCCCCGGGACGGCCGTTGGCTACCGGGATACCGTTTGCCAGGACGACTTTGCCGTCCGTGTTGGTGTTGCGGTCGAAGAGGTGGATAAGCATCATGGTGAAGAGGAAGAGCAGGAACGCAAACGAGTACAGAATGAGGATGTAGGAGACGTGGTCGAGACCCGAGTTGGCCACGAGAGCCATCTGCTCCTCGGTGGCACCCATAAAGAGGAAACCCGAGGCGTATAACAGCTGCGTGCATCGTTAGTTGTTGCCTGGGAATGTATAATGCATACGCGTGAAGCGCCGCAGACGAGGGAGGGCGAGCGAACGACTTACGAAAACGGGAATGAACTGCCAGCTGTTTGTCTGGCGTCCGTCGGCCGAGACTCCCGGGGCGTCCTTGACAACAAAAGACACCTCGATGATGCGCGTGATGCCGACTCCCATCAGCGTCTTGCCAAACATGCTGTGGGTCATGGCACTGATGGGCAGTTCCTGAGGATGGGCCGACATGGCCCAGCCAGTGGCGCCGATGACGAAGCCGGGGATGAAGTTTCGCTTGGGGTTCCCGTCACGGTCGCGGCTGAGCCAGATACCAACCAGGCCGGCGCACCACCAGATGATGCCCATGGTGGTGTGCTGCCAATCGTTCCTGACCCATGCGGTGCCCCATCGGTGCTCGGTGAAGGTGTTGACGCAGCCCCATGCCGCAATGACGATGCTGTCGAAGAACTCCTGCGAACGGCCACTGCGACGGATCCAGAGTTGGCCGACGAGCAGCAGCAGCGTCAGGATGATGCCGTAGGCGATGAAGGCGCTGCCCATGATGAAGTGGGCCAGGCACTGGCCGAGGTGGTCGCCCTGGCAGAAACCCAAAGAGGTGATGCCGCCGAACAGGAACTGGGTCCAGGCCAGGACGGGAGATGCCTTGCCCAAGATGCCGTGGGCGGGCTTGATGAATCTGCGGATGCGGCCGTTGATGCCCTTTTCAAGGTGCAGCTTCAGGTAGATACCCAAGGCGACCTGGGCGGCCATCATGATCATGAGCCAGTTGGCGAAAGAGGCGTGAACGTTGTGGTGGGTGAACTCTCGACCACCGTGCATGTGGCCGAGGAAGTAGGCGGGAATGGCGAGGGCGCAGCCGAAGACTTGAGTGGGAACGTGCCAGCGGCTCTTGGTCATCTAGAGGCGAAAGAAAAAAGACAAGATTGTCAGCGGTTGCGGGGGAGACGATGGTCGAGTGGTGGCGGGTTGTATGTAGGTAGATAGGTAGGTAGGTAGGTAGGTAGGGTCGAGCAACTTACTCCCAGCACCATGCCGACGGGGAAGATGACCCCGAAGGCCAGCATCATGATGAAGATGTGTATCCATAGTATGGCGTCCTGTTCCCGCAAATCAGCGACTTGTCCTTTCGTCGGGGTCGACGGAGCTCGAGGGTGGCAACGGCCGGGGAGTCGGCGGGCAGAGGAAGAAGTTGGTAGTCGCTTACGATGGGTTCCTGCGAGATGGTCTCGCCATCCTGGATGTGGTTGACGCCGTGATCGTGACCGAGAGCCATGGGGAGAGATGTGAGGATGATTGCTGCAGCGGCGGCAAGAAGGGAGGATGAAGATTTCAGCGGCGACGAGGCCGTAGAAAACAAGTGCGGCGGCGCCATGACTGGCGTTTCGAAATGAGCAGGAGCAACAGCGGCGGCGGCGTCCCGTGGCCCCTGTGCCAGGTATGCTGGGTATGCTATGCTATGCTGCGCTGTGCTAAGCCGTGATGGGTTGTCGGGGGGGTGGCTGCTGGAGCCCAGACGTGTCACAGACTCGAGCCTGGCGAGCGGGGCGGCGTCGCGGCGGGGCGAGGCAATTGGCGAGGTTCGGACGAGGTGTTGGGTATATAGGGTCGTCGTGTCGGTCGAGGCCAAGACGAGAGAGGTTCGGGGATCGCTGGTCGAGGGTAGTACGGTACGGTACGGTACGGTACGGTGCGCAGAGTAGAGTAAGAGTAGGTGGTAGAGCAAGCAAATGCCTACGGTATGGCGGTCGCAGCGTTGGATGGACGGACGGACGGGGGTCTGAGAGTTTTGTCGTGCGTCGGGGATTACTGATGGTTGACTCGAGGACTGCCTGTTGGTGTACCTGGTTGGTAGATAGTGTACTCCTAGATAGGATACCTAGGTAGGTACGTAAGGTGGTAGGTAGGTAGCTTTTGGATGATGGGATGGGACGGCGCGGCGCGGCCAGAACCTCGGACGCAGTGCGTGTCGGGAGAAGAGGATCTTTCGATGTGGATGGATGGATGGATGGATGGATGGAAAAGGAAGAGAAAGCAACAAGGCGGAAGGAGAGAAAGAAAGAAAGGAGGGAATGTTCGGAATCGAGGCTGTGGCTGGCTTAGAAAGGAGAAGACGACACACAGGCGAGTAACAGAGGCCATCCATCCATCCGCTCCGGCAAGTTCAATCCGAAGGAAGTAGCGGAGCACCTTAGCAGTACTATGTATGTGCCTGCCTAGGTACAAGCACGGAGTACTGTAGGTAGGTACCTAGGTCAAGGTACTCTCTCATAGTATTTTGTACTGGACGATACCTACCTTGGACACCCTCGCCGCGCGCTGCCGAAGGCTCCGGCTAAGCAGATTGCCAACGGGGCAGCCGTTCAGGTAGGTAAGGTACCTTGCCGTGGCCACATGGGCAGGATGGTACTTGCTTGCATCCCTCCTTTCCTTCTCCCTTGGTCAGCGAGGGAAGGAGGGAGGGTACGTATCCCCTGCTTATGGCATCAACCCTTTCTTTCTTTCGCCCAGTGACAAGCGAGCCATTTGCAGCTTGCATTTCCCCCTAATATATGTAATATGAGATGCATATTACAGTACGGAGTATCCGTATACTACTAGTATATATGGATATCCATACCTACCTAGGCTACCTACTTATTTAACCAAGAACACTGCCTCATTGCCAATGTCCTCCAATGTCCTGCCAAGCAAGCGCTTCCTTCCATCCATCGTCTACTACATCACAGTCTACGGTACCTACAGCCTACCTACCTACAGTACCATTGGCCAAGTATACCGGTAGGACGATAGATAGATACCTACCTAGGTAGGTAGACACAACGGTTAGAGTTACAAATAGTCGGCGTCTGCATGCGAAGTACATACATAGTAACAGCAACCATCCATCCATGCCTGGGATACCTAGCCTCCCTCCCAATACCAAGTCCACCCCAGGTAGGTAATTTACCTTGCTGGTAGGTATTCAAGCCCCCCTCCCATCCCTCCATCTGAGTCAAGCCTTGATGCTCTCTTGCCCCCTTCAGTGAACTTTGACAGGCTCTACATATCATAAACTTCATCGCAAGTATCGTTAAGCAATCATGCGCGAGTGGCCTACCTACCTGGGTAGCTAGCTGCCCGCAACTGGTGACGCATTGACTCCAAGCCGCCATCTTCCAATCAGTGGGTGAGTGCATGTCATGTCGTCTGGCTCCGAAGGGCAAGACTCGCTCGCCTATCTTCTTTCTCGCCGACTTCGTTGGTTGGTTGGTTGGTTGGTTGCTCGGTCGGTCAGTCAAGAGGTTCGTCCCTTTGATAATGAACTATGCCTGCCCGCATGAGCTTCAACGAACGCTTGGCCAGTTGCGTCGTCCCTTGTTCAAAGGCCAAAACGTACCTACCTACCTACCTACCTACCTACCTACTAATTACTAGGTTCCAAACTCGATCGATCGAGCATCTCCTCTGTGTGCGCGCGTGCGTGCGTACGTGCGCTCGTGCGTCTTCGCCATCTACAGTTGAAACGGCATACATATGTGAGCAACACACTTACATGACTGCGTCTGTCTCTTGTCCAGCGAAAGCCATGGCCGGACGTGCTGTGCTGTGCTGTGCTGACAATCCCCTCGCATCTCGTCCATCTCTGTAAACTCCCTCGTCCACACCATTGCCATGATCGAATAAATAAATAAATAAATGAACGAATGGCTCCGGCGCCGAGACCGTGTATACACGGCCTTGGTCCGCCCCGCCGGGACGCCATTTCCAATCTGCTATACGAGCGTCGCAGCCGCCACCCCTCGGCATTCCAGCCTCCACACTATTGCGTGTCTCCATGTCGCATCACATACGTATATAACCCCGCCTGGGAAGACGATTGTCATTCTTTCAAGGATTCCACTCGTGCGGGTTCGTTGGCATGTATGTGCCTTGGTATTTTGATTAGTTATACTCTTACTATGTACGTATAGCGGGTGTCCCGGCATGGCATGGCATGGCATTCATTCGTTGATCCTCCAAACCTCACACCACGATTATTGAGAACTCATGGCCCATCCGTTCATAAATCGTCAACGCTCGCTAGCTCGCCCACGGGGAAAAGCCCTAGTACGTGTACCGGAAGCCGGGTTGGGCGCCCTCCTACACACAAATCCGACATGGTCAGCAATCGATAAAATCTTCCAACATTGACCCTTGGGCCGTTCGTTGGGTCTGGGAAACTCACGTCGTCGGCCTCGAGCTCCTTCTCGCCTCGATCGGCCTTCTTGTTCTTCAAGTACGAGTCTACCGTCAACAAGCAAACCAGGACGATGGTCAACAAGCTGCAGGCGATGCAGGCGTACATGCCCGGGCGGTAGTGAGGCTTGTCCTGCTCGCGGAACACGAGGCTCCCGGCGATCCCGCCGATCCCACCAAACGAGACCAGCGTCGCGCTGCAGAACGCCCTCTTCCACTGCCCGCGGATGTTGTTCGCCTGGTACGCCATGACGGCCGGCACGTTGGAGTTGGCCCCCGCCGTCGTCAGGAACACGCCAAAGTAGCGCACCCCCGCGTGCGAGTGGAACCCCATGATGGGCAGCCCGACGATGCAGAACAGCATGTTGATGAGGATCACCGGCCCGCGGAACTTCATCCTGTCGCCGAGCCAGGCCGTGGCGAACATGAAGATGCCCGCGAACGCGTACGGCGGCGCGACGAGGCACTGCGCCGCCCCGACGTCGAAGCCCATGTTGGCCTGCAGGATGATGGGCAGGAAGTACGCGAGCGCGTACGACACGGTCGTCGTGTTGAAGAAGATCATGGCGTACGCCCAGATCCTCCAGTCGGCGCCCGCCCCGAGGAAGCTGCGCAGGTTGAAGGCGGGCATGTGGGCATCGCCGCGGTCACGGTTCACGCGCGCGACGATCCACGCCCGCTCGCGCTCGCCGAGGAAGTTCCAGTCCTTGCGCTTGGAGTCGGGGAAGTCGACGACCAGCCAGTAACCCAAAAGGCCGAGCCCGCAGGTGAGCACACCTTCTATCTAATAGCAGCACAAGTTAGCGTATAAAAATAAAATAAAAACCCTGACAGGTAATTAGGGACGAAGTTTTTTACAATAAAGATCCAGCGCCAACCAGTGAGACCCTGCTGGCCGTTCATGTGCATGAGACCGTAGGCAAGGATACCGGCAAAGGCAGAAGCGACGCAGCCGAGGAGGTAGAAGACCGAGTAACGCTTCCCAACCTCGTCTAGTAGATAAAGTCAGTCAGTCGACCCCCGTAAGGTGAATTTGACTCGAACCGAAGACTCACATCTGGTGTACCACGTGCTGAGGAGGTAGACGCAGCTGGGGAAGAAGCCGGCCTCGAGGACACCAAGCAAGATTCTGCAGGCGTACAGATGGCTGTACCTGCGCGAGAAACCCATGCCGATCATGACGCCACCCCACAAGAGGGTGAGCATGCCGAGGTGAAGACGCGGGCCGATCTTGCGCACGATGACGGTCGAGGGCGGCTGGAAGATGATGTACGGGATGAAAAAGAGGAGAGAGGCAACGCTCTGCTCGGACCTTGGGTCAGCCCGTCCTTCATTCCTCGGGCGAGACCAAGCCCTTGAAGCAGGTTGCTACTCACATATCTGTCGCCGACGTTAAGAGACAGCTCCTTGGTCATGCCTGCGATGGCGGCGGCAGACAGGTTCGTCCGGTCCATCAGCGAAACACAATACATGGCGCCAACAGTCACGACGAGTCTGCGGTCGATGCGGCGGATGATCCTGCGCTGCTCCTCGGGCGTGAAAGCGGCGTCGACATCGATGCCGCGAGAGTCGTTCGAGCTGCTTCTGGTCTCGTTGCCGAGCTCGAAGCCGGCCTTCTCGGGGTCCTGAGCAGGTTGTTCCATGGTAACGGCGGTCGTCGTTTTTGAGGCCTTCTGAGTCGCGGGGGCGTCCAAGAATCCAATATCAGAATCGGCGCGGAAGGCGAGCGAGGGCCCGGACTAAATGCCGTCCTGGGAAGAAAGGTCGGCCTGGGGGACCGCAGAGAAGCTGCGCGTCTTTGATTCAGATGTCGACCAAGGCTGTTGGTTTTTCGGTAGGATGATCTGGGCCTTTGGGTTACACAACCACGAAAACGCCGTTCGAACAGAGAGGTACAACACAAAGTGTTCGGGGAGGGGAAAGGCCTGGAAGTTATCTACTCAAGAAGCGGAGATCCTGAGAGTAACATCGGATGGCACGGCCATCTTCAATAATGGCACACACGCACCCAGGGAGGGCTCTTTGTATCTTTTCGGTTGCAGTCCTCAGTCAGCTGCCCCATGAACACGACAACCCCTTCCTTGCCTCGACTCAGGGCCCCTAGACGTCCAAAAGACGAGACATGCCCGCAAAAAGAACCAATGGCCAAGACCAGCCATCACGGCAATCCAAATCGCCGGCATCTCCTCCCTCCCCCTCCCCTGGTTTCCCCAGAAAAAAGCATACTGAAAGAGTATTAGCTGGTCGAGGTTGGCAAACTCCCCCGCTCCGGAAGGGAGGGGGGGGGACCACTGCCAATGCTGCTCTCTTTTGCTGCGGGGGAGCCAATCAAACGCAAAACAAGACAGGTGAATGCCGAGGGTGGCGGTAAACAAACACAGGGAAGGGAAACAAACATGTCGACAAGTGAAAGAGGGACGGACACCAAGAAAGCGGGACTTGGTTGATGACGACCGGGGCGTGGCCGCAACGCATCATTGGGGATCGGAAACTCGAAAGATGCGTGTGTTGGAGCGTGTGGGTGAGTAACATGCAGCTAATGGATTTCCCTCTAGCCGTCAAAGGCAAGACATTTCGTCCGCAGACAACGGTACAAGCAAGCGGAGACTCAGCATGCATAGCTATGGACGGCCAAGGCAACATAGCGATATTGGCGAGACGCAGTGAAGCTGAGAAGAAAGACGAGACAGGGGGCACGCTCCCAGAGTTCCTGGACATTAATTGGTACCTAATTTCTTTTACTTCAGCACATATCCGCCCGCAATCTATTTTAAAAAAGTAAAAGTAAAAAAACACCTAACCTTCTCTCCTTCTTCTCTCGTCCTGCAGCCTCAACAAACCAGTAGTCAGTCCACACACAGACCAATGTTAAATCTGGGATATCAAAGTCTGGAGTGGATTTGTCCAGGTCGGTTCTCTCTAGCTGCGGGGTAAAGCCGCTAGTGAGATGTCAACCACCAAGATGCGTGTGAGTGTGTGTGTGTGTGTGGGAGGACTGGAGCCTCCTCCCCGCGTCCCGGGTCCCCGCCGCACACCCGCATGTAGATGGTGAGGAGTTCTTTTGGTGGGATGAAAGCCGGGGAAAAGGGGGGGGGGGGGCACTCAGATGACAGTCCCGTGGAAATCCAAACGTAAACCAGCTCTGGAAATGGTTCCGATTCAGGCGGCTTCCGCTACCTTCTGCGCCGGACCGACTTGGCGGCCGATGTGCGATTGGCCTGCCTGCCGGCGAATTTCCCCTTTCGGCTCTAGACGCGAGGTGAGACAAAACTATGCGCGCCCACGCGACGAGACCTTGGAGCGAGCTACTATATTAGTATCTCGGAGGCGAGCTGCGAATCGTTTTGCTTTTCCGTTCCTCCTGATGGGCGTGGCCCGGAAGCAGGGAGAAGAGAACCTCCGTGTAGTGCAGGTAAGAGAGGGAGAGAGAAGGAAAAGGAAAGCCGGGATTGCGAGAGGGGGGTGGGAAGGGGACTGGAGGTGATCGACGGGGGTCAGTATTCGTACGTAGCAGAGTGAGCAACGGAGTAATGACCGGGGAATAATATGCCTGGTCGTCCTCACGTTTCAATGACACTCACACACACACACACACACACACACACACACACACACACACACACGCAGGAGAACATCTTGCAGAAGTGACATAACCATGTGTGAGTGTGCTGCTCCATCCCACGTCTGCGGGCACCGGCATGGGCATTGAGGCACAGCAATGGCATCTGCCGGTTACTCGCTAGACCGACAAGACCTTCCCCGTGTGACTCTGGCATGACTGCAATGGTGCAGAAGAAGGGCATGAAGACGCAGGAATGAATGGTTGGGAAACGGACCCTACCTAGCTCTCTCAACGGCCAACCCTGCGCGGGTCATGTCCGTTTCCGCGCCGAGGATAGCCAGAACAAAGTTCACGACCCCCTCCAGCCTTGGCGCTTCGTGAGTCGTATCCCGGAGTGTTGTGCAGATGGGGCTTAGAGAACTCATCAAGCGCACTCCGTCGGGGCCGAGTCAGAAAGACAATACGATGGAGACATTGCACTCGGTTCGGGTAGGTTACGATAAAGATGTCCTTGCCGCCGGCACGCCAGGACACCGCCATTAATTAACCTTGGCCAAAGTCTTGTGCCACCCTCCCTGGACATATACAGCTCTTCGCCAACGGCCGCTGAATGCATCGAGATAGGTAGCATTTGTGAGACCACCAACCGACCGCATCGCGGCAAGTTCGTTCAGACGAACCGCCATCCGGTTCCTGGCCGTATGTATCCTTATATGCATCCTAGCGTACCTCAAAGTCAAAAACTCGTGTCACATTCCATTACCGTGACCCATGGTTCGGGCGACTTCTTCCTCCACTCTCTCTCCCTTGCGTTGGCGCCGGGGTCAAAAGCCCAGATATGACATGGTCGCCTGATGTTCATGTGATCAATGCTACCTTTTTTCTATTCATCCTGCATGCATGCGGGCGGCCTAAACCCAAGAAGCATTGGCACTCCCGTACCATCGTGGGCAAAACAGGCCATGCGGCCAAAGCATCCTTTCCCTGCTCTCAAGTCATGGCTGATATCGAGACGCACACACGCCACCACCTTTTTCGCCATAACCGCTCACCCTTCACATATCATCAACCTCGTCCCAGACTAACTTGGTAGAACCTTGGGGCCACAAGCGCCCGGTCTAGACATCGCCGGACTGTCCCTCAAACCCTCCCGCTCATCGAACCTCGGCATTTCTGGCGGTCCCAAGGCGCACCATTGGGCGGTGGTCAACCGGTCTTCGCTCCGAACAGGCGAATCTCGAATCGAAGCTCGTTCCGACGACAAGACAAATCCCAATTATGTGATGCCTAGACTTGCCATCCGGGGCCGCCGTGCCACGCCGCCTTTCAGCTTCTTCGACCGCTCCAACGACTCTCAATTCAAAGCCTGCGATGGTTTCCAGGTGATTCGTCTCTGTGTGTTCGTCGACTGCTTTCAGCTGATCAAATAGGAAACAACCCATCCACCACAACCTTGTTGAATGCGACACAGTTGGACAGCTGTGTCGCTCGCTCACCCATCACCGGCAAACCCGGTCATTCTTCTCCCAATTGATACCTTTTAGACTGACCAAGAATGAGAGCTACAGTAGCTTTTTCTGGTTGAGCGTCTGTATTCTTGCTCTTTAGTTCTCGCGGCCGCCCGCCCACTCCGCAAGCCCAGCGTTTCGGCTCTCAGTGTCCGTCGACTCGTTAACCGCAGGTCGCTCGACAAAGAATTGGTCAGGATCTTGGAGGGAGTGCTCGCGACACTATTATCATGACGTTTTGATCCCCAAGCTCCGGGTCGACAGCATGCATGGAGCCTGAGCAGACACGCCGCCCGCCGCCCATCACAAAGCCTACTTGTCTTTACGAGTACGTGGCGTATATGATGGTCATATCTCGGGATTCGAGGTAGCATTGAGAGACTGACATGTGTCCCGAGAAACCGATGAGTAGCGAGCCGTTCAAAGGACTCTGCACTCACCCGAGCTCAATACTGGTCCGCATCCTAGTTTGGTGATAGCTACTTCTGTGGTGATCTTCCCAGGTAAAGTCGAGGAGTGTTTGGTTAGTGTCTCGTCGCCCCTGCCAATCAGCAGTTCTGCGGTACAGAGGTACGAAATCCCAATCAAGTTCAAATCAAGCTCGATACTATGTATCTCATCTCGTCCCTGGCTAACGAAAAACATGGACGCTTTTGGTGGTGTTATTTCGAGTTTGTCAACAAAGACCAAGTCTTCCGGTTAACACACGACGTGAAGGACCTGTGTCCTCTCGTTCGCCATAACGACGAGCCATAATCTTACAAGGATGGATACCTGGCAGCCGATAGCTCATTTTATCTGTTCGAAAAGTTCAAGCCGCATGGGGTTACGAGAACACGGCATATAACGAGACTCGTTGTCGGCGAGAGGTTCTCGAGCGGCCCAGCTTGAGTCCCTCGGTCACATTGCTGTCACAAACCCCCATAGTCTCGGCAAATGTATCTGAGGGATATATTGGGCCCTGTTGTCCAAATATGCCATCGGGATCGAACACAGCCCTGAACAGCCGTCTTGTGGGCAAGCCACGGACCCCCTGATATGAGCGGTCAGGATTGGAAGATGATCCAGAAACCCAGCGGACGGACAGTCACCTTGGGGGGCCAGGCAAATTCGGAGAGGCAGACAAGAGGCGCGCTTGTGGTGGGACAAGCGGAGCGTCCGGTTTCCAAGGCGCCCATGTTGATGACCATCTCTCCAAGCCGCAACACCGGGCCTGGCACGTAGATAGATCCCAAGGGGAAAATGCCACACAACTTTGCCTGGCTAAGCTGCGCGACAGGGAAATGGCCAGAGACATGTCCCATCGCCCAAGTCGGACCACGTGCGACGTGGTCACCCTGAACAGCGAGCAGGTCTCGTTCCACGGCGCTGCCAAGTCTCGCAATCTTCTTCGAGGCCAAGGACTGGTTGGACATATGGGCAGAGAGGGATTCCGGGCTCTTGTCGCTCTCAACTGTCGAGAACCGTGGTCTTCACCGCCTGAGAAGGAAGGGGGCTGAGTGGTCTGGTCAAGACAGTCAGTCTAGTAGTAGAGATGCCGCCAAGCGCTGGGCAGGAGCAAAGAAAAATGACGCCCAGGTTTGCCAAGGCAGAACTGGGCCCAATGCCAACACAAGCCAAGCCGATGCCAAGGGATATATGTAGGTATTCACCAATATGTATTCACCAAAAACACACGCAACATCACCAGTTGGAACAATCAATGTGAACAAAAAAGGAAAAAAAATCTATTCAATGAACCTGACAAGACACCTAGAAAAACAATTGTGACCTCTTCGTGGTCCAGTCATGTAGCAGAATACAGCTGCTACCAATGAGGGTCCAACGCCGTTTGTGTAATGGTGACAAACACAAAAGAGCCTCATGCCAATAAGTATGATAAATCCTGTCGAGTCGTGACTGAATTAAAGCAGGCACCGCGCGCGGTGCCTGGTTGGATATCCTACACGCTCGCATAAATGCATATTGCCCCAGCTTCCCAGGCATTCTCATCTCCGCCCCTCCTCAGTATTTCATTAGCTGAATAACCACATGTTTACATGGCAACCATGGCAGCACCAATGGCGCCAGCGGCAACCAGGTAGGCACCGACGGCGAAACCACCAAAGTTGAACATGGGCTGGTAGGGGTTGCCGGCGGCAGCATTGCCGGAAGCGCTGGAGCTGGGCTTGCCGGTGGAAGAAACAGGAGCGGTGGCAGTGGCGGCGGCGCTGTTGGCGGCAGCGGCAGAGGCAAGGGCGCTCTTGCAGGAGCTGTCGGTGCTGGAGGGGGAGACGACCTGGGCCTGGCCGTTGAAGTCGCAGGCGGTGCTGGCAGACTTCTGGTTCTTGTAGTAGGTGTCGAGGACGAAAGCAAGCTTCTGCTCGTCGTTGCACATGGAGTAGGCGCCGTAGACACCGGTGGTGGTGTTGGTGTTGATGCCGTTGCAGGACTTGGGGTCGCTACCGCAGATGTAGCCGAAGATATCACCAATAGCATCAGCCTTCAGGCCGGACTTGGGGGTGCAAGAGAGGCTCTTGACCATGCAATCGCAGAGGGAGCTGTCGGGGGTAGGGGGCAGAGCATCGCCGTGGACCTCCCAGGTTGAGGTAACAGTGGGGCACTCGGCAGGCTTGTTGGTGGGCTGGTAAGAGTCCATCTGGACGGTGGCGGGCTTGGCGGCGAGGACGTTCTTGGCAAGGACGTCGTAGTTCTTCATGGTGGTGGCCTGGCCGTTCTTGACCTGGACGAGACCGTAGTCGTTGGCTTCCTCGAAGTACATGTAGACGATACCGCCGACAAAGACGTCGGTCATGGGCTCGGAGTACAGAGCAGTGGTTTCCTCGAAGAGACGGCCGTTGGCGCCATCGGGGATGTTGCAACCGTACTCGGCGAAGAAGACGGGGACAGAGTAGTTCTTGAAGAAGTCGAGCTGGGTGGTGTAGCCGGCGCCAGCCAGGGTGTTGTGACCGCACCACGAGTAGATGTTGTAGCCCCAGAAGTCAATAGCAGTGTCCTGGTCACCGCAGTTGAAGTAGTGAGCCGAGTTGTCGCGGATATCGGCGTCGTCGTTGGCGGCGTAACCAACACCCATCCAGCGGTAGCCCTTGTCCTTGATGTACTTCTTTGTGTCACGGACAGCAGCCTTGACGAAGGCAGAGGCCTCAGTGTTGGACTTGTTGTTGGACACCTCGTTACCGGCGAAGAAACCGATGGTGTTGTCGTACTTGGCAAGGGCATCGACGACTGCCTGGTAGCGCTGGTAGAGGTCAACATTCCACTGGGCGTTGTCACGGTTGATGGACAGCTTGGGCTCGCCGAGGTCGGAGACGACGTAGATGCCGTTGTCGCTGAGGAGCTTCATGCAGGCATCGTGGTTCTGGGTGGGGTCGATGGCGTAGGTGCGGATGACGTTGGTGCCAGCCTTGGCCATGATGGGGATGTCGCGAGCGCAGGCGGTGGCATCAGCGAGGGGGTCCTTGTAATCGCCAGTCTTGGACTCACCACCGGCGGCGGCGGTATCCTGCTGGTAGGCGATGCCCTTCAAGTAGAACTGGGTGCCGTTCTCGTAAAAGAACTTGGAGCCCTGTGGATGGTGTTAACAACATGTTACCGGAGAGGCAAGAGTCCCGAGAATGAGGGGGGACAGCTGATGGACGGCATACCTTCATGACGATGTGGTCGAGGGCAGCGGCATTGCTGGCAAGCAGCAGAGCCGCCGAGAAGACGGTGGCGACCTTGCCCATTGTGATGTTGGTGAAGCAATGAATAAAATTGGTGTTTGGTAGATATTCGACGGCGGGGATCGAGGTTGTTGATAGTCGTCGAGAGGCCGAGCTTGAGCGTGGGGTGTTCGGATAAATGAGGTTTCGCTTTTCCTTCCTCTTTCCTTTTATGTGAATGGAGAATCTGATCCAAACGGTAGATAAAAACGAGTTGATAACTAGTTGTGCAAGCGAGAGTGCGAAGAGGGTTTGAGTTTGTGGTAGACGATTATAAAAAAAAAAAAGCGGATGTTGATCAAGAGACAAACGACACAACAATCACGATAAAGATGATGAAGATGTTGATGTCGATGTCTAAGAAAAAAAATCCCCTAAAAAAAGAAGAAACGATTGCGGATAGCAAGTGAGGGAGTGGACGGGTTTGGAGGAAACACGGAGGAGAAAAAGGGAGAAAGGGTCGAGAAACAGGAGGCTGTAACGGAGGGAGGCGCGAGGTAGAAAAGCAGAAACACGCCCTGGAATGGGTGGACTAGCGACGGGTGGGCCTGCAACAGGGAACAGAAGCAGGTACGACGATACAAAGGTACATGGCCGGGCTGTGAGAGAACCACGAGGGGGGTGGGTGGGCAAGTGGGCAGGCGCGGCAGGGTAGGCAAGAGTGAGAGAGAGAGAGAGAGACACACACACACACACAGAGAGATGAGGAACCGCGGCAGCAATTACTCCGCACTCCATGGCCAATCCCACAAAAAGTCCAACGGTGCAGAAGAGAAGGAAGGAGATGCATGCACAGTACACACTAGGTAGGTAGGTACTGAAGATGGTACGTACCGTCGACCACGAAATTGTGTGTATGTACTCCGTATGTATGGATGGAAGGAAGGCAGACCAGGCAGGGGCCATGGATTGCTGATCAGGGGAGGAGGGCCACAGGAAAAGACTTGGTGGGAAGGAGGGCCAATGTCTCCTTTCCTCTTTGGAACTTGTCATTTGCAGCACAGCAAGCTTCCACAGAGAGCGAGAGAGAGAGAGAGAGAGGGAGGGCATCCAGTTCGTTTCTCTGCAAAGTCTTGTCCTGAGTGAGGGACATGCTGGCTGAGGCTTGCTTGGACATTATTCCTACATAGGTACCTAGGTAGTGTATCGGTACTGTACCTTGCAACTGCTATTCACAGACTACCTACCTCATCGCCTCCATTCCATAGGTACCTAGGTGTCCAAATCGTCGTGCACGCAGTCCAAGGTAAGTAAGTGTAAGGGGAGGAGCAAATTGGCTGGCAATTCATTAGGTACGCAGTACCGTACGGATACGGATATGGATATTATACACCAAGCACTCCGTACCAAACAAACACGAGTCTATGCATCCATCTGCATCGGGCCATTGGCGCCGTCCATCTTCGGGTCCCGGCAATGCATTGGCGACAGACTGACTGACTGTTGGCAGGATGGATGACTCGGGACATGACAGACAGCGCGAAGCTGAGGCGCAGCCGTCCTAAACTACTGCTAGCGTGCCTGTACTTCGTAGTCCCTCTGTCCGTCCATCTCTCTCTGTCCGTCTCTGCGAATATTCTTGCTAGGTAGTTTACATTACGGATAGTTGGACGAAGTAGTCAAGGGGACGGCGGCAATGACAACGACAGACACAAGCCGAGATGAGATGAGACGAGACGAGACGAGCCGGTACCAGCAAATGATTAGATGCGCTGCCTGCCTGCCTGCGCGACACAGCAACGCTGGCCGACCAAAGTCCGCGCACCGCATCGCATCGCATCGCATCGCATTGCATCAATCAGCTGCTGGACTAGACTGGACTGGACCAGACTTCTGACCAGCAGCTCAGACAAGCGACGCCTGCTTCTTTGCCGTCTTCTTTGCGATACTTTGTAGTCCAGACTAGCACTCCGTAGGTAGGTAGGGAGGGCAGTGACGATGCCATACGTGCCGCCCTCCAGGAGCAGTCTTGGCAGGTTCATCTCGTTTCACGGTCGTATGAGAGACTCTGGTACGTACCTATGTACCTACCTGCCTATCCGTACTCTATCCGTACCTAGGCAGGTAGGTGCCTTCCACTACAGTGTGTGGAAGGCACGCTTCTTCCTCCTTCCTCAAGCGCTGTCAGATACTGTTCTAACGCAAGGACGCCTATCCAAGGCAGTCCTTCTGCTATCGTCTCATCTTCCCTTCTTCATCATCATCAACTCCTTCGTACATCGTACTTGTCTCCAACATCACCGTCAGTCGTCATACCATGCATACCACAACTATGTATGTATCGCCAGACTCGGCACACACAGTGGTAGCACAAGCCTGTGTCTCTAGCTCCACACCGCTTCACCCATCCATCGACCAAGAAGGCCCTTCCTTATTTAGTGACATGGCGAGAAATAGGGGTAATCTCCACTCCATGTCAGCTTGCTCACTTGCTTGCTTGCTTGCTTCGGCATGGAGAAGGCGGCGGCGGCTGACTTTCCCAGACCAGACCGGGACTTGCGGACGCCGGCCCCTCGTCTTGTTTCTCACCCCTCCCCTCCCATCCCCCCCTCCCTCTCCGTCCGGCGATCCGTTCGCTCTTGTTCCAGCAGTGCTACGAACGGCTTGACGGCTAGCACCTACCACACACCCATCCACAGACGCACGATGACCTCTTGCCAGGGCGGAGCAGATCGCAGCGGGCGGCCTGATAACACGTAAGCTTCGCACAATCGAGTCGAAGCAGTTCGAGTTCAAGGTTGTTGTTTTATATTTGGATCATGCTTAAACTAACACCACTGTCCAGACACAGCAGTACGAATACAGGGTTTCTCGATAAAAACACGGTACCATGCAATCTGGTAACTAAACCTTCCCGGTCGACCAACCCAATCAATCTACGAAGTGCGCATGTCCCGTACACCATGTACATTACTTTCACTACCTAGGCGATCGATCATAAACGAACCGGCAGGGCCTGCCAAGAGATGGATCAAGTACCTCTCAGCATTGGCATTCTAGTCGAACCAGCGTACTCGTAGGTATGCGCCTCGAAGCCTCGCCATGGCAGCTGCAGCATAGCAGTTACAAGCAACAACTATTATTTGCCATGCCGCCGTCAACGCCCTCTGTTACACCCACCTACCTACGATAGCTACGATGCATGTACTTTGCCCAGCCGTCGCCCAGCGCGGTCCTTTCCTCATTCCGACCTTCAGGCCTGCCACCGCTCTGTGCCCAGTCCATACCAAGAACACTGAGCTTCGGACCCAAACATAAACACGAGGAAGCAGGCAGGATTCTCAATGGTGCTCAATCTCAATTCTTCCTTGCAACCATTATTACAATCAACATGCCGCGCTCGCCCTCTCTCTTCTCCACCCTGTGTGTCCCTCCCGTCCGAGGTGACACTGGATATCCAGCCAAATCTCCAGCGAGGGCCACTTCCAATGGCACTCGCTGTACGGATACTATGTGTGCACCCCATTGTGACGTGTGCCCCGGTTGACGAATGCACTAGGTGCATACGATACGGGGCCTGCGGTCCAGACCTCACAGCCACCATCGCTCCTCCATCCGATCAGCCAGAGGCCAATCATCCCCCAACTTGCAACCTTTCAGCGGCTCCTCCGGCGCCATCCAACAAGTCTTTCGCACACTGTTCAACCACGCCGGCCCGACGTCGCTGGCGCGTTCCTCATGGGTGTTTTGATGACGACTGCAACGACGACGACAAATGCTCGTCCTTTACTGTATGTATGCGTTCCTCGTATTCCATGTTTGGATTCCTGCTCGGCTTGCTTGCCTCGACAACCGGATTCTGTCTCCGAGAGCCCAGTAGTCGAATGCTCATCGTGTGTCTGGTATCACAGTGAACCGCCGCACGGGTTGCCGGTGCAGCTGCTGCAGCTGCTGCGCAACCAGCATTCAGACAGACACGCACGCACACACACACACAGTGAACCGCCATCATCATGACGCTTAGCTGGGCCGTGTTCCGATATACTGTGATTAAACCATCACCACATCCATGCTGGCCATCGAGAAGCTGGCCGGATTGGTCCGACTGAAGGTAAAGGCCCACCAAAATACAATCAAGGAACAACGAAAATAGGTCAGGACTGGTGGACCGGTCGGTGGGAGTCAATCAACTCTCTTTTGGCCCCTAGGATCATGCTTCCAACGCCCGGGCATCACCTTCATGCTGAGACGCTTTCCGCCCAGGTATCCATTCACACGAGTCCCTATAGCGTGCCTTGCTGCTAAGCAGTGCACCACGTGTTAGTGGTTTATTGGGGACTGTTCGACATTGCTTCATCTACTCACGGCTGTCTTCTCCTCCCCAAAAGTTCCTCGCCAGTCATCACCTAAAGTACCGTACACTACCTACTGTGAAAGTGAAAGTACATCCATCGTATGTTATGTCCACCCTCCAACGTCGGCAATGATCTTCCGCGACAACGACGCACGTACAGTCAGTTTCTTGGTGATTCTCTCCTCTCCCACATTTCCCCGTGGGTACCCTGTATTTACCCTGCGGCTGTCTTGGGTTCTGCTTATGTACTCGCATTGTTTGCAAAAGACCACCCAAAGGAGAATTACGAAGAGGTATTCTATATGTATGGCATACATTGTCAGTTGTCTCGCTCGTTCACCCTCCCATCCCCATTCAAGCATCCAAGCAAGCGACTGTCCACATATTTACCGTACACGTACGTAGGCAGACTGATCCGTCCCGCGGCCACCCAGCAGTATGTGTGTTCGCCGCCAGGGCCCGTTCGCCGCCCGAAACCGCTGAACCCCTCCCCTGGGCCGGTCGGTTTGCGACAGGATCTACCTCGTTCAAAAGGCGTATCAAGTTGATGGAGAAGCACCTCCTCCTCCTCCCGTAAAACCGCAGACGACCTGGCTCTCCTCTCGAGCCCTGTGGATCGAGATTTCCCGCCCAACGTCATCGGTGGGTAAAAGACCGTCGATGCCAATCTTGGCATCCATCGAGTCGGTCCAAACGGGTCGCTCCCATCGTGCCTATTGCGGTTCGCAATGCTGATCTCGAAAGGCTTAACATGCTTGATTCCCGCGAGCGCGTATCGTCCATGTCCAAGGTGTGTGTCATGTCGCTCCGTCCGTCGACCCCCTTGTCGTCCTCGGCGTTTCTCTCTCTCTCTCTCACTCTCGCTCGCATCGGCATACCTCGTCAGCCGGGTGGACCGTAACAGCGCCACTGGAACCGGCCTCTAGAGAGGCATTGGTCATACATGTAGTTTGCCCGTGATCTTGAAATATGCCTTGCCCACGCCGTAGCAGACTCCGTCCCAGACCTCGTACGTCTCGCGCCAGACTGTGCGGAGCGGATTGGATCCCGACGACGACGGGCGGACCTGTCGAACGTCGCGCTGGTGCCCGTACTGCTTCCCGGTCGCCATCTTCCTTTCTCGTCTTGCGACTGTCGGACACTCGTTGGAACTTCTCTCTTGGGGGGAGGGGGCGCTCTTCCTTCTGTGATGAACTGTAAAGTGTACTTGTAATGTCCCAACGGCTCCGATTCAAGCCCTCAATTGTGAGGAAAGAAGGGGGAAAGAGGAAGAATACAACAAACAGCCGTGCTTTCATGATTAAATAGCTCTATGCACGCCTGGGCCTCGTCCGCAGCGGCACGCGACTGTCATTGTGACACTTTGCCCTCGTCACCAGGTCCTAGCGATAGTTTGCGAACCCCGGTGATGCTTTGCTTTGCTCTGCTCTGCTCTGCTCTGCCCTTCCCGTCCGTCCTCCCTCCCGCGTCGTCCGCGCCGCCGCCCGTCCGCCTTGTCGCCCGGCGCTGCGGCCGTCACGAGCCCACCCCGCCGCCGCCGCCGCAGCAGCAGCACACCACCAGCAGAATGAACCCCGCGGGACACGCGCCTGGCACGGCAGCCGTCCCACCATCGGTAGCGCCAGAATGACAGTGCGGCGCCATCAACCGCCATCCGGCCACTAAGACAGAGAGAGTCACACACACACACACACATGCTGACAGGGCGCAGGCGCATGCATGCATTGCGAGAGGCAGCCGACCGCTGATCGAATGCCCTTCCGCGGGCATCGCATCTGCCCAGCGGTGCCGTTCTCGTCATCTTACACAACATCTCGCCGACCATCTCTCCGGTCTTTGGCAGTAGAGAGGGGGGCAGCGGGGCGACGAGTCCTGTGGAGATGGCTTCTTCTTGAGAGGGTGTGTGTGTGTGTGTATGTGATGTGTTTCTGGCACAACACTTCCGTCACGCCCGCCCTCGCACTCGCATACATTGTGAAGTGCTTAGTGTCCGGTATGCTGTCTCACAACCGTGGTCGTCACCACCTCCTTTCCCGCCTGCGTTTGTTTCCATGGCCACCTCGAATGCCCTCCGCTTTGTCTTGCATTTCGTGCATCCCGATACCGTGCACCCCTACCGCCTCGGCCCGAGAATGTATATATGGAAGTCGCAAAGTGCGGGATTTTATTGTTGGACCGCAACCTTTGGCGTGATAAGGTACCGGCCCGAGCCTGGCTTGCATGGTGCACCATTTACCATAAAAAGGCTGTCTCGGTAAAAAGTCACAAGTCAGGAGGAGGGTAAACGAGCGGGGAATTTGGCACCACGGACTTTGGAGTCATGCAGACATCTTAGTGAACACGCATGGTGAATGACATTCCCAGAGAGCTACTCAGAGACAGCATGTCCTTTATCTTGCCACCGCCGGCTCTCGTCTACAGATATCTTTGACGCTGCCATGACGTATCCAGCAGAGCTTCCAATGACCTTGGCTACTCTTCAGGATGTAGGTATTCCAACCCCTGCCATATCCGCAAATTCCCTGTCCGTCATTACCTTCCTCAGGTAATGTCTCAGTCGTTGCTTCTTTGGTTGCCCACTCATAAGACAAATATTCTTTAGCAAGTTGTCGAGCATGTGTCTCTCCGCACGTGAGTCGTTCACGCGTGGGGGGGCGTTCTTGTCGTATGGTGTAATTCTATTCAAGTTCTTGGCAAACATATCGTTTGTATGTGGAGCAAATCTCGGCGCTTCTGTCATAATCGAGGCGTCAGGTTTCATGCTACATCACGAGAGACGCGATCCAGGGACGGCTTACCAAAGCTAGGTCGGGTCAAAGTACGTTCGTCATGTCGGTTACAGCTGACGAGTGTGTCGGAGTATCTTGTGAGCGTGGCGCTTACTCAAGGCGAAGTCTCTTGAGGCCTGTCTCGACGTCAGCTCTGGCCACGCGAAATCCACAGACAAGACAGGAAACTTACCATGGCCGCCCTGGTCGCAGACTCGGATGACGACCTCGACGCTTCCCGCACTGATAGATACCTCGGTCGGCATCTGAGACTTGTCCTGGAGCTTCAGCGAACCTTCCTGGTCGGTGGGCGTGCTCTCGTAAACTGTCACGATAGGCGACAAGCCCATGCGACGACGCGGTCTGTACGCCTTCTTGGTTGGCGTTGTGGGAGGACTGATAGGACATTGTGCGGCCTCTTTCACATCCAGCTGTCTCTTGACGAACACATCGTGGTATTCGTTGAAAATGTCGGAGGCGACGTATTCGCAGTTGGGCGACGCTTCCTTGTGTTGAAGGAAAGGGTCGTCCTTCGTCTCCCATTTCCAAGCCTGAAGCTTGCAAAAGTCACAAACAACGCTGTCTCCGGACTGGGTCTGGCTGCCCTGAAGCCGGAAGCCTGCGCCCGCCATATCCTCGGGTGAAAGAGCCGGGCGAGGCCAGCGGCCAGGCTTGCCGTCTGTGCCTCGCTCGAAGAAGGAAAGGAGACGCACGCAGAACTCGTCCATTGTCGTAAGTGTGGCGGTGGAAGATATGGCCGAAGATTCTACGTAGGAAAGCGAAGGAATAGATGAGTGGGATGGAAAGGACTGTGTGCGTTGGCAAAAAGATGTCGAACCGAAGATGATGCCTGACAGTTGTTGGTATCGTGAAGTTGGGCCAAAGTTGCGTTGGTGAGTATTTTATTTTCAAAGAGAGAAGAAGGAAGGAGTATGAGCAGCAGTTTCCAAACACAGACCACGCAGGATGCTTTTCAAAAATGGAAGGAAAGAGCAACCGCAAGAGTTCAACGAATCAGGGGTTGTTCCCGTCTGCTGCATATATACCTAGTTGAACATGTATGATTTGAAGTTGGTGACCAAGAGCCAATACAGCTGTGTCAGCTCGCGGTGATGAATCAGAAAGGAATAAACCAAGAAACTAAGATGGGATTCACTCAATAACAAATAACTGCTGAAAACCATTTGGGCGCACTTGCCTGGCCACATACCTACCTACTTGAAGGCAATGTTTCTTTGGTGTATCAAGAGTCTTTGGGGCGGAGTTGATGAGGCTTCTCAGGGGCTAACACCTTCAAGAATAAGACTTTTGTTCATGCCGTGCTCCATCTTAAACGACTATTGGTGAATTAGCGGTTGTTGCCCTGAGTTAATTGGAAATGCGAGCTGAGAGACCTTGACCCCGTCAAGTCATGCTTAAGACAGTCCTTGATGCAAATTGTCACTGTCACATATTTCACTCATTTTTTTGATCATGACAATCTTGTGACAAAATCCTCCTTACATTGACAGCATTGTGAAACTTCACCCTGGTCGTATTGATACTTCAAAACAACCATCTGTGGCATACTCGATGCTGAGTTGATGAATCTCAAGCCTATATACCCATGCTCAAATGATACCAAGAACCTCTCTTACTGCGTCGAATGAGTCACTCTTGCTTGTACTTGTCCCAGTACTCGGCTGCCGCCAGACCCGCGACGATGATCATATCCATATCCATAGTCCGCGGCGGCACAAACACCTCAAATATCGGCGTCGACCCGCCGCCCATCATGCCGTCAGGGCGCTTCTTCCGCCTCGCCAGCAGGTTACCACCGGCGTTCCTGAAGTACAACGTGTTCATGGCCAAGCTCAAGTTCGAGACGCTCCAGCTGTAGGCTTGGCCATGGTGGTCGAAGCTGTGTGCAGTGCCCAGTGTGTTGCTCCCCATCTTCAGCGGCACCCCACGGATGACGTCGATCTTTGACGATAGGGAGATACCTGGCCCTCCCGAGCGCTTCGCCCGACCCTTGCGCCCGAGGGTCCGCGTGCACCACGGCGACTGTTTGTTGTCCTGGGTCTATTTTGATGCAGGCCACCTTAGGCTTGGCTGGTCAGAGGAGTTGATGTCTGGCTGCATCTAGCTAGAGTAGAGTTTTGTACATCGTTTACCCAGACTCGGAAAAGCTGCATACGGGAGGACCTCGGACTTGAACCGGAGAGGAGGTGCTGATTGGGAATCCTAGAACATACATCCTACTTCCAGATTCGCCAAGTCAACATCCTATGCTGCGGCTTGACGATGCTGGCACCTGGACATGCACGTCGCCCAGTAAAGCTCAGCAAACAAGCGCGGTGTCTTCGGCTGTCTCTCTATAGGTAGGCAGGCATTCCTATTACGTCGCAGAAGATAATAGGAAAGCTGGTGTCCACCCTATTGTATAAACATGTGTTTCTCGGCCTTGGAGCGAAGCAGTTGGTCTTCTGAGGCTGCGTCGCGAACGATCCAAGGCGTTACTTTACGCCCCTCTCACTCTCTCTCACAGGCGCTTGCGGAGTGATCCGCAGCCAGACCGTTGGAGCATGTACTCAAGGAGTAACGTTACCCAGCAGACCATGTACGTTAGCGTCATGCACCCGCCCGGCGCGCGGAGACACCGCTTCCACCCTTGTATGTCGCTAAATTTAAGGTGCTGGGACCCCAGGTTCATCCCCTGGAACCTCAACGTGGCCACCAGATTCCTAGAATCAACAGTCAGTCTCTGGAGTCTGGATTTCCTCGAACCTAACAGTCGCCGCCATGGTACCCCCGGTCCGTACAAAGAAGGATGAAAATGCCATCGCGCACGCGAGGACATTGGATCGCGTGCCCTGGTGCGAGGACTACGAGAAGATGATATCGGGCATGCTCTACAGCTGCATGGCGCCCGAGTTGGTCGAGTCAAGAAACCGCGCCAGACGCATAGCGCAGAGGTTCAACACCTACGTCCCGGAAGAGACCGCGTCCGCCGATGATGTCGCCGACATCAGACTGGGCATGATCAAGGAGCTGTTTGGCAAGGTTGGGGAGGACGTGTACGTCGAGCCCAGCCTGCAGGTGGATTATGGCTGCAACATCACCGTCGGAGACCGGTTCTACGCCAACTTCAAGTATGTCCCTCCAGCGTGCTCCCTTTGAACCCCCTGTGCTCTGCACGGGGTCTCTCGAGACTTCTACGTGACCATCGACATCCTGACAAACACACTGTCAAGCTGCGTCATTCTCGACTGCGCCCATGTCACCATTGGCGACAGAGTCTTCTTTGCGACGGGCGTGAGCCTCATCACGGCAACTCACGAGACGGGCTTGCAGTCGAGGAGAGACAACATCGAGTACGCGGAACCCATAACCATCGGGGACGATTGCTGGATCGGAGCAAACGTCACGGTGCTGCCGGGAGTCAAGATCGGCAAGGGTTGCACAATCGGCGCGGGGGCCCTCGTGAACAAGGACATTCCGGATTACTCAGTCGCAGTGGGCGTTCCGGCCAAGGTCGTCAAGAAGGTAGACCCCGTGGACTAGACGATGGTGTAGTAACACAGAATAATCGACAAAAATCATACCATATGTCCGAGAAGCCCGTCTGCCGAGCGATAAGTCCCGCTCCCATGCTCATGAGGAGCTATGACGAACTCTAGGTGATTCTCACTGAAGCCGCGCAAAATGCATGCCAGACGGCCAGTGCTCTCTGGTTTTTTCATACGCCTGGATCACTGATATATATGCTCGGCTATGCTTGATCCGAGTGGTCTCTACGAAAGGCAATGAGAATTCCCTGCTGGATCTCCGAACCCGGCTGTGCTCCATGGGGAAGGCCACAGCAGATCATCATTTGGTGTCCTTGAGTTGGCGGGAGACTAGTAAGTTCCCTGCGAGGTAATATGCTGACAGACGACATCAGGTTTGTTCAGATAGATGAATTTGCGAATCGAAAGGTGAGTAAAGGCAGATCGATCAATTTGGCAGTAGTCTAAGTTCTGAAATACAAAGTAGAAAGAAAAAGAAAGTAGCAAAGAAAGTTACACTGATTACAAGAGATTGAATGCGCACACCACGATCTAATAAGTGAATGTCTAACACCTCGGTCACTGTTTTGCATCGCGACTGGGTCAAGAACTGCTGTCCAAGGCCCTATCGGTACACAGCTTAAGCGGAGCAGAAGCTCCAGCTGCTCTCAACACCCCAGTTGATGCCGCCGGCGTTACCAGGCTGGTAGGTGGCAGCCGAGGGGGCGTATTGCTGAGCGAAGAGGCTGCAGTAGGTGCCCTGGGCAACACCGTTCTGCTTGACCATGAAGGCGTTGAAGAAGTTGCACTTGAAAGGGCTGTAGCCGAACAAGCTGGCAAGGGAGAAGCCGAGGGAGTTGGAGTTCTTGGCGTTCTGGGCGGCGGCATAGGCGGCGCAGACGCTGGCGTCGAACGGGCCAGGGAAGAACTTCTGGCCCAGGCAAGTAGAGGGGTGGTTGTGGACAGAACCGCCGCAGCCCTGGGGCTTGGTCCAGCCGGGAGGGGTCTGCGGCGTAGTGTTGTTGGTCTTCTCGTAGCCGTTGGAACCGGCGATGACCACTTGGAAGCCGTCTCTGGTCTGGCCGAAGTTGGTCGCAGCAGCCTTGTCAACCCCAGAGCCCCAGAGAGTGCACTTGAAGTTGGTGAGGGATGGCGGGGAGGTGCAAGAGCAGCCGCTGGGGTTGTAGGCCGGGTCACGCTCAATGTAAATGTTGATTCCGGTGCACAGGTTGGTGTTGTCGCAGTAGCTGGCGCACTGGGCAACATCGTAACTGTTGAGGGTGTGCAGGCCGAGGTAGCTGTTGGCATTCACGGAGGCGTTGAGGTCCTTGAAAGTCGAGCCATATCCAGACGGTGTAGCCGCACCCAAGGCAAGCTGGTGAAAGGCGGGATTCGCCACAAACGCCTCGGGGGTGTCCGGCTGGACCAGTGGGCCACTTCCTGTTATTCTTGATCAGCATCACGTCGAGCGCAGCTTGTCAGGTTTTTGACTCACCAGCGGGTTGAGGAGCGCAAGGGTCTTCCGGGTTGATAAACCCGCAGTAGGTACCGACTTCGAAGGGAGCCGCACAGCCAGTCGCGGTAGTGAAGGCATTGGTGTTGGACCAGCTGACTGGCGTGCAGGTCGAGGGAACCACAACGGCGGGGGGAGAAGTGACAACAGGGGGGGTTGTTGGCGTGGTAGTAGACGGGGTTGGAGTAGCGACGGGGGCCTTTGTCGACGAAGTCGATGCAGGCCAACCATACTGCCCGGGCGAGTTGGAGCTCGGAGCCGGAGATCCAATGCAGAAGCCGAAGAAGCAGAAGCCTCGCGGCGACACGGCAGGCGCCTCGGACGAAGAGGCAACCGCCGAGGCCACAACACTGGCCGCGCCGGAGGCCTTGGAAAGGGCAGAAGCCTGGTTGTAGACACTCGTCTGGGTCAAGGCAGCGGCAGGAGGACCGGTGGGGACCGAAGTGGCATCCAAAATGTCGTTAAAGTTGATAGGCGGCTGGGTCGTCCCCGGGGCGGCGATTCCAAGACCCGCGAGGGCGACGAGAGCCAATGGATAGATCATGGCGAAGGTTGGTTTGGAGTAGAAGGACTGTTGGATAAGTGATTGTGAGAAGCTGCTGTAAGGAGCGTGCTGTCGAAAGAAAGCTGTGTGCTGAGAGAGAAGAAACTGAAGCTGATGAGATGGAGTGAGTAAAACATCGATACAGGCAGGGAAGATGACGGTTTATATATCAAGAATCAACAGTCGAGGTTGCTATTATTCAATATCTCAAAAGTGTACACGATGCTGAGCAGACAGACGACTGCCGCCTTTGGCAACACAACTCGGCACCCAAGAGCCGAGGAGCGCCTCACATCGCTCTGAGCGCCCCGAAATCGCGGTCTACCTATCGTTAGCTCGGTTTTCCAGAGGCCATAGCACTTAGTGTACGGTGAGCCCGTGTTGGACCTTTGACGATGTCCACCAGGACCCTGGGAGCTGTCAACAACGCGTCTCGGACCGACAACAGTACTATCGAGAGCAGCCCTTGTTTGGTGCTGGGTTAGCGGGTGGCAGCTACGTGGGTTGAAAATTTCGAGAACACTGCTCAAAGGACTCGCATAACACAAATTCTACCTTTTTTTCTTTTCTTTTTTCACCGTGTTGAAACCTAGCGAGATCTCTTTGTCGGCCGACCCCTGGACTTTCGATAGGCCGATGGTAGCGTCGAAGTTGATGTTCCTGGCTTTGTCTCAGCCGTCCCGGCAGACACTAGAGCGGATAAGTCGGGATCTGCGAGTCCGCTTTGAACCCGCATCCCGTGAGGTATATCCGTACCTAGCAAACAATGGCCGGCCTGGATGGAAGGTTACCTAGGTAGGTAGGTGTCTGTCGCTTCGACAGGCTAGTTATCCGAAACGTGGCATCCGCCAGGTGTGGCGAGCTGGAGGAGCGGATGTGCCTGAGGGGGGCTAAATGTCGGGCAGAAAGAAGACTAAAAGTGACAAAGAACGCTGTGAAGGCCCTCGGCTTCCCGAGACTTGGGAACGTCATCGGCTTGGCAGCGATGTATAAGCCTTTTAGGCTTGCTGCCTACTCCGTTACAGGCAATTCATCATCCGCACCGCGTGGCGGAAGCATAGAAGTGGTTCGTGTGCAGTTGAGCCGGCATCACTTGAACCATCAATAACACGCTACATTTGTACGATTGCATTCGGAGCAGAGACTACGTGTATTCGTATGCCCGCACTGTCGAAGCAGGCGTTCAAGTACCTGCGGTTATTTACGAGGCCACCTGACGTCGTCACGGTGACGGCCGCGCGTCGAAAGTCATCAGGTCACAATATCGCGTATTCTTTATCAGCAATCCCCTGAGTCCTAACCGAAGTTGGCTTAAGCATGCGGCTAGTGAGGCTGCCACAATTTCGCCCTCTCTTTTATCACCGCCAGAGTATCAGTAGCCCCCCCTGCACACTAACTGGATTTGGTTTCCGCAGAGAACTAGGCCGTCCATGTAGGATAAAGCGTCCCGTATTCCCAATGCCGTGCATGCCACTATTAATAACTAGCATGTTTGGTATATAGTCCACGTCTTCTCCCCACAAAGAAAAACAATGAGTCGTTGTCCGTGTTCAAAAACTCTCGCTCTCGCTTACTTTTCGGGAGTTATTCCCGTTCTGACAGTCAACACCAGCCGTAGCCAGGGCAAGATGTGGATGCGCTCTTCTATCCCTTCATTGTGGGATACTCGAACCGCCTGCCCCGAGGACGTCGAAGACAGACTGAAGTGGAATCATGACCCCATCGTTTTTTTGACGCAGGATTGAAATATGGTGATCGCCAATGTCGCCAATGTCATCACCGTCAACGCCTTGCAATGCTAGATAAGTGCAAGATCCAGCCTCTTCTATATCTACATGGGCTATGTGAAAAGTGTAACTGTGCGCAGCATGCAATAGTCCAATCCAACTAAACCGTTGGCGAGAAACATGAAGCTGTTCACCGCCCCCACGACCCGGATGGACTGCCAAAGCCTTGCCCGTCTGAAAGTGGGATGACAACTCCATCATTCAGCTCACTGGATTTGGCGTCATGCCAAAGGTAGACCGTAGTCGTTGCATTGCACAATGGTATTCAGCTTAAGGTTCCCTTGCGCTCTATTCTGCCACGAGATATAAACGTTACTTATTGTACCGTAACGAAGGGCATCGTTCTTTACGTAACATATACCTTATCTTTGTGTCTCAATGGTATGTTAAATTCAAGAGAAGTCGACCTGATAATACATGTATCCAAAGACATGAAAACTAGAAACTTTGATGTCATGATCCGCAACTCTTTGAGTTCAGTCGTGGTGGAAGTCAAGGCAAGGCGATTGGCTTACTCAAGTCGACAGAGAGAGATGAAAGACCATGAGTTTCGAGCCAGCTTCAAAGACCAATTACCATAATGCAGAGTCCAGTAATCCTTGAAATGAGAGTCCCAGTAGCAGTTTGTTGGAAACTGAACAGGTTGTCCAATTGGAACCATGCAACCTTAGGTAGTTCCATATGGCTCAAGGTATGTCGTTGTCGGGGACTAACAAGCTTGTCAGCTATATGATGGAAAGTCAAATGCGATTGGTGCCGTAATCGATCAACCAGGGCCGTGCCATGAAATGTATCACGTGCCTCATTATTGGTTTCCTGGTTTCCTGGGCATAATATCCTGGGCCAGGAAGAGCTCGATTGTTGGGACGTTTGCTTCTCTCCGTCGAACTGATGAGATGGCCTCCATCCCGAATACAAAGCAAGCAGAAACCTGCCGCTAGAACCCAGATGTTGCATCCTTCCTCATCATGTATTCATCAATCTGAATCTTGTTTGTGGCCGACTTGAAGCGTTTGATGTGGAATAAAACACGCCAGGCCTTCAGCATTTGTGGGAGACACACATTGGTGCAGGCCAACCTCTCCCCGTTGCGTCACTCCCAGGTGCCAAGGGCTCAGAATTGGAATGCTGGGGAGACACTGATGACTCACGAGCCCTAACATCGAACACATCGAACAGCTCGTCGGTTCAAGGGAAGAGGATTCAATCCGATCTAAGCCCTTGACAAATATGACTAATCCTCCCTCAACATGAGCTGTCCGCAATTCCCGAGTCGCACTGAACCGAAGGGTCAAGTCAGCAGCGCGAATAGTCCGCATATGCGCGCTGATGTGAGTTGTGGGCTGTTTAAGGGGCCCAGACCTTCTCTCGGCCCTCGGCGTGTCGCCGGGATCAGGTAACATTGGGGTCACAAAATCGCTCAGAATGAAAATCCTTTTCGGACCTTTGGGGCGTTGGAAAAAAATTGCGACAGACAGCCGCTGCACTACAAAGCATTGTCAAGGGTGAAAGACTCAACGGTACATACCAGGTGCATTCCAACAGGTGGTGGCACACCGATTCGCCGCAGTCTTTGGCCCGCAGCGAGACATTTTCCTCATGGTTGGCTGAAAGTAGCGCCTACCACTTTTTCTTCGATCTAGCTACAAAACCGAGCCTCTGATTGGCACACAAGGGAAACATGGTTAGATGGGTACAAGGGGCCAGCAGTCCGGGCCAGAACACGCCTACCCCTCCCTCAGGTTGCCAACATGACGCCAACCGCCGTCACGGACCCGTCGGGGAGTTTGCCCCGGGCGGCAAACATGGAAGGCAAAGAGGAGGGGGAACTTGTGGGAGGAGTTGGCACGGTTGGCAAAGCGGGCATGCTCGCCAAGAGTTCCAACTTTGTGAGTCCATCCATGGCCCATAGCTCCGGTACAACTGGGAGGGAGAACTTGCTGGGTCGCTGTGGCTCTGGTGTCATTCTTGCTTGGTGAAAAGGCCATGGATGGAAAAGCAAAAGAAAAGCTGCATCAGGGGTTGGAGCCTTGTGGGACCGTTTATGAGAAAAATATGTAAAAACTGCTACGTAGCACAGGAACACACATCCGCCCTGTCGATCTCTGCGGCGCTATGCCTGCCGTGGACCAGTGGCTTGTTTCCTGGGTTCGAATTCCCCTCTTCCGACTGGCCACGGATGAGTATGTATGACCGAGCCTTGCTGACGACCCGTCCGCGCTTCCACACCGAGTCAAGTGTGAGTGAGGGCTGGAACCACATGGCGTCGTTTCGACTCGTCCGGTTTCTTGTACCCCTCCCTTCGGCGGCCCGTTAGGTTTCTGTGCGTTACGTTGTACCTGCGTCTCCCGCCAGCCCGAGATCACCTCATCCCGCCCCCCTTGGCGCCCCTCTCTCCTCTCCTCTCCTTCGGGGCTTTGGGGCCTTGACTCAGCCTTGACACAAGCCAAAGTGCGTTTGGTTCCTGAGCCGTTCCTGTCATCAAACCTAATTCGGAACCCTTGGCAGCCCATGAGCGATTTTCATTACCCTGGCAGGGCGCATCTCCATTTCCTGGCTGAGTCTCGGCCATGTTTCCCGCTGCTGGGGCGGGGGTTTTTTTTTACTCTTTTCTTTTTACTATTTCCCTTTTTCGACGTTGGCGTGACGTATCCGGCTGGCCGGGCTTTTGCAAACATGATGTATCTTCCTTGCCTAGCGCCATGTCGCCATGTTTCCAACGGCGTCAAGGCGGCCATGGAATGGCAAAGTTGGCACTTTGTTTCTGACCGTAGCACCGCAGTCCGGAGAGAGTGAGGGGGATGATGTTCTCAGGGGTTCCACGGCCTTGGCTGTCAGATTCATGGCAGCCGTTGATTTGTCCAGCAGATCTAGGTAGCTCGCCAACGTTTGCCCAGTACCTGCGGCCTGCGGAGTTTGTTGAGTTATGTACATGGCAATCCAACTCAAGTGAACTAGTTCTGTACCTGTGGTCATCATCCGGGCCACACATGCCTCAGACCCCACATCCCCTTTGGCCCCCTCTCATACTGTACATACGCAGTAGCCAAAGGACCGAGTTCAGCGCAAGGTCGTCGTCAAGGACTGCAACGCGACCCTACGATGCGCCTTGGCTACCGGCAGGTATGTACATCAGTCAGGGATTGCGGCGTCTGTGGGGACAGAGCGGCGTCTGCTACGTGGGCCTCCGTAGATGGACCGAAGGGCGGCGAGGCACAGATTTGCAGCACGTGCGAGTGACATCTCATCTTTCCGGCTGATGTTTAACGTTTTCGTCCCGTCTCTTCTAGGGATGGCATTTTGGTATATAAACCCGAGCAACATCGCTCCCTAACACGACCTGGTCTTTGTTCACCACCACCACCACCACCACCACCATTCACTCCTTTTCTACCATTCCCTCGGCAGGCCCCGAAAGCTCGCAGATCAGGTATCATTCCTTTTGAAAGCTCAATCAGCAGCTTCACTCCTTTGCAAACCCAGCCTTCCTGTCCTTCGACAATAGCCTAGATCGACGATATCAACTCAGCAACCTGCCGAATCACATACAGTCCCTTCCAGAACCACTACCAACACACACATATACTTCACCTTCAGTCAATATGTTCTCCACTGCTTTGACCGCTTTCCTTGCTGCTTCGGCCAGCTTGGTCTCGGCCGCCTCCATCCCCGTCCGGGATGCCGGCAAGTCCGGCTCCGCCAGCATGACGCCCCACGACGCCTTCTCTTCTTCCATCGGCGTCCTCGGTTGCAAGATTGATATCAACCGCGTTGCCTACTGGCCCAATTCCGTCGGCTGCGACGACATCTGCGTCAAGGTCTCCAACGGCGACCGCAGCGTCAACCTGCTCCGCATCGACCAGTCGGGCGGTGCCTTCGACATCTCCTACGATGCCTGGAACTACCTCAGCACTGGCCAGTCCGCCACCGAGGCCCCCACCGAGGGTGGTGGTGTCCCCATGAACTGGGAGACGGTTCCCGCCAGCGAGTGCAAGCACCTCCTCAAGGACGGCAAGCTGGCCCTCTCCGCTGCCAACAGCATGAACTACCTGTCTTCCTGCCTCGCCCAGCCCGAGAGCTTCGTGGCCAAGAACCATGCCCTCTTCAACATTCAGAACTCTGCCTGCACCTGGGGCGTCGATGAGGAGTGCGAGCTCGACCTGGCCGTCAGCAACCAAGCCTCCTGCCCCAGCGGCCTCGGCAGCATCAAGGCCTTGACCGACCTTCCTGTCGAGAACATTGCCTACGGTACCGGCAAGCTTTCTGTCGCTCTTCAGTGAACGCGCGAAAGCAAACATCCATGATATGATGCACACGAATTTACGATACTTGTATATACTTTATATAGAAAGGGATTACTAGCAAGACAAGGATTCATTCAATTTCTACTGTGTCACTTGGAACTCCATGGTGAAGGGATGCTCTGATGAAACGCAATTTGAATGTTCTGAAAAAGATGTCACATCAACCCTAGGCCATCGTGAGCTGTACGAAAAGTAAGCCATTTTCAAGCGCTCAGTGACAATGGCGATTGGTGAAATACGACGGTGATTCTAGATCAGGGAACACTTGTTATTCGATACGGCAACCCCATTTTAACAAGAGATCCAGGAAATTGAAGCGAGCCCTGGACTGTCAAAAAGCCCCCAGGAATGGCTGTAAATATCATGTCAGGCTTCCTTGTGTGGCAGAAAACTTTGGCCCAGGTAAGTAAGTCATGAAAGTCCGGTCAACACCTGCTCTAGGTTCCTTTTCAACTCGGCCAAAATGAAAACGCCTCTCATTATGACATGGCAGTTTCGTGAACGCACAACTTCAAGACTTCGGCGCTCTAACAAAGTCCCATAAGAGCTATATAAAGCTTTCGATTAGAAGGGGACGTTATAATCAAGTCTCTCCTGTGCCCCTTGCCATAGGTGGAACCAAAGATGGAGATCGCTGGTAATGCGCGTGTACGAACGAGATACTGAACCATCAAGGCCACCAGCAATAATCTCAGAAACTATACTCCCCTGGGATTGAATTGACTTGGTAGGCAAGGCTTTGCCTCCGTTACTGGCATTTAGATAACACTGTGAATCAGCCGAAGTTTCCTCTCATACAGACCAGTAAACGGAGTTTCTATTTGGAATAACTTTGCCAATATCGCAGGCTTGCAGGGCAATCTATGCCACTCGCTTTTCTGCACTGGTTTTGAATCAAGTTCGCTTCTGACAGCTGACGTTGAGACGAGGATTCTAGACAGGATTAGAGTTATATTAATGACTTGGTATACACCGGAATCGCTGCCACTCAGGTAACGTGGTTGCTGGGATCGTTCAGGTAGACGGTATTGGTGTTGCATGCTCCTCTCATGACTTCTCGGACCTACGTGTATGAAGTCATTCGCTGCTGGCACGAAGCAGCCCAATCTGCTTTGATGCCCCAACACATGGGTGTCAAAACGCTCCTGGTAGAATGAAGCGACAACAGAACGTGGCCCTTCGCACGCCCAGGTGCACTTTGGACCTTCATAAAGACCTTCCGGAACTGGCCCCGGTTCCCAACGACAGCTTGGCCACGTTTATGCAGGATTACGGTCAGCTCATTGTCGTCTCCATTGCCTTCAGAAGAGAAGCCACAGAAGCGATATATGACAAGCTCACAAAGGTGCCCTCGTTAAGTGCTCCACGAGTGTATAGGTAGATTCTGGTGTAGATGTTCGTGGGTGGTCCGGACCATGTCTTAGGTACGTATCTAGGTGGGTTACCTAAGCAGTCCGGCTTACCTAAGGTGATTGACTCCACCTTACAAGCTCGCCAGCTTATCAGCACGTGACCCCTAGGCGCAAGGCCCGATAAGGCCAAGCTCCGGCGAAGTGTCCTCTAATCGTTCGCCCCAGAGGGTCCCGGACCCGGGATGGAATGGGATCGACCAGCTGGCAATTAACGAGTCCACCACTGCGGACCACACTCGCTCTTCATGATACCACCCACCACGTCTGTCTGGTCTGGCTTTCTTCGACTCACGATCGCGAACCGCCTTCACCGCTGCTTGACGACTTGAATTCCATACAGAGATACCCGAAGGCCATCATCCAAACCAACCAGCCCGACACTCACGCGACTCTCACTCTCTTTCTCTCTAATCCACTTCCGCGCTCTCCCAGAGCCGCCCATTCCAGACGGACAGACGGACGGACGGGACCCTTACCAACAACCAAAAAAAGTCATCCATCCCACCAAGACACACACACACACACGCACACACACACGCACACCACCGTCGCAAGTGACGCCGCCGCCGCCCACCATGTCAGAACTCACGCACTTCGACCTCCTCCCCCTCCAGATCGACCCGCAGTCCAAGGCCATCTCCTCCCCGTCGCCGTCGCGCGCCCTCGCCGCCGAGCTCGCCCAGCTCAACGCCCTCCACCGGTCCCTCGTCACCTCGGACACCACCGGCCCGCACGGCGTCCCCCCCCCGCCCATGCCCGTCAACCCCAAGCGGTCCGCCAACGTCGCCAAGCTCCGCGACAGCGGCAACGCCGAGTTCCACAGGAAGAAGTACGCCGAGGCCATCAAGTTCTACACGCTCGGGCTCCAGATGGCCCTCACCCGCCCCCTCTGGGAGCCCTCCCAGCTCGTCCGCGAGGAGGTGTCGGGCCTGTACGCCAACAGGGCGCAGGCGCACATGGCCCTGCAGCAGTGGGCCGAGGGCTCCGTCGACGCCGAGGCCAGCGTCGAGGCCCGCAAGGTCGGCAACGCCAAGGCCTGGTGGCGCCGCGGCCGCTGCCTCATCGAGATGGGCCGCCTCGACGAGGCGAGGGACTGGGTCGGCAAGGCCCTCGAGTTCGAGGGCGAGGAGGCCGAGCTCGTCGCGCAGTACAAGGACATCGAGGCCCGCATCGACAAGAAGGACAGCGCCTGAAGTGGCCAAGGGAACGACGGGAAAAAACAAACGGGCTCTGTGCGGTTCCACGAGTTATTCTTTGTCTTCTTCGTCTTTTTTCCTTTTTTTTTTTTTTTTGGCCCAAAGGGGTTTGCTGGGTTGCCCTGCAAAACCCCCCCTTCCATTTATTTCCCTTGTAACTTTGCTCTTGAAAACGAAATGAAGTCACGGACAAGAAGAAGCAGGGATTGTGTGGGTGACATTGGGACATGGGAAGGTGGGGGGAGGGTGCTGTACCCTCCCCCCTTTACCACCCTTTTTCGTCGCCTTGCTGACAGAATACCCATGCAGTGTCGCGCAAGGCAGGGGAGTTAGAATGTGAGGAAATGGGAGGGAAGATTTGAGTTATCAAGGCCAGCCAGCCGAGGAACGAAGACGGGCAGGCAGGCAGGCAGGCAGGCAGGCGGGGGGAGAGGGAGGGAGAGAGCCAGCGAGTCAGAGACAGAGAGAGAAAGACAGAGAAAAACGATCAAAGAGGCAAAAAAACCACATCATTGTACAACACGGCTTTGGTAATTGCGTTATTGGCATGTGGGAATACAGCGCCCACTGGCTAGGCTGGCTAGCTAGCTAGCCAGCCTTGCGTATGTATGTATGTATGTATGGCTTTCACGGACTGGGTGGGCAATTGCTATCAGTTGGCCGCGCCTAGACAGACGACCTCCTTCCTCACTTGCCAAGTTTGGTCGTGCATGATTGATTGGATTGGATTGGATGGGATCGGATTGGATTGGGCCATGAGCATTTCTATTATACCGCGTGTGCCAAGCAAGGCTTGGTTGTAAATACACCCACCCCATTCTGGTCAATGAAACCCTCCCTCCTCCCATTGTCGTGACCCGATGCCTGTACGAGTGATGCTTTGCGGTGAAATAAGTTGTGACGCGGCCGGAAGCGCCAAGGTAAGCCGCGATCGAAACACTATGCGTGGGGATGCCATCACTGCGTCGGCGCTCTGGCCATCCTCTGGATATCCCAACAGAAAAAAAAAGGAGAAAAAAAAAAGCCCACCCAAATTAAAAGAAACAGTTTTCCTTTCACACTTATCAAGTTTGTTGTTTCCGCGGCGGCTCCTGTCCTTGCTCTGTTCCCATCATGCCTGTCCGTCTGTCCGAGTTTGGAGGCGCGTCGCTAGCCTCGTCTCTTCGTCGTCGTGGGTCTTGTGCGACGGAGGTTCCCCCAAGGGCCGGTGCCCGAGCCAAGCCCATTGCCTGCCTGGCTTTCAGCGGGATCGTTGTCTGTCCCAGCCGGGACTTGTCCGTCGTGGCTCGGTTATGGCTCTCGTATTGTTCGTTTGTTGGATGCGGTGAAAACGGCCTGCCACGGCCATTTCCTCGTGGTCGAGGCCTGCTCGGCAGGGCTCTACGCGGCCTGAGCAGGCTTCTCGTTGAGCGTCTTGCCACGGGGACGCATGACGGCGTCCTGGCTGCTCATCCTCCGGTCCAGGGCACGCTCCAGCTTGGCACCGAGGGCCAGCTTGCTCATGTTGGCGCTCTTCTCGTCGCTCAGGGTGACTCTTTGGGAGCTCAAGGCCTTGTTCTCCATACGGTCGAGGCCAACAGCGATGTCGGTGATTTCGGCGTGGGCCGAGTCGGTGGTCTGGACGGTGTTGGCGAATGATGGCGCCATGCTATAGGTGCTGTATCGCACTGAGGTACGCACCTGAGGAGGAGTCTCTGTCAGAACGGCAGTCATTTTGGGCGGGTGTGGATGGAGAAGACGCGGGATGGGAGAGAGAGTGTGTATGTGTGTATGTGTGGAAGAACTATGGAAGAGCGAGGAAAACGAATTCAAAGCAACAAAGTAGGCCAGCTGGGTGGTGTATGTAGTAGAATGGAGCTAGAACATGTAGCGTACGAGAGAGCAAGCTAAGTCAAAGGGGCTACTGGGGTACAGGCAGGCAAGAACAGACGGATATAACCCAGTTTGTCGGCAGAGGGAGCGGACGGGGGGGCAAAGATAAATGACAAGGCAAGGTCGGTAGGTATTCATGGGTACTGTAGGTAGGTAGACTGGCAGGGAGGGAGACGTACCGAGGGAGCCATGATGGGACGAGACGAATCGACAGATGTGGGCATTGTGACTAGCGTTTTCTGGGTTCGACGAGATCCCTGCGTAGGAAAAAAAAGGTTTGTCGAATCGGGCGTCTAGTCTCGAGTGTGGTTCCGAGTTTCCACAGGCCGGGGGCTTGCTTCACGACTGTCGGACCAGCAAGCAGGCGAGCGGGCAGGGCGATTGGCGGTGGGTTTGGGTTGGGTTGGTTTGGGTTGGGTTTTTGCAGATTTGGACGAAAGGGCGGGTTGGTTTGCTCTGCTTGGCTTGGCTTCTGCGTTGTTGCTTGCGGGCAGGCGGCGGTGGAGAGGAGGCGAGGCGATGCGTGGGGTGACAGACGAGAGACTCTCTCTTCCTCTCTCTCGCCAGAGTGCTTGTACGTGCGTGCGTGGGCGGGCTGGTAGGCAGGTCAGGCAGTGAGTATAGCGTAGCGTGCGTGATTGGGCAAAGATGAGCGCGTCGTCGTCGTTTGGTTGGATGAAGCCACGGGGCGGGACTTTGAGAGAAATCAGGGTACTTTGATCTAAGGACCAAACTTGTTTAGACGTAGGCGAGATTTGAGGTTCCGGGTGGGCGATCAACGGGTCTGCCTGAACTGGGGAGGGAGAGGAGAAGGATCGCAAGGTCGAAGAGGCGAACGAGGCGAGGCGAGGCGAGGCGAGGCGAGGTAGGCAGCAGAAACGAAGTGAGAGGGAAATAAAAAGAGGAGAATCAAGCAAGTAGAGTCGAAAGTGATTTGGCGACGAAGAGTCGGTCTACGCACGGAGTATGTAATGTAGAGAGACGGACAGTCAGACAGAGAGACAGTTGGATTGATGTGAGTGACAGAGAGCAAAACAACATGAGAGATGGGGCCAGAATCAGATGCAGCGCCGCCAGAGCGAGGGGGCCGAGATACCTAATATCAAGAAAACAGCGGCGGCGGCGGCGGCGGCAGCAGCAGCAGCAGGGGTGAAGGGGTAAGGAAGGAGGGACTTGACTGACGGAAAGAGTAGAGGCTGGGCTGGGGTCAAGCTAGGTAGGTACGATGTAGATGCCCAGGTACCTGGGTACCTATAGGTACATAGATACCTTGGGTACCTACCTACCTCGACTTGCATCTTATTGCCTCTCTCGTCCGTCCGTCTGTCCTGCCTCCCTTCTCCGGACACAGACAGCTGTTTGAGGCTGACGTGCGCCTGCCTTCCCAGAGTGTGTCGCTGAGAAGTAATGTATACGTACATAGACGTGTACTTACATACCTACCTACCTACGTACACAGAGCAAAGAGTTGGTGCCGGTGCCGGTGCCGGTGTAGGTGGCTCACCTATGTTCTGTAAGTAGATACCTAGCTAGGTAGCTAGGTAGGTAGGTAGGTAGGTAGGTAGGTAGGTGTACTATCCTTCTCCCAGTCGCTCTCCAGGCCTTTGCCTGTCTGCCCTGTCCATGCAGAATACGGATACATACCATGTATATGTAGAATGTTTGAGTGTTTTGTAAACTATCCGTACCTACCAACTCTACCTCCGGTAAATACAGTACAGCGTAGGCAGGTACCTATCTAGGTAGTGTGGGTGGGTAAGACAGTATGACAGTGCGTGCCTTCTCTCGTGCCGGCTGCAACAGAACAGATCCCCCCCCCACGCACGAGTACCTAGGTATCTACGGATAGTCCCATAGGTATTCGTAGACAGGTAGGTAGGTAAAAGAAGGGAGACACGCACGCACTTGCCAAACGCTATTGTTCCCGTGCCTGCGCCATCGTACGGAACAGACTCAGACTAGGTAGGGGAGTGATGGCTTTCTCTCTACATACCCAGTACGACCTACCTACACACATAGTATGTACGGAGTAAGTACTACGTACGAGCTGTCAGTGAAGCTACATCCAAACAGGAAAGGAAAGCATGGCGCACACAGGGGCCCGTAGCCATGTGTGGAGCAGGGATTAGAAAGGATCAGAGGGGAGGGGAGGGGGGGAGGGGCAAAGGGGGAAGGAGGGAAGGGTCAGGTCAGGTCAGGTCAGGTCAGGTCAGGTCAGGGGAAGGGGAAGGGGAAGGAAGGGAGACGAGAGAGACCGACCGCACTTGATCGTACTTTCTGCAGTGAGTACGGATACTTCGTACCTACCTACTTCGTAAGCGATACGTACCTTGCCTTGGTACTGTCCGGATACGCCGCCTGTTACTTGATGCACATGTACGGGTGCACACACACTTAGGTACCTACCTATCTCCATTCCACGTCTACTGTACCCGATACAGATAGGAAGGCACATGCACGGTACATGACAGGTGCCTGTCTGCTTACGTACTGTATGTTGCACCTATCGATTTACCTAGCTAGGTATTTGCATATTGTACCAGGTGCTCTGCCAACAAGTGACTGACTGACGGCTTCTACATAGTCGATGCATATCAGTCAAAGATGCGAGACATGCGTGCTTCAAGTAGGTATGGTATAGCCCTAGGTAGGTAATAGTGCATCTGACTACCTACTTCGTACTTCGTATGTTGCCGCATCGGTCAAACAAACCTCCCAGTCGGGCTGCCGTCCCGCCCGGAGACACATGGCGAACCCAACCACTGCTGTGTACGTAGTATACCTACTCCATGTACTGCGCACTACCATGTATATATGTATGTATGTACGGATATGTACTATGTACATATATGTAGCTGCTTGCCGTCGCCCTCGCAACATCCGAGTGAGTCCGCGGCATCTTCCGACCGAGGTTTGGACCCGGGCCGTCGAGGCGTCAGCTCGTGCGTGGTTCCGGTCTTCGATAGCACTGCCGTAGTACGGATACCTACCATACATACAAGAGGAACTTAGATATTAGTTGCCTGCTAGAGTATACACATAGTATGCAGAGAGAAAACAAACCCAAAGCCAAAAAAGAAAGAAAAAACCAAGTACCAGGTTGGACCTGGAAGCGTGCCCCGGTATCCGTGCTACCTACCTACCTACCTACCTACCTACCTACCCATATGTACATATTACCTACAGTCGGTACCGAGTATACCCTACTGCAGTAGGTATTCGTAGTGCTACCTGGCTATGTAACGGTATGGTGTGCCCTCGAACATACTGGAGTCTGTGGGCACGCGCTTGGATGTGTGTAGGACAGCAAAACATGGATAAAAGAAAAAGCCGCATCTTGAACCCAGTAATAATAGCCATGATACATACCACTAACAAACAAATGAATAAAACCTATAAAAAAAAATCTTGCCCGTAATATCTATGTACCTACGTAGGTAGGAGGTACCCCATTTTACTGGTCGACGCCTCTTTTTCGCCCTTAATCTCGGCCTCAACCTCGCTCTCACTTCCATGCCTACCACTTACTCCATGTCGCACTACATACCATCAGGCGCTCCGTCATTCGGCCCCGAATACACCCTGTGTTTGTGGCCCGTTGGGGCCCGTCCGAGTCATCCCACGGCTCTCTACGGCCGAATTCGCAATGTCCTCTGCACTGAGAGGGAGAGAGGGGGGGGCCGCATCCGTCGAAACTTGACGGAATGAATGAATGAATGCAGTCAGTCAATCACTTCACCCGCCAGCCCAACCGTCGCACCGCACCGAACCGCACCGCCGCCGCTAGGTATCAGGTTCGACATGCCCTGTTCTGCTGGTTATCAGTCGCTTCATTCATCCTCCCGTAACGTCACCGCACGTCCCCTGGCAGCAGCTCGCTCCCAAATCCGGCAAGTCACGTATGTAATGTAGGTAGTATGCAACCGTACGTATCCGTACATACATACCTACAGCTTGGGCATGTATGTCCCGCACTGATGGCCGCTCGGGCGAGCGACGATCAACTCGGAAAAGGGAGAAAGTAGAGTGAGTAGTCATCTATCTCGACCTTGGAATGAAATCCTATCCATGTACGGAGGAACCGCCGCCCACGTTTGAGCCGATCACCGTCGCCCGCGTCCGACCATCCATCCATCCATCCGTCCATCCATCTGTCCATCCAACAATCCGAGCAGGCTTCATCGCATCTCCATCCACTACCTACCTACCTACCTACCTACCTACGTCAGGGACCCCATGATGGTTGCTCATCTACCTAGTTTAGTTATCCATCCATCCCATTTGCATCACAGACGGCATCGAACGGCCTCGGCAGAGCCTCGCCTCGCCTCTTCGTACGGGCTAGTCCGATGACGCAGCAACGCTCCCGCGCAGACATGACACTTGGACCCAGGAACGCATATCCAAAACCCACGTGCTAGGTACCTGCATCGATTGAGTTTGGGCCTCCCTCTTCTTAGCCTACCTAGGTCTGTAGGTATGTAGGTAGTGTACAAACGTAACTAGGCAGGTAGGTATTCATGCTCCGGGCCAGCGCTAGCTCAAACCAGATTGAGTCTCCGAGAGCTGTGATGTCTCCGAGCTTAACCTTCCCCGACATTGACTGCATGGGTTCCCGCCCACTGCCACTGCCACTGCACTCTACTGCCCGGACGTACCTACGTGATGGCGTCGTCCAGACGAGCAGGCAGGCAGGTAGGTGTCCCTGTCTCGTCTCGGTCACTGTCAAACGCCGGGTGGCTTGTTGCTGCTGCTGCTGCTGCTGCTTGTCACCTCAACCCTCGACCAAAAAAAAGGTCCGCTTCATGTTTCAAGCACAATGTTGATCCAGAGACGCCTTCGTTGCAATACCTTGATTAGCGGAAAGCCAGAAAAAGCCAGACAGTCAGCTGGGTTTACTACTACTACCAGCGGCCTCGGGCACCAGCTTGGCGTGTCAGCCACCCACCGGCAATGATTGTGTGATGACTCGGGTCTCCTCCGAATCATGTCGTCAACCCCCCTGCCAACAAGCCGCAGCCAGGCCCCTCAGCTGGTCATCTTGCCGATTGAAAACGGCCAGAAGAACGTGATAATGGTTGCTCTCTTCGCTTCAACGAGGCGCACACGTCGATCAACATTCGACGAGACCAGCCACCCCCCCACGAACCCCCCCCCCCTCTCCCGTGTCCGCCCCCTCTCCTTATCGGCCAGCCAGCCGTCCGTTGGCCGCCGATGGCGCGCTTCATCTTAGATCTCACGCACATGGCTCGTCTTGGATCATCTTGTTCCGCTTTGTACGCATTCCCTATCTGACGCTGCCGGACTCGTCCCCCTCGAACCACTTTTGATGGCACGAGCGCCAATAGCTGCTTTCCCTCATCCCCCCCTTGATGTCGTCGTCGTCTCTTGATGCTGCATGCGCCGCACGTGGCAAACCCACCCCACCCCCCATCCCGGCCGCTAGCTATCCATCCATCCGTCCATCTGTTATCATCATGTATGGCTACCTAGGGCCATGCCACTCGTTGGGCATAGATTTTCAGCCGAGAGAAAACTCCCACCGGTAATACCAGGCGTAATCGTCGTTTGGGTTAATGCTCGCTCGCTCGCTCGCTCGCTCGCTCGCCCGCCTGCCTGCCTGCTTGTCTGCCTGACGTGGAAATGGATCTTGCCATAGGCTTGGGTTTCAGCCATCGTCGTCACCTGCTGTCGTTTTGTTGATCCGCTGCACCTCATTGACTGCACGTCCGTGATTTCAGTCCCGGCGTGCGTGCCTGGACAGCTGCTGGTGGGCTTCGGGACCTAGGCAGGCAGGCCTCCTCCCTCCCGTCCTTGCTGGCACGGCTATCATGGACATCGTAATCTGTGGCGCGACCTGGCCTGTACTGCTGTAGAAACCTTCAATTGTTGAGTTCTGATGGGTCCATCAAATCCCCCCCCCCCCCCCCCAACAGAGCTCGTTTTCGAACGTGCCCACCGCCCGCCCTCTCATTTGGCTCCACGCGCTAATGATATGTGAGGGAGCCTTCGTGATATTGACTCTATTTCCGTATTCGTACCCAGGCGGGACTGTGCCCTCCCCCCAGGACGTCTTGACTCGTGCGTCCATCTGGCCGGCCATGGAGCTGCTGCTCCGAGTCCCAAAACCGGGGTATTTCGCACACCAATGGCCATACGGAGTACACCTACCTGGTCGCGGTCCGACTCCGAATGTACTGTAATGTGCCCTTCCGCCCCTCTTCCACGTGGTTTCCCGCCGCCTGGAATCGGACTCTTGGGACGCTCGGGTCGGGCAGCGAGGGAGAGCAGGGCAGGGGAGGGGAGGCTCAGTTGCGACATGCAGAACAGAACGTCAAGGGACGGACCTTTGGACGGACACGATGCGCAATTGTCCGTTATCTGCCACTGGCGCGCTATTGAAGCCCATCAGATATCATATCCAAAACGCGCACCTGGGCAATCAGCTCCTTTACCATCTACGGTACGGATACCCGCCGGACAGCAGACCCTTGTCAATGGGAAAACGTGGCCCCCGCAGCCCAGAGGATCGTCTCCCCCCTCTCACCCTGCCGCATCCCATTCTCACATAGCCATGTTTGCCTGCCTGGAACGCTACGTCGTATATAATACGGGGTGGATACATAGGTATTGTGTTTGTCGTGCCTTCGAAACTTTTCCCGCCTGCGTGCGCCTGCAACCCTCCCCCTCCTAACTCAAAAGTTTTGTTACTGCGACAGACGTTGCCTCCCTAGTGTCCGTACCATCCACACCATCACCGTTATCGTGGCGTGCGTACCGGCAGAGCGGCGAGTCGCGAGGGGATGGGTTACCAACGGCGGCGCAACGTTCATGGTTCCCTCGAGTCAAACATATGATGAAACTTTACCGTCCTTGGTTCCGACGCCCCGGAACGCCCGGGTCACTACACATGGCCACAACAGGTACTGTACGAAGTACCAGGCAGGGGAAACTTGCCCCTATGGTCAGCCCTTCCTCCCAGGCACCGTCGCTACGAAGTAGCTAGCCGTGAGCTTATGCAAGGGAGGGTCGGTCGTCTCCGGTTGCGCCATGACGCCAAACTGCTATACCTACCTACCTACGGGTGCGAGGGGTCGGCAGATCTGTCGGAGAATGGCTTTTCTTTTCTGCACCTGAGGCGTGGGTGCTGCCCACCCCTCGAACCAAAAGCTTAACCTAGCGTCGTACGAGTTGGTCTCTCTTGGTCGTATGCGAACTGAAAATCGACCAGCGGGACGTTACAAAAAAACAAAAACGGCTTTCGTCGTTTGCGATTGGCCTGCATGAATGAGCGCCATGATGGGGGCGCATCAAACGGCTTTTGAAGTAGCCTCAGGTGACTGTCTACCGCCACGACCCTCAAAAGCCATCTTGCTCTCACCGCAGCCCGCCCCCCCCCTGTTGAGCGGTGAGCGTTCGGTCGTGGGGTCGTGCCGTCGTCGCAGTCGGCTACCAGTTTCGTGATGATCAGCTCGGCAGGCAGGCGATAGGAAGAGATCAGCGTATCCCGTGCCACCTCGTGTATGCCAACCCAAAGGGAAGCACGTTCATCACGCACCGTTTGACCGGTGGCCTCTGCCCGCCTGCTCCTCCTGCTCCTCAACCGTCGTCACCCGCACTGTGGGTGGCCCTTGTGACCAGAAGCAGAAGTGCTGTTGACAAGGTAGTCGAAGCGCCTAGTGCGTGGGTATGGGCGACCTTGGCGAGAGCGTCCTCGAAGCGGATGTCTGTGAATGCCAACAGCGATGGCGTGAGAATGATAACGCGAACACGTAGACTGCTGCGCGGCCGATGCCGCTGCCAGCTCGACGGGAAGCAGTCAACGTTGGAAAGAACAAACATAACGACGTGGCATGTAGTCTGCCACTTCTTGACATGCATATACATACACCGCTGCTGGTCTCCAAGAAGCTAAGCTACCTTATCCGGAAGCGAATTCCCTCCAGCCAAGCCTACATGCCGAAGGGGGGGATTACTGCATCTTGAGTGAGCGCCGCAAGAAAGTCTGTATAGTCGCCATCCTGGTCCGGCTCGGACACGTTGTCCGAGAAAGCCTGGCTCTCTTGCTCAGGGCCAAGCTGCACAAGAGCCTTGTCCTCTTCGGTCCGCGCCCACTCGGCAAAGTGCCCCTTCAGCCTCTGGATCCCGACGCAAAACCTCTTGGCCGCGCGCTTTTCCGGCATGATGAACGCCAACCCGGAACGCCTGAAGCTGACCTCCGTGTCGTTCTCCTTCTGCCAGCGCATCGCCGTCTCCAGGATCCGACGCCATCGCAGCTCAAAGTGCCTGCCGACGACCTCGTCCCAGGGGTTGTTGGCGGGGTTCGTCTTGCGGGCGCCGAGCCAGTCGCTCATGGCGAAGAGGAGCGTGTCGGCGCGCATCTCCCAGTTGTACAGGTCGTGGGTCCAGTCCGTCGGCGAAGAGCTCACGCCGGGCTCGTTGCTGAGGGGATCGGCGCAGAAGATCATGGCCTGGATGGAGACAAGGAGCTGCAGGAGGGTGGAGGTTTTGGGGCACCAGCGCTTGCCATCCCAGGTGCCGAGGAGGGAGAGGCATACTGTCGGGCAGGTGTTAGCTATTGGGACTGCGTAGTAGGAGGCTGGGACAGAACGGGTTCGACTCACCCTTCCCGCAGACGTAGAGGTTTGGGTTGAACCTGCGCCCGCTCCCGGTCGTTCTGAACAGCATCTTCGGAGGCGCGTCGGGGTAGTCGAGGGGGCAGAAAAGGTCAAACTCGAAGAGCCCGTTCTCGTACGGCGTGCCCTCGGGGCCGACGATGAGGACCTTCATGGCGTCCAGCCGCGAGCCGTGGTGCCGAACGAAGATGCCTTCTGGAAGAGAAGTCTGGAGTATCGAAAGGTCGTACACAAGCCTCTTGACACGGCCGATCTTTCCACCGCTTCCCGCGGTTTCGGCCAGCTCACGGGAGAAGCTGTACCCCTCGAGCCAGTCGTCCGTCTCGAGCTCGGCGACTTTGTTGACGCTCAGCCAAGTGCCCATGTCTTCCATGTTCTTCTCGTAGGCCTCTTTTACACGTGCAGCGGCACTGGTGGATTTGGTGAATGCGTGCGGTGAAGTGGAAAGGCGGGCTGAATTCGGCATCTTCACTTGTTGCGTAGCGCTGACGTTGGACGGTCTGGAAATGTCACGAGAGAAATCACAGATACGTTGGCACATGGCGAGGATCTCGGTGGCGTCTTCGTTCCCGGGGTCCATGTAATGCATCACAGCACGAGACTGGTCCGTAAGCGACGATAGCAAGCTGGCCAGCGGTTGCAGGGTATCCTGCGGCGGCTCGTATGGCGCTTTCTCCTTGCCCTTACCCTTGGAGCACACGGAGTGAACCTGCTGAGAGGAGGGCGAAGTGTATTCCGGGCCGAAGCACACTGGCAAGAGGGTCCGGCGGAGCGGATATTCCGTACGGGGATCACGGACCAGAAGGGCCGTGAAGGGGTGCGCGACGACGACCCGGATGAAGTCAAACATGGGTTGGTACACTGTGGTGCGGTGCATGACGTCTTCCACACAGTCGTTACGGAGGAGCTCGGCCACCTTGGCCATGAGGGGACTGCGGCGGGCCATGGCCAATAGTAGCTCGGGGGGGTCTTGGTCAAACTGGCTCGAGTTCGCGGGGGAAGGCCAAACCTCCCGAAGCGTCGCAAAGAGCCCGGGGAGTACTTTGGAGTCCTCCTCATCACCAAACCGGGTGAAGTCAATGGCGGTGCTGGCGTAATCTCCGGGCCCTCCGTAGCCTGTGCCGGAAGCCAACCGCGGCTCGCGTTGCGGGCATCCCGTCGCGCCCGCTTGGGTTGAAGAGCCGATCCAGGGTCCCGAGGGTTCTATCGTGGCGTTGGCCTGACAGTCTTGGATGAGGGAGGCCAGGCCGTCGTCGAGGTGGCCGTGTGGGCCACAGAGAAGAATAAATATGACGAAGAGTCGAGCGGAGGGACAGCACCACGTAGAGGGGCTTCGGCTGCCGGCTGGCTGCTGCACCAGGTCCGCGGCCCTCTTGCCCTTTTTCATGCAAGCCGGACAGAAGTGGACATGGCAATTCTGATGATGGCATTTGAAGATCGGGTAAGCTGCAAGCATAAAAGGTCAGTGTCAAAGTGGCCCAGGGGACGCCTCTATGGCGTGCGCTGGAGTGATATCAGGGGTTGTCTAGACGCGTGGAAGAAGATGTAGTCCAACGTACACTTCTTAGACATCAAGATTCTCTGGGTATACTCGGAGACGTCACCGATCTCGAAGGGCTTCCCGGTGTTATCACAGCCCGGACACTGGTGCTGGACCATCCGCTGAACAAACGCTCGCAGCTTTTGCTCCTCTTCGGAGGGCGGTCCCAGCGACGAGATGTTCGGATTCGCGGAGACCGATTGTCGTGGCATCGTGGCACTGTTGGTTCTACCCAGACGTGTTAAGAGGTTCTCGTAGTAAGAGATGGAAAGAGAGTGTGTGTACATACGAATAGATCGCCTGGCTCGGATCGGGTTGCCGGAGAATTGGGGGCTTTTGATTCGGGGCTATGGCTTCCCAGGCGGTATCCGAAAAAGGGTCGTCATCGATAACATGGCCATAAAAGGTTTTCATGTAGTGTGTGGAAGTCATGGAAACCGCGGTATCATGGGTACCTTTCCCGTAGGCGCTAGACTGCGTGTTGGCTCCAACCCACGTCGGCACAGGGTTGACGAGAGATGTTTTTGTGATGGCCGGGAAGTCGTCGTACGACAGGTGAAAAGCGGCAGCTGAAGCATCGGCAGCCGGTGTCTCCGACTTGGCGCACTCAACTGGCTTGCCTGGCGGCGATTTCGGGCTGGACAGTGATGTAGAGCCGTGGGAATCCTGCAAGTGACGGTGAAACTCGGCGAGGGCCTGGGCTGGGGAATGCGACTGAGAGGGGCCAAGAGCGTTAGAACCGAGTTTTGAGAACCAGGGATTGGATGACGAGGACGGCAGAGAATGAGGAGGATTGTATGTAAGCCCCTCTTTCGCCTTGATCTTCACATCGCCCTGCTCGTCCTGCAGCCAAACGCAAGGAGTCAGAGGCTTGGTATTTGTCTTGAGGTTTTGGCAGCTCCCGTGCAATGATGCAGGAGGAGAGTGCTCCGTGGCTGGCGGCGGGAGATCCAGAGCCGACTTTTTCTTTCTTTCGTCGAGATCTTGCTCGAGGCTTCGCTTCGTCGCTGGCTGACCGGGGGAGATGCCGGAAGGGGATTGACTTGGCTTTTGGGCATCCTCACGGGGCTCGCCTTTCGTCAAGAAGTCGCTCAGCGGGATTTTGTAAGACATCTTCTTTGGTGGGCGTCCCATCTCGACCTTGTGACTGCTCGCCGAGGCTGTATGACCTTTATCTTGTTGATCGAGTCACTGTTTCTCGCCCTTGGAGCCCCTCGAAGTTGTAGCGGTTCGCCGAAAGAAAGAGCTGGACCTATGCGTATGTAAATCAGTCGCCCCAAATATGCAAGTCAAGAAAGGCCCCAAGATTAGTTAGATTCCAACATGCCAAGGCCCAAAGCCAAGATGACTGTCGAAAGAGTGAGGTGGAGGCAACATTGGAACGTTGGACTGTGGAGAAGCAGGCAGAAGAAGGACAGGGGAAATTTTTCGAAATAGAAAAACTTGTGTGACCTTGTCAGCCATGAAGGTGTTTTGCCAGCCTGGTCCGAGTGAGGCTGGCGCTTTGAGTTTCTTGTTTTCATGGATATCTCGAATTGCGGAGCCGTGGCTCATGGACGGCATGATGATGATAGAGACCAACGGTAAAAGGTAGCTAAGCATACGAAAGGCCATACGGAGTCATATCATCACATTTAGGGGGGGAGTGTGATGCAGCATCAACGCTGTATATATATATACACTTTCGTCTCCGATATTTAGGTAAGCTATGTACAAGAAAGGAACCCGAGATAGGTGTGTATCCAGTCTAGACGTCGAGTCATCCGCCTCCGCAGAGACATCTCATGAAGCCACTTTTCAAGCGCGCGCTTAGAAAGCCGGGTTGGCGTTCTTGAGCAGCTGCTCGAAGTAGGCCTGGAACCACGTGCCGGCCTCGGGGGCGGGCTTGAGGGCGTCGCTCTTGCCGCAGTTGGGGTCGTAGCGCGTGGCGCTGGTGTCCGAGGTGCCGTCGCTCTCGCCACCGGGCTTGACCCAGACGAAGGCGTCGACGAGCGTCGAGCCCGTGTTGGAGGACGGGCGGAGGCCGAAGCCGGTGCCGATGGCGTTGCACCAGTCACCCCACGCCTGCTGGCCGGTGGGCTGCTTGCCGGAGCGGCCCTGGTCGACGATGAACTTGGCGTCCCAGCCCTCGGCCGAAAGAAGGGGGGCGAGGGCCTCGATGTAGTGCTTCTCGTCGTAGTTGGCGTTGCCTGAGACTAGTCAGATACCAAGTACTTTCTGTGTATAGGTCAAGGAAGGGGGAAAGCATTACCTTGAGTGTAAGAAGGCGCGGTGCTGACGCTCCAGGCATTGTACTGTTCCGTTGTCAGTATGCGGGAGTGAGCCTTGTGGTTGGCGGAAACAACTCACGTTGGACACGTTGGTGACGATACCGCGCAGGGACTTGGGCTTGCCGGCATCGTTGTAGACTTTGGCGTACATCTTGGCAGCAGGGGGCAGGTTGGCGGTCCAGCCGAGCCAACCCGCATGGCCTCCATCGAGGTACATGGCCACGTTGGGAAGGTTGAGCTGTTTGACGGCGTAGTTGGTGCACTCGAGATAGGCAGCCTGGGCATTGGCGCATTTGGCCACGTTCAGGCTATGGGCTTGTCAGCATACCTGGCCAAGGCACTACGAGTTCAGGATTCTATTTACTTGGTGACAAGGTTGGCGAGAGAATCGGGCTCTGATGAGAGTTAGGAGCTGTCTCAATCCTGTCCGATGGGTTGCACATGTGGACACTTACCGATGGTGAGGATGATGCGGATGTCAGAGTACTTGAGGACCATGGCGCGGATGTCGTCGATGTACTCCTTGTACTTGGCAACACCGCCGTTGGCGATGGACAGCTCGCCGTTGGAGGAGGCGGCAGCACAGTCACGGTCGGGGAGGTCGTAGACGACGAATTCACCGGCGTAGTTGCCACCGGCCTGGTTGGCCTTGCGGATGTCGGCCAGAGTGGCGTCGACTAGGGGAATCTTGGAGCGGGTGTCCCTGAGGAGTAAAATGGCGTTAGGGGAAAAACAAAACAAGAAAAAAAACAAAACCAGAAGATGTCTTCCGCGGAGTGGACGACTTACATCCACATGAAGGTAGGGACCTTGGCGACCTTGGCGGCGGCGGTGGCCAGAGCCGGGCTCAAGGACGGGATGGCCAGAGACGAGATCTCGGAGGCGTAGTACGAGTTGGCCCAGAGGTCAACGCCGACGAAAGGGTTGCCAGTATAGGTTGCACCGCCGGCCGGGGGAGCAGTGGTGCCGGTGCCGCCGCCGGCTGTGGTGGAGGAGGCGGGACCGGCGGTGGTGGAGGAGGTGAGGGAGGGGCTGGCGACGGCGGTGGAGCTCGTGCGGACGGTGGACGAGGCGACGGTGGAGGTGGATGAAGGGGCGGCGCTGCCGGGAATGCACTGGCTGTAATACGGGTTGCTGACGGTGCAGACGCTGCCGGCGGCACAGCAGCTAGGGCCTGTCCAGGTTTGGCCACCACACTGACCCCTGTGTCTTGTTAGACGGTATCCTTGGTATCGGACACACGATGGACGGGTTCACTCACCATACAGACGCGCAGGCCTGTCTCTCCTCGATGGGGACGGCGAAGGCGGCGGTACCCAGAAGGGCAACGGCAAGAAGCGTGCGTGCAGCCATTGATGCTTCGGTTCTGAACCTCGTAGCGACGAGTTGAGACTATGAGGGAGAGGTTGAGGCCTGTCTGTGGGTTGCAGATATAGACTCGATGGTTGTATCCCGACCTGGGACTTGGCCCTTTTTATCATGGTCGTGTCCCGGTAACAGCCATCCGATGCCTCTGGTTCATGAGCTGATCCTTTCGGATCGACGGGATGGTCGAGTCCTGAAGTCGTAGCGGGTGAGGGAGTTTGCCTCATGATGCTTGGAGCATAGCTTCGGCATACTGGGCCCTTGGTTACCACTTCGAGCCAAGCGCAGAGAGACGAGATGGGGCGAAGGCGAGCAAGTTTACGGCAAGGCATGAGGGGCAGGTTTGGGCTATGGGATAGACATCCGAAGCCTCAATCAAGCGGTGCAGGACGGACATGGTAGCACAAACAAGCGAGTTGGGTGAGTGATGGCAGATTGAGCGAGCCAGAAACGAAAGCCGGGACATGGATGGCAAATGTCGGCGACCAGGCACGGCCACCACCCCTTGGATCTCTATAGTTGAGGGCATGAGATGGATAGATGGGCCAACCAATGCGGGACGGGAAGACGAAGTGTGGATGCAACAGAGTCTAAGTCATCTCGGAGGCGACGCTCCATATTAGCCATGAACGGAAGAGCGCGTTGGTCATGGGGGCGCGGTGGATGTGGGGACGGTTGGGGAGGGTGGCACGAGGGGTCGGAAAGGACTCTGGATGGTTCCGATCAAGTTACGGCTGGGCAAAGTGCCACCATGGAAGAGCGGCTTCGCCAGCCGAGATAGACGTGCAAGGTTGAGGACAAGAAAGACAGACAGTTGTCGTCTAGAGAGCGGCGTGGCGTGGCGCGGCGCTCAATTTAGAGACGGAAGCTTACTTGGACGGGAGGGCGTCGCGAATCGGTCTACGGAGGATGGTTGGGGATTGACGTATGGGATGACGTGCCGAAGGGATCGATTGAATGACTGACGGACGGACGGAGCGAAAGCAGAATGGCTTCAGGTACCAGTCAGCAGAGAGAAAAGAGACGGAGGGGGATGGATGGTAGAGAGGGAAAGTTGGTGTATGTAGGAGCGAGCCGCACGTCAGGGACTGATGGCAGACGGTAATCAGACAACCAACACATCTTGGTTGATTGTTGATGAGTTATTCGAGGTGTCGATTGGCGTTTGTTTAATAGGAGAGAGAGAGAGAGAGTTCTTGAGTCAAAGTCAATTGCTTGTTTAGGTATTAATTAAGCATTGATCGACGTCTTGTGTTTGTTTCCAGGGCCTTGGAAACGATCCGTGTTAACGGTTCCTTGATGTTTCCGCGGCGCTATCAACGACCCTACATTGCAGACGGTCGCGGCACTCATTAGTTGAGGAAAAATTGAGACGTGTCACCAGTTCAACGTGATTGATCTGCAGTGATGTATGTGTTTGTTGCCAGGTAATTAATGATCGGGAAGCAAAGGGAGAGACAGATGGACTGGGTATGCAGCCATCGATGTTGAATGACTTGACGGAGAAGAGGAGAATAAGTGCAGACAACTAACTACATGGTACAATGCTGACAATGTTGTTGACGAACGCAATCAACGACAATATTGTGTGATCAACGAGATCCATCAACGGAGAGGAGAATGAAGAATGAGAACGACAATGAGAATGAGAATGAGAATGAGAAAAGAAGAGACGGCGGAAGTACCAACATCTATTCGCACAGTCCCATCAGACTGTGCTGACATAACCTGCTTCGGCTGCTCACGTGACGTGCCGCATGGAGGGGAGATGGATCACGTAATCCGGAGTATGTACCACGGGTAGGTACGTTCCAACGCAGGTCGGGCTTCACCGCCCGGAGCCTCTGGCGCGGCAGAATTTCCCACGGTTCCCGAAACCAACCGTCCGTCACCTCGATAAGTCGCAATCTACCCTTCCCTCCCCTCCCCTTCTCCTCCCCCCCTGACGGCCGTTCCGAGACTCCGTCGCAGCCCGCCCCCCCCGCTGTCTGTCCGTCCGCTCGCCCGCCCGCCCGTCCGTCCGTCCCCTTCTCCGTCTGTCTGCCTGTTCCGCCCCGCAATCATCCTCAAGCATCAGCAGCAGCACTACCTCGACCTCGACATCGACATCGACATCGACATCGACGACATCGACCTCGACCACAGCGTCCTCGCCTCGCCTCTCCCCTTCTCCGAGTCGCCGACCAACCCTTCAATTACCCCCCCGTGGTCGCTCCCATCGCGCACTCACTCTCCCCCGTCCCCCGGTCCTCGCCAATATGCTGTCCGGAATCCTCATCTTCAACCAAAAGGGCGAGAACCTCATCTTCCGCGCCTTTCGCAACGACTGCAGACCCAGACTTGCCGACGTCTTCCGGATTCAAGTGATCTCGAACGCCCAGGTCCGGTCTCCCATCCTCACCCTCGGCAGCACCACCTTTAGCCATGTCAAGCATGAAAACATCTACCTGGTCGCCATCACGAAGAGCAACGCCAATGCCGCCCTTGTATTCGAGTTCCTCTATCGCCTGATCGCTCTGGGCAGGGGTTACTTTGGCAAGTTTGACGAGGAGGCTGTCAAGAACAACTTCGTGCTTGTCTACGAGCTGCTCGATGGTGCGTCTATTCCAACTACCCCCCTACCTACCTCCCCATGCATGCATGCATGCATGCACGCCGTCACCAGAGCTCGAACGAACCAAACTCACATCGTCTACACCCCCACTGACTGACACATCCGCCCCAGAAATCATTGACTTTGGCTACCCCCAAAACACCGAGACCGACACCCTCAAGATGTACATCACCACCGAAGGCGTCAAGTCAGAACGCGCCGCCGAGGACTCGGCCAAGATCACAATGCAGGCCACCGGCGCCCTCTCGTGGCGCAAGGCGGATGTCAAGTACAGAAAGAACGAGGCCTTTGTCGACGTCATCGAGGACGTCAACCTCCTCATGTCCGCCACCGGCGCCGTCCTGCGCGCCGATGTCACCGGCCAGATCGTCATGCGCGCCTACCTGTCCGGCACCCCCGAGTGCAAGTTCGGCCTCAACGACCGCCTGCTCCTCGACAACGACGGCCTCCTGAGCCTGCCGAGCGGCAACAGGATGGGCACCAAGGCCACCAAGGCCGCCGCCGGCAGCGTCACCCTCGAGGATTGCCAGTTCCACCAGTGCGTCAAGCTCGGCAAGTTCGACAGCGACCGCATCATCTCCTTCGTGCCCCCCGACGGCGAGTTCGAGCTCATGCGCTACCGCGCCACCGAGAACGTCAACCTGCCCTTCAAGGTCCACGCCATCGTCAACGAGGTCGGCCGCACAAAGGTCGAGTACAGCATCGGCATCAAGGCCAACTTCGGCTCCAAGCTCTTCGCCACAAACGTCGTCGTCCGCATCCCCACCCCGCTCAACACGGCCAAGATCACCGAGCGCTGCACCCAGGGCAAGGCAAAGTACGAGCCCAGCGAGAACAACATTGTCTGGAAGATTGGCCGCTTCACCGGCCAGAGCGAGTTCGTCTTGAGCGCCGAGGCCATCCTGACGAGCATGACGAACCAGCGCGCCTGGTCGCGCCCGCCTCTGAGCCTCAACTTCAGCCTGTTGATGTTTACGAGTTCGGGCCTGCTGGTCAGGTACCTCAAGGTGTTTGAGAAGAGCAACTACTCGAGCGTCAAGTGGGTGCGGTACATGACGAGGGCGGGTTCCTATGAGATACGGTAAGCTTTCCATCCTTTGACTGGAAAGAGACCCAGGCGTACCATCCATGAGCATCTGCTAACGTCTCGACAGTTTCTAGCGGGGTAATCATGCAGGGGGGGGGGGTTCGAGCTTTGTGTGTGGTATATATGCATAGTATGGCGTCAAAAGGTATTCCCAGTTACAAAAAAGCCGGTGGGCTCCAGCACGCTTTGCCAACATTTGACGGCGGCCACGTTTGTCGTTGTCAAGTCTCCTTTGCGGGAGACGATAGTAATACAAGGTGTTCCAACCACTCGAGGTCGCCCTCATTATTGGCTCGCCGTGAGGTGTGCCTCGTTCGTCACACGTCAGCGCAGCCGCTTTTCTGCATCTTCCCTCAGGATATATATGCTGCGGCTTCCGCTTATCTCTCTCATCTCGAGTACCCGTCTTTGTGGCTCTGCTTACGCTCGCATCAGAATCACAGCCTCATGTTCATGGCTTGCCCGGGGAACCATTCCGAGGCGCCATCCAAGCTGCAGTCCATCAGCATGGTCGTGTCTACCCCTTCCACCTCCTCATCCTCGACCAGCAGCACCCTTACCCCTTCGAAATCCTGCTTATCCGCGTCCGCCTGCTGGCTCCGTATCATCTCATCCATTGCCGCCGCAAACACATAGTTCGGGTGCTCGTGCGACCAGCCGAGCCCTTCAAAGTCAAACACCTCGCGATACGTCTTGCCGACGCCGTGTATGAGCTCCGGCGCCCGCGTCATGGCGCCGTCCGCATCATTCCGACCCTGGAGCTGCCGGTACAGGGGCCCGCGAGTCTGAAGCTGGTCGGACCTGGCGTCGTGCCGCTCGCACCCCGTGCAGCGCCCGTGACAGTGGTCGACTAGGTACAGCACCCGGAGACCTTGCTGCAGGCAACAAGCGAGGTACGCCGCCTCTTCGTAGACCGCCGCCCCGATGGCCGGCGGCGCCCACGTCTCCGCGACGTCGAGGGCGATACGCCGCGCACCGCGCAGCGTCTCGGCCATCTCGACGCTCCAAGGACCCTCCAGCAGCTCGGTGAGGTCGTTCATCCCTGACGCCTCGAACTCGCCCAAGAGTACCCCGTCCGCCAGGTTCGTGATTGCTCCGCTGTCTCTGAATCGCAGGAACAGCACGTCGTCGTCGTTGTCGTATTCGATCTTTCTGTTTTTGCCCGGGAGGTACACCGTGTTGACACTTTTGCCCCTCATCCTCCTCTGCACTGCAGCCGACGCTTCCGAGCACGTCAGCCGCATCGTTGAGCGTAGCCTGTACGCGGACGGGTCGTTTGCATGTCGCGCGACGCGCGTTCGCCGCGCCAGTTCCGCCGGTCCGACTTCCAGGGTGTCGAGGAACACGCACTCGCTGTACTTGGTCCATCTGTCGTGGTCGCTCTTCGACACGGCGCCGTCGGCGGCGCCGTGGAAGGCGCGCTTGCTGCGTCCGCTGTCGCGCCACGACGGGAAGCAGACGTCGAAGACGTGCATCGACGTCCCGGCGGCCGCCTCGTCCCAGATCTTGAGGCGGATCTCGGGCGGGAGGTCGGGGAACCTGGTGAAGGAGCTGGAGGGCACGAGCATCGCGGGCGGCTGCTGCGGACGGGCCCAGACGGACTTGGGGAGGTTCTCGATGTATAACCGCAGGTTCCGTGGGAGCCGACGGAGACACTTTTGGAGGGTCGTCGTTGATATACATCCCGTCAAGTGCTCCCTGCGCAACGTAGCCCACCAGGCGGAGAGCCATTCGAGGGAATCCGCGGCCAGCTCACACATCTCGTCCATGCTGACTCTTGCTCGTGATCCTCTCGGTCGCAGTCAGTTCCATGGTGTCTTGGTGAGGAACGAGGGGCCGCGAATCGTCATCCTCTGGGATACTTGTATGCTCACTCGCCAACCAGCCCTTTGTCAGCACTTGTTCAAGCCAAAGGGGGGGGTTACCCGCCGTTTGTGCCTCCACGTATCTCGAAGGACCGCCACCAAATCCCTCAGGGTAAGCCGTGCCGTCCATAAGCCCCATACGGCTGACTCCGCGGTCACCACACCCAGCGAACGACTTCCTGGCGCTTATTAGTCGGGATTCAGGCAGCCAACGGCCAACACGAACAACTAACGAGTGGGAAAAGTGCGTGCAGGCCTGGCTGACCACAACTGAAAAGAACCTTTGCGTGGGGGTGTGGTCTGGGAATGGGGAGGGGGAGGGGGGGACTCTGGTTATGATGCGGCCAATTGTTTGCCATGTAGGTAATCTAGGATCTCGACAAACAACTCGCAAATAGCAGCCTTGGCGGACCGGGACTAGACCTAGGATTCTGACGGAGCTGAACCATCTCCCAACCCGTCCAAGGCCTGTCGCGAGGCGGGTTCTGTTGGAGTGTACCCAGGCTGACATAGTAACTTATTTTGGGAAAGCTGACGGTACCTACGGATCTAGCGGCTTCTATGCCGGCCTTTGTACCAAAGCGTGGTCAAAATCCAAGGTATTTGCCGTGGAAACCAGCCTCACGCATTTTCTTTGATTATGGCGTGTACTTGAAACCTGCCCCCCTATAACACCAAACTTTAGGTCTCAAGACCAGTGACTCGTGGGTCTTTCATGGTGACCAGACACCGGAATCGTTCTGAAAGTTAACCGCGTCTGCAGAAGACGGGTGTTCAGGGTTGCTCTCGTCGCCTGTATTGCCGGAACAGTAGTTCTCGCAGTCGTCGGCCCAGCTGTTCCAGCCGGCGCAGAGGGAGTGAGCCGCGTCCAACGCGCTCGAGTTCCCGGGCCGCCAGGCGGTGCTCTCCGCGGCTTGCTGCTCCATAATCTTTGGCGACAGTCCCGTGGACACGTGGTTGCGACTATTCATGGCTGCGCCAGAACAGTTCAGGCGTACATCCCATGCTGCCTTGCTAGGCTCGGCGGTGCTGGTACCGTCATATCATAGGATGCCAGTTTGCGGATGAATAATACTGGTTCCGTTGTAAACGATGACTGTGAGCATCGATCTCAACCTCAGCTCCCCAGAAGGCTTCTATAAAAGTTCCAGTTCATCGATCACTTACATGCTTTCTCTGTCCAAGACAATAGGACTTGGGTCATTGGGGGGTTATTAAGCAGCTTACAGCAAACCAGCGGTCGGTAAGTGCGGCTGTACCTGAGGAGTTGGGCGGCCAACCGGCCATTGGTATCGCGTAAGTACGTGCTTTGATTCGGAGCTGGTCAATATCTCATGCTCTTAACTCATACCATTCGAATATATTCAGAGCCCGCCGGACAGAAAATTGCGAGACCGGAAAGGATATGTTTGTTTCGTCATCTTTGCACTGACGGGCCACGGCGAGCAGAAGATTATGGCACAAGTCCTATATAACATTCGAGCTCATCTACGCAGACATGGTATGCACGCAGTCCCGTTGTCAATATACCGGGTTCTTCGGAAAAGCACTTCCAAACTTTTCATACTAAGCAAGCTATGATCTATAAGCAGACTATATCTTGTTTCCCAATTTGTTTCCCTATGATTATGGTCCCAACATGCTGGTTGTTGTTGTGCTTTTGCTTGATGGCTTGAAACAGAAAAGCCTGCTCTCGCGATATCTGCCAATGTGTGAATGCTCGCCAGGTATTGCGGTCGATGCTGTCGAAGCGGTTTCGTGACACGCAGATGAAAGTTCGTATGGGGCCGGTATCCGGGGTCAATAATCGGCCAATATGGATAAGACCGAATCTCTTGGACATTTCAATATATAATCCTTATCCGATATTGGGAATTCTTGGCTTTGTACTCCTACGCGTCCCGAGCCTAGAACTATTGTGATACTCTTTGAAGTCCGCCACAATATGGTTCAAACGCCTTCGTAGTACAATTCATGCAAGCTCCTGGCTCCCACAGCCCCTGGCTGCATTTGCCTACCTGATCGTGCAGCACCTGCAGCCTATTCGACAGTGATCATTCAATCGATATCAAGCTATTGGACTGGTTTATTGAAGTGGATGGGTCATGAGTGTCCATTAGGAGATCGAGTCGCTTACCTATGTCGAATTTGGTCTGCTTACCCTTGCAGCTGAGCTGACAGCCGAAGCTCGAGTTCGGGCTTGGCTACGTGCAACCCACGGAAAGCCACAGATTCATTGATTTGTTTATACGCTAATGCATCATCGTGTAGTATCTCTTCGGCAAATGCTCCTTTAATGATGATTCGCCCGAACCCGATGTCTGAAGGTAACATTTGCGTACTGGAGAGTTCCCGGCAGCCTAGATCGAGGCGATCGGTGGCTTATGCATCGATCAAAAACAGACAAAAGACCGAAGCCAGTAGTTTTTTTTATTTGCGTGCATGTTCACACAAGCCGCAGCGGTCTTCTCTCATAGCCTGAGTTGACGGTTCGTATGTTACCTTGGCCTTGTTGAAAGCCTAGCGACTGCACAAACCATTCATAGCAGGATGCGCCTTGTCCGTGTTTTATCTGGCCGATAAGGATCTAATCAGCTCCGTTGAACTATTCGGCGCCATATCGGTTAGAAGACATCCGGTCAGGCAGCCAATCCCTGTGCTGTACAAGCACGATATGGCTGAAGTATTACGAAGTTCCCATCCAGGGTTACCTGCTTACACAAAGTTCATGACATGAGGAACGCTGACTCTGCAAAGTTCTGGCTGGTCGCCATCAATCAGCTTTAGAATTCTGCTCAGAATGTCGACTTAGCCTAGGAAATATGCCATGCCTCGATATTAGTAGCAAACCTTTGTGTTAACTTCCTATTACTAGAAGCACAGACTGCACAGTGCCTTCGATGCAATATCCGAGACACCGGATGAAGGCATCCATGCCGCGGTAGCAACGCTGTTATTATCAGGGTCGGAATTAGGGCGCTCGAAACTCTTTTCTCTCAAACGAAAGATGTTTCGTTCGGCACGGTTCAAGCAAATAGGAGCTCATATTCACTTTTTAGTGATCATGGGATATATTTGGGACGCTAAATCCCTTATTACAACTGTTGAAATGAGTGCAGGCTGTCTGTGTGCGTTTGTAAAGGAAATCATCAATCTCCTACTTCACATCTTGTCAGAACCATGTTGGGCTTATTTGGGGTCACTTTCACATTCAAGCAAAGCAACGTGAGGGTGGACGAGGGTACCAATGGTGTGCTATTGTGAAGTTAGTCCTGTGATAAAACAACACTACTCTACATGGCATTGCTACGCATTGCACTTTCATAGCTTTGAGAACGAGAAAACGTGTCAGTAGCCTTCTAGAATGCGTATAGAATACTTCCAAACATGGATGAGACTGCTTGTAAGACACCTTGGCCTAGAAGCCATCACAATCAGCTCCACTAACGAAGAAAACGCTCGTGGAAGCTAGGAGTAAACCTCGATCTGTGGCCCTCTGCCACGCCCTTGTCATGTGGGTTCCATATGGGGCAACAAGAATTGACTCCTCTCGGAAGCACCTGTCGTTACAACTGTGTGCCTTTGTGTCTCGATTCATCGAGTATCACTGGCTGCTCGAACCAAAGGTTGTCCGTGTACAAAACCAGCAAGCTTGGATATGCCACGTGCTTGTCATTCTCCGGAAGGATGGTGAGTATCGAGCATGGGTTCAACAGTGGCGGCAAAGTATTGAAGTGTGGCAGGCAAGCCGTGTCATCCTTCGGAGTCGGCGGGGGTAGCAACAACGGTATGCGGTGACTGGATCTTCAACTTTTGGTATTGGACAGCTTTGATATTGAGATTCACATGTGCCTTCCTCCATGGCAAGGAGGATGGCCGTTGTTCGTTGGCGAGCTAGTAAGAGGGTACGCTGCAGAGCTTCGTATAAGACCAACAATGCTGCACTCCTACGTGCCATTACTTCTTACCACAGTATGCTAACGAGAAGCAGTCTGCAGCAACGCAATATTGAAGCACGTTCGCCTAAGTCGCGACAACCATTGTCCTGCTCATGCAGTCAGCTTCTAGTTTGCAGTTCTCACCCATCATCTTTTTATATTGCCATAAATCAATCTCTGAGCTCCCGACCTCACATACCCTAGCTGGAAAGCAGCCCAGAAATACTCGAGAGGACTCATTTCTTCTGCAGTCACTCGCGGTATCCTTCGGGAATCGATATCCCTGTGTCACCGCAGCACTCGATCAGCCACGGAATTTGCGCCCATCGAGATCGGCTGCATCGGCTTGCTTATGCGCATTCTCATTGCCGTATCATATATTCCGTGGTAGTGCGGACGCAGCGAGTAAAGCATTACCTCATACTGCAACCCGTTCAGCCTTCGCAAGACTTACTCAAAACCTCTGTTCCCCACAATCAGATACGATGTGCACTTACTCCTATTTACACCACCACCACGTTCAGCCATGCGCCCGCCCCATCGATTATGTGGTTCATTACGAGTTTTGCTTGGATGCTGAGAAGGACTCCGACGGCACGTCCCAGGCTCCCTGCGATCGCGTCTCCTACGACCCGGTCCAGTCGATTGATTTCGATAACCCCTGTGCGACTGGAGGTTGTCTTATCTCGCCCGACTGCAGCTCCGGAAACTGTCGTCTCAAGGAGCTCAACGGGCAGTGGATCTGTTGCCAATGCAGCCGCGGAAGCAATTCACTCCGATGGTGTCGACACAAGATGAAGAAAAGTCCGGATACTTTCTGCTACCACCGAGTCTGCCAAAACTGTACATCCGAAACCGAAACCTGACGGCCTCACATCAGGACGACAACTACGGTCTATTTGGAGCCAGCCTGGCCGATACATGACCACAGTGTATAACCCAAGAGAGAATGACGAGGGTCACCCGACAAGTGCTTCGTCATCTTTCAATAGAACGGCACTTACAGATCTCCATTGTGAGAGTGTCTGATATCCACCCTGTCGACTGGCACCTTTGCGTGCCCGGCGCCTCTTGGCTTCCGCATCCACGGTACTTTGGTCTTGACTTGAAGCTAATCCTTCAAGAACGGGGCTGAAGGGGTACAGGAGTCCAAGAGGTGCCTAGTCAGGAACAGAAGATCCACCTTGCCGGGTCATGGTTGGCAGGTAGATGCGGTCTATTCGCAATCAGCTTTCAGGTTGGCCGATGATCGGGAGAGGCTGGAGGGTAGAAGCGAAGAGGCTTGTGGACCTTGCGACACACCAAACACCATAGACTAATCGACCTAGTCTTGTTCCAACTGCATGTTCCATGTCATCAACTTGCGTGGCTGTAGATGTATCGTCATGGCGTGGCCAGTGATATTTCGACCGTATCAAGCCACAAGCCCTGGATTGCCGAACTCGGTCACTGATACATATCACTAACCTGGCTGCCACGTTTTCTTGTCGATAAACCTTGAGACTATTTAATTCCTTGGATACATCATACATTTACGAGTCAGCCATTTGCACCTTTTCTTATCTAGTAGTTCAGCCTCATTCTTAACACCGGTAGTATTGCTGGTTCCTGACGATCTAGGAGGGGTTCAGGATGGCCACTTCGTCATATGGTCGAGGATCATGGTTTGACACAGCGGGATTCGGGACGGTTTACCGACATTTCCTTGGAATCTTGCTCATCTCCATGCGGAGGCTTTTCAAGTATAAAGATGGAAACAGATTCCTGCTATTTTCGAAGTGATGAATACTTGTTAACGGCATCTCGCAGACGCATATTCTCAAGTTTTCTTGGTTGTGACCTTCAGGGTACAGTCCAAAGCAAGTATTATCAAATTTTCAAGTCATCAATTACCTAACTCGCACCCCCACAACACCTCAAGATCCGAAACACAAAAGTAGCGGCAATGTGCAACATCATCTCTTACAAGCTGCCGTGTGAGCACATCCATACGCAGGTCAACCACTGCTCAAGGGCACCTTCACCTTCAAGGATAGACCCCTTCAACCGCAAGACATGCAGAGAAGTTATTCAGCGCAACATAACATTTCCGCCTCCCTTGGGCTACACAATGCCAGCCTGCCCCTTGGAAAACTGTCCTTACGAAACACGAAACCGGTGCTGGAACTGCTGCTGGTGTGGAAAGGGTTGGAACGATGGCGGCAGATGCAGCTGCGTCATGATAATTGACGGGACCGAGTACCGCTGCGAGCATATCTGCTGCAACACTTGTACTGCCGCTATCGATGCCTGATCATTCAAAATCTGAAGCAGGGGTTGGTAGTTGGGTGATGGAAGTTACATGGTTTAAGGGCTATGGATGACGGCTATTACGCGGTGTAGGTTTAATCTCAGATTCATTGACGCTCGAGTAATCAACCGGGTAGAAAATCATGTAAAATAGTATTCAAATCATTTCCTTGTTCGTTAGGGTTAGCTACTAGGGAAATCACTTTTACCGAGCCTGTTCATCAACGGTTATGATCGCCAGATGAAGAAATCGCAAGATAACAAGCGCCGTCAACTTTTAGTAAACAATTTCCACTTTGAATGCACCTGCTTTCCAAACTCACCCCCCGGTAATTATCGCGATCATACCTTGGAGAAATGAGGCAATGTTATTGATGGAGGCTTGGGTTAACATCAAGATCTATAGATTGAGATCTGGCGCTTTTGATAGGGCCAACTAATCAACGCTAGGGAATATTTCCATATCCTGCCCCAGATCCTGCACTCTCCCATTGCGATCCAGCCCTAAAAACTTTTTGTCATCCATACCGCTATCCCCTATTCAACCCAATGTTGCGAGAATCGATTGGTTATGGCAAGAAGCGGTGTCGATCTCACCTCCGAAGTAACCCCACGAGTTATCGTGGCACCCAAGGCCCAGCCAATATGAGACGGTGATTGTTGCCACACTGTAAGCGAGATCTCGATAACCAAGGCACCGGGTCCGCGGATCGCGCTCTCCGGAATTGTTTACTCGTGGAATAAGTTGTCCCACGGACCCAGCGAAGGGGGGTTACACCAAGGGGTGAGGTGGTGATCGCCAAGATCCAATACTGGACGGATCGGTGTGACACAGGCGGCAGCTACCCGTATGGCCCACCCCTCTAACCTCGCCATTGGAATCAGCTACCCTTGGCCACACTGTGAGGGGGTATGAATGACTGCTTGGTTAGTATCTTCTCGCTCCCGTGTAGGAGTGCAACACATGATGCTTACACAGTTCCCCTTAGCCAACATGAGATTCCGAGACATCCGGTGCTCCAAAAGCAATCAAATGGGACCAATTGTGTGATCGTGTTGCACAAGCCTCACTACCGGTAGAGCGATGATGTTGACAGACGGGACGTGACGAGGTGGTGATGTTCGAGATGATTGGCGAGAAGTGAATGGGTGTCAGTGATGTGGAAAAAGAAACCAAGCGAGGCGTCAGTGACTAGACCGAGCAGAATAGTGATCATTGCAATGTATGTCCGCAGTGTGAGCTGGGGATATGATGTGGAGTCAATCCAGATCAAACAAGTCACAAGACAGCGTATATAAGATGGAAAGCGCTTCTTGGAATAATTCAGATATTTCTCATCTTCCTGGTTGGACTACTAGCACTAATCACAACAAAAACCATCGTGAAAGTCGTTTCTATTCATTATCGTCTGATAATCAGTAATATTACGAGCATACAGACATCGATACATATCCAAGTGTTCACGATGTGTCACGGTCACCCTCGATGGCATCCTTGCTCACACACCTCAATCAACTGGCACTATTGTCCCTCGGCCCTAATCGATCTCGAAACCGGCGTCGAGACTCCATGCACGCATCTAAGCTATGCCATAGGTCAGCCCAGCAATGCTGATTGCCCCCTTCTCAACTGCCAGTTCAAGGCTTTGGGTGGGACTTGGACATGCTGCCAATGTGGTCAAGGGCCCAACGATCAGGGTTGGTGTACGAGGTTGATGCCGGACCAGTACGCTGACGGAACGACTACTGGCGCGGCCCAGACATGTGACCACGGCTGCTGCGCGGAGTGCGCCCGGTACCGTAAGTATACCATCGTCCGATTGATATTTGTCGATCTGCAGTGAGATTTACGAAGACTCCCTAGTTCCGACGCAAGTAAAAAGCCCAGAAATGACATTCGGTGAACTTCGCAAGGGAACGGCTAGCCGCAAGTTCGGATACAGCTCCGCAGCGCGCTCGCATCGGCGAGGATCAGCTTTGTCCAAGATAAACGGGTTCATGCATTCCGAGGAGAAGATCGAGGAAATTCCACTTCCAAGATCTGTGTCGCCCTCTAGGAGCAGTGTTTCTCATAAAGTGTCTGTTTCGAGCAGCACATCCTGTGGATCACCAGCTTCTACAAGTCGCGGGTCTGCATACAAAGTCGACTTGGAGCACAGCATGAAGAGACTGCGAACACCCTCGGGTAAAACAAGCAAGAAGGGTCAGAAGTCACTCAGAGTACGCTAAAAGGTCATTCATGATTACTCTCGAAACGGCGTTATAGCACAATAGGGATTGAGATGACTAGACCGGCCCCACTTCACCTTCAGTTGGCCAGCGATAGTGTAGTGAAGACAACAATACAACGGTCTCCAGTTCTGAATACGGTTTAATATTGATGATTCATAAGATAATTACATACCAAAGTGTCATCTGGCAATCTCTTTCATCTAAAGCATAGGTAAGTAAATTGGGTAGATACGACTGGGTTGCTGCGCCACAGCTGCATCCCGATCGGGTGTGGCTGTGATTCGGGTACTCCCGAAGAGGGGCCGCCCGCATGTGGCTGTTGCTCAAAGCCAATCACGTCCGGCCCACACCGCAGATGCGGGTCCAACCGGCACGTGCTTGTCTCCGGAGCCGGCCCACACTCCGGAATGTGTCCTTCACCAAGGTGCCATCTTGTCTTCCCTTCACGCACACGAATCAAAACACATAACTGGGTTTTACTCAAGATGAAAATACTACAAGGCAACGACCAGCAAGAAATTTCACTATAATGGCTTGCGGATCGGGATGCTGCAGCCCCCCAAACGATCAGCCCGTCGCGTCAGAGTTCAAGCCCTCACCGACTCCCGCTAGATCGAGTGATGAGATCGACGATCACTGCAATGACCCGGTTCCATGCGCTGGACTGGCTGGAGCACCGGGCGAATACCACCCTGTTGAGGATGTGCTTGGCGATGGTCATGACGAACGCGACGATTGCCAGGAAGGCTGCTGCTCATCGCCATCGGCTTCTGATACCATACGAAACGGACATACCCAGACAGTTGTTCAAAACTGCCAATCTAAGGTCAGCGACAAAACCAATGAGGCCGGCATCGAGAAGCCCGATGTCATCGGGGGTCAAGCCACCAAGGATGAAGATGCAGAGCAACAGTCCGCGGCCAAGGGAGAAATGACAGACACCTGTTGCCCTCCTAGGTCCATCCCCCAGGATGACTGTAAGATGATGTGCTGTGGTTCAAAGGACGATGCCGAGTTGGCCAAGGCTTGCCGGCCCCAGTTCGCCGATGTTGAGGATGGCTCGTGTGCGCCGCAGCCTTCAATCCAGGAGAATTGTAACAAGGGCTGCTGCGGCTCCCAGATTAGGAAGCAGGATAAAGGTGACTTGATCATGGAGAGCGACCTCGACAATGATTCCTGCGATCCTAATCTGGAGTTAGTCGATAGCTGCAGGAAGGATTGCTGCTCGTCTTCACCCCCTCCCATGAAGTCAGCGGGGGACAGGACTCCAAGCTGCTGCGAGGGCAAGACGTTTCCTTGCTGCGACTCGACCTGCATTGACCGCCTCGCTCTTCGCGAATGCACCAACAAGATGGCTTTATCTGCATCCCAACGCTCGCTCAACGGTAAGCGCATCTTCCCGGAACTTGGACGCACATCGATCGCGCATCTGACTAACCTTATAGTATCTTCTGGCGACGACGAATCTTGCACAGGCGGTGAAGGCGGAAAACCGTGTCGTGGCCACGCCCGCACAGTCCGCCAAACCTACCAGGCTAAGCTCGAGGCATTAGGTTGCATCTGCCGCGCCCTGCTTGCCCTTGGGCAAGAATCTTGCTGTGCTCCTCGCGAACGACCCGTCCAGAAGCTCGTGGACTCTTCGACCAAGCGGTCTGCTTCTCGTGCCTCTGTCAACTCATGCTGCACTGGAGCAGCTGCCCATACTGTATGCGGTCCGAATGCACTTATCGGAAGAAAGAAAGGTCCTCGTTCCGCAAGCAATGCGACCGAAGGCGATGGTTGCACTGACGGATGCTGCGCCAAACCGAAGGTTCCAAGCATCGCGGCACCTTGCGCTGATTCTTGCTGTGATGCCAATGTGACGAGAGACGCTGTCACGAAAGCCTTCGAGCGAGAAGCCAAAAATGCGATTGTCGATGTTGAACAGGGACTATCTGGAGACGAGCATGTCATTCTCAGCATTTCCGGCATGACTTGCACGGGCTGCGAAACCAAACTCAGACGAACACTCGCCACCGTCAACGCGGTCAAGAACCTCAAGACTAGCTTAGTGCTGGCCCGCGCCGAATTCGACTTGGACATGCGAGCTGGCTCGGTGGCCGAGGTCATCAAGCACCTTGAGCGTACGACGGAGTTCAGGTGCGAAAAGATAAGCAGCCAAGGCGCCAGCATCGACATTCTCACACCCGGCAACCCGCAGGATTTCGTCAACCAGCCGTGGCCGGAGGGTGTCACAGACATCCGCGTAGTAGACAAGACAAGTGTCCATGTCGAATTCGACGCTGAAGTCGTCGGCGCCCGCGACCTGGTTGACAAGGGATGGGACACGCCGGTCAAGCTGGCCCCGCTCCGCGCCGACCCCACGTTGGAAGCCGGGAGCAAGCATGTCCGCAACATGGGGTTCACCACCCTGCTTTCGATTGCCCTAACCATCCCCGTCCTCGTTATGGCTTGGGCTCCTCTTACTAAGAGGGAGATTGCCTACGGCTCCGCCTCTCTGGCACTGGCGACTATCGTACAGGTATTCGTGGCCGGCCCGTTCTACCCGACGGCCCTGAAGAGCTTGGTCTTCTCCAAGGTCATCGAGATGGACTTGCTGATTGTTTTGAGCACAAGCGCTGCGTACATATTCTCTGTCGTGTCCTTTGGATTCCTCGTCTCTCACAACCCTCTCTCGACCGGCGAGTTCTTCGAGACAAGCACACTGCTCGTCACACTCATAATGGTTGGTCGATACGTCAGCGCCTTGGCGCGCCATAAGGCCGTAGAATCCATATCAATTCGATCGCTGCAGGCCTCTACGGCGTTGATTATTGACCATTTTGGCAACGAAAAGGAAATCGACGCACGCCTCCTCCAGTACGGAGACATCTTCAAGGTTCTGCCGGACTGTAAAGTCCCGACCGATGGGACGGTGATCTCAGGCTCCTCGGAGCTTGATGAATCCATGATGACCGGGGAGTCCAAGACTATCGAGAAATATGTTGGCTCTACGCTGATTGCCGGATCCATCAACGGCGCCGGCACTCTCAACGTTCGTCTTGCCCGTCTCCCGGACGACAACACCATCAGCAACATCGCCTGTATGGTCGACGAGGCCAAGCTCTCCAAGCCGAAAATCCAGGACATCGCCGATCAAGTTGCATCGTACTTTGTCCCAATGGTTGTCGCCATAACGGTCATAACCTTTTCAATCTGGATCGCCGTCGGCATTGCTGTCCGCAAACAGTCCGGCTCCGAGGCGACAATCCAGGCCGTCACCTATGCCATCACAGTCCTCATTGTGTCCTGCCCATGTGCGATCGGCTTAGCTGTTCCGATGGTTATAGTGATCGCGAGCGGCGTTGCCGCGGAGAGAGGTGTTATCTTCAAGTCTGCTAACAGTATCGAAGTCGCGTATAAGACATCGCATGTCGTCTTTGACAAGACTGGAACCATCACCAACGGAAAATTGACTGTCGCGGAAGAAAACTACATCAATGATGACGCAGACTCGACCAAGTCCTTGATTCTCGGCCTTGTTGGTAGCATCAAGCACCCCGTGTCTGCCGCCGTCGCGGCGCATCTCAAGGCTAGCGGTGTATCGGCCACCGCGGTACCGGATCCCAAGACCCTGACTGGAAAAGGCGTTGAGGCAATCGTTTCTGGCCGTAAAATCCGGGCGGGTAATTCTCGATGGCTCGGATTCTCCAAAGATCCTAGGGTAGAGCCCATCCTCTCCAGAGGTTACACTGCGTTCTGTTTCGCCATCGACGGTTCCCTGGCTGCGGTCTTTGGCCTTGAGGATTCCATTCGGCCCGATGCTTTGGAAACCATCACAGTGCTACAGAACTCTGGGATTGCGGTCCATGTGCTCTCTGGGGACGACGATGGCGCTGTCCGGGCAGCTACTACTCAGTTGGGCATTCCTGGCACCAATGTCCGCTCTCGTTGCACCCCGGGGGACAAACAAGCCTACATCCAGACGCTGCTGTGTCGTCCCGTCGAAACCAGCCCCCGCAAGGTTCTGAAGAGGAATGTGAGAGAACCAGTCGTCATCTTCTGTGGTGATGGTACCAACGACGCGGTTGCGCTAGCTCAGGCCACGATTGGCGTGCACATGAACGAGGGCACCGACGTTGCAAAGTCCGCAGCAGACGTAGTTCTCATGCGGCCCAGCCTGAGCGGCATCCTCACCGTTATTGGTATCAGCAAGAAGGCCATTCGCCGAGTTGCCTTCAACTTTGGCTGGAGCTTCGTCTACAACTTGTTCGCCGTCCTCCTTGGGGCCGGTGCGTTCGTCAACGCAAGAATCCCACCCGAGTATGCTGGCCTTGGTGAATTGGCGAGCGTGCTGCCCGTCATCGCGGCTGCGGTTCTCCTGCGCTGGAGCAAGGTCTAGCTCAATCGACAACTGAATGGATCGGATGATATGGGGCTGCGCACTCGAGAGAGGGTACGTGCCATTCCTGGGGGGTGCCAGAGGTTGTGCGCCGGCAGGTTGATTCAACATCTTGTGCAGTGATGCTTTTCCTTCTTGAGGGTTGGATCATCAACTCTTTTTTGATATGTTGTGGCGAAATGTCTGATTTGAGGCATTATCCAAGTGTATCCAGAACTCGTGCTCGTCTGTGCTGTGTTACTGATTCTCGGAGATCCTCATTTTTAAACTGATCTGGTCTCTGTGATCTATGTTGGTGTAGAGAGACACGCAGAGTGTCAATGCTGGAGCCAAATATCAGGATTAGGTGTGTCTCGTGCTGAATTCTCAACCGTGATTCTTCTTCACCTTGCTATGATCTTAAAACCACAAGCTTTAGCACATTCGGCTTCGGGATGCGCACTAAAGAGCCCCTTCAATATACCTAACCGAAGGGTTTCACGAGCAAATCATAGGCTGAGGACATATTCGCTACATGCACATATGAATGGTTTTCATACTTGGCCCATTGAGGTCAATTACATGACCTAAACAAGTCGGCGCATGACGCAGTGTAATAAGATTTAAGCCGCAGCAAGCCTTAACTTGAAAATGTCCGCTAGCGACGTCACCTTGATTGCCACCCTGCGATCCGCAATTCCAGCAATTCCATTGTCGTAAGTTTAGCAATCCGTCTTCCCATGGAGCGTCTTCCTGCTCTGGCTTTAGTGTTCTAGGCATTTGTGGACGAACAGCGCGTTGCCGAGTGCCCCCTAGTTGGGAAGCCGACATAGGTATCCGTACATCGTACAACACGCGTCCCTTACGGCGGTTTTCGTGATACTCTAGCTCGGTCCTGGTCGTGCAGACCGCCTTGTATTCGCACCTGAGTCCTGGCTGTGTAGCGCCGCACCCTTATCACCCTACCCTATGTACGTGGAAGCCGTGGAGAAACGGGCCGACTCAGTAAACTACATGCAACCTGCCGGCGTGCGTGAAACAATGTCGATTCTCCACAGAGAAGCCGGACAGGTGGATGGATCGACACACCTCCAGTATTCGTACAAGCCGAGGTAATCAATCGTATGACCGCAATTAGCCTGTGTCTCACTCCTCTTCTTGCTAGTCGCTCAGCCAACTCGGCCATTGACGGCCGCCATCCATCAACCGGCACTGGTTTGATGATGATCCAAACCCCGATGCCTTATCATCGGGTGGGTACATTGCTCGCACTGGCCTTTGCTCTCCATGCATCATGGCCTCATGCTGCTTGGATCGCCACCCGCGGTTAAGGCGTCGGTGGCCCGCTATTCCACTCCACAACTACCAAATTTTTTCTAAAAGGGGGGGGACGGATGCGCTCACCGGAACCTCGACCTGCTCACCACCTTCACATCGACATCTCGCTAAGCGTTACGGCACAAGCAATCATGCATCCCGCCTCTACAGCGTCGCCGGGTGGTGACCGGTCTGCCACCGAGGTCAGCCTCGAGAAGCACGGCAGGCCCGAGAACGACATCGGGCCCGGCGAGTTGGAAGTGGGCCGTGTGCCTCTCGCGAAGAGCGTCGAGATGGGAAAGCCGTTGGCCAAGGACAGCGAAGCCGCCGCCACCGCCGCGGCCGCTGACGCCGACACGAGCGACGTGGAGGTCGGCACCAACCAGACGGACTCTATGCGTGACCTGAAGAGCAAGCGGGCGAAGTTGTCGAGGTTCTACCGGAAGTTCAGGCTTCCGATCCACGTCTTCGTGTGGATGCTGTTCACGGCGTAAGTTTCTCTTTGTTCGAGATCCGCATGCTCAGATGCCTTTGGGACGGGCATCGGTTGACCAACGCGCACAGATGGTGGATCGTCGGCCTCGTCTTCCAACGCGACAGGCTCGGCTGGCTGAAGCCATTCCTGGTCTACCTCGCCATCACCATCCGGTTCGTCACCCTCTGGCTCCCCGCCTCCGCCGTCATGGTGCCCTTGCGCTTCGTCTGGATGCACACCGTCGCCAGGGTCTACGACCTGACGCCCAAGAAGCTGCACCAGCCTCTCGCTGCGCTTCTCACCATTGGCGTTTTCTTGGTTGGGTCCATGATCCCCGAAGAGGTGGGAGAGAACACCCGGGCCAGCCGGGCCATCTCGCTCTTCGGCCTGCTGCTCATGATCGGCCTCCTCACGCTCACATCCCGCGACTGGAGGAAGATCCCGTGGCACACTGTCATAGGAGGCATGTTGACCCAGTTCATCATCGCCATATTCGTCCTCAAGACGAGTGTCGGCTACGACATCTTCGCCTTCATCTCCGAGATGGCCCGGACGCTCCTGGGATTCGCCAAGGACGGCCTCGAGTTCTTGACAGACTCGGAAGTCACCACCCGAACGTGGTTCCTCATCTCCGTCATCCCGGCCATCATCTTCTTCATCTCGCTGGTCCAGCTCCTGTACCACTGCGGCCTGCTGCAGTGGTTTATCAAGAAGTTCGCCGTCTTCTTCTTCTGGTCCCTCCGCGTCTCGGGCGCGGAAGCGGTGGTGGCTACGGCAACCCCGTTCATCGGACAGGGCGAATCGGCGATGCTGATCAAGCCTTTCGTGCCGTATCTCACCCTCTCCGAGATCCACCAGGTCATGACCTGTGGCTTTGCCACGATTGCGGGGTCGGTACTGGTGGGATATATCGGCCTCGGCCTTGACGCTCAAGTTCTCGTCTCTTCGTGCGTCATGTCGATCCCGGCCAGTATCGCCGTCTCGAAGCTCCGTTACCCCGAAACCGAGGAGAGCCTCACAAAGGGCAGCATCACGGTCCCCGATGACGACGAGAAGGCGGCAAATGCCATCCATGCCTTTGCCAACGGAGCCTGGTTCGGCCTCAAGGTGGCCGGCATGATTGTGGCCACTCTCCTTTGCATCATCTCATTTGTCGCCCTCATCAACGGCATTCTGGGATGGTTCGGCAAGTTTTTGGGCATCGACAATCCGCCCTTGACGCTCCAGCTCATATTGGGCTACGTCTTCTACCCGGTTGCATGGTGTCTTGGGGTTCCAAAGCAGGACTTGCTCGTCGTGGGAGAGCTCATTGGCGTCAAGATCATTACGAACGAGTTCGTCGCCTTCAGCTCGCTTTCAAGCAACGTCGAGCCCTATATTTCGATGTCTCCTCGATCCAGGCTCATTGCCACGTATGCTTGCTGTGTAAGTAGCCGTTCTGGTACCCGCTTTTGAAGCATTACTAACTGTCCGCGCGCGCCGGTAGGGCTTCGGCAACATTGGATCCCTCGGCACGCAGATCGGTGTCCTCTCACAGATCGCCCCGGGCCGCGCCGGCGATGTCTCCCGCGTTGCACTGTCGGCCCTGTTTGCCGGCGTCCTGTCGACCCTGACTTCCGCTAGCGTTGCTGGTATGCTGTACACTGGCTAGCTCCAGGGTAAAGACAGCAACCAACCACCAATAGACCGATACAAGTGAAAGAGGTCCCTAGGACAGTAGATCCATTTCGACGTGACACGCACTACTGAAAACAATATCTTAACGGATCGTGCCTGTCCTAAAGGGGTGCAACCCTGCCAAATTCATCGCTCCCTTGCTTTCATGTAGATGCAGACATGTCACCGAGATTTGCCCAGCCGGTTCGGCCCTGCTAAATGTCCTTCCTTTTGAGACAAAGGCGAGCGGGTAAGCACGGAAAGGAAAACATGGGAGCTACCGATGTGTATGTCTTGACTATGCACACAGCCCGGCTGGTGTCTTGCGGCACGGCAATCTCTTTGGCTTCAAGCGGGTGACCACACCGGCAAGGCTTCCTTAAGCGACAACTGAGACCGTGGCGGTAGGTAGAGCCCTGTCCGCCTTACATGGCGGGACATTTGACCCCTCGGCTGTGCCATGTCGGGCGTTGAAACCGAGACAACGAGGCTCATTCTCAGATCCCTAGCGTTCCTTGCGCGGTGACGCAACGGGTGGCCGAGACTGATTCCGCCCAGCAATGTTTACGGTTGAAACAGCCCATAGTAATGTCAACTGCAAGTAATGTGCGGAAACAAGCACAAATGAAGTCCCTTAGCTGTGAGGCATCTCGATATCTACGTGACTTCTCTGCTGTCGTTCTGTCGCTGGAAAGAGATCATCGCCCCCCAAGACGACCGTCAGGCTCCGTTCCCTATACCCTATACGGATACCAGCTATACCCCTGGTTACACGTAGGCTTTCGCACAACTTTAGGTTCGTCTTTTCATATTATAAACTCATAAGAGGACAGATGGCACAACCGTGAGTTTGGTCCCCAAATGGTCAGAGCGTCCTGTCGGATTGTCGAACACTTACGGCAGATGAATCGGTCGAGCGTGGTCCCGCCGGGAATGTGAATCTATTACGAGAAATTTACCACATCGCTTCCGCCCATTGCCCCATCGCTCCCCTTTCCCCAACTGTGCGCTCGCCAACAAGCCCCGAAAAGGCCACCAAATACCTGGAGAAACGTCTGGGCATGCACGTGGTAATATCACTGTGCATTTGCACTGCCCTAGTCAGGCTTCTCCGGGGTCAAGTTGGAGCGTCATCAATCCTTTTCCTTGGAGAGAGGAGGAAAGTCTGGGGGGGCCGGGGAAGAGGTCCGCCCCCATCCACCAATTCGAATGAACACATCTGGCTACTGGTACTTGTGGTTAAAACTAGCCATTAGAGAGCCCAAGAGAGAGCCCAAGCATGAGTGTGGCGGAGCACTATAAGTACTATGTAGACTGTTCGTACGTAGTATGCGGCGAAAGCGGCTATGGAAACGCTAGAAAACGCATGGAAGGGCACCAAACCAGCGACAGCCCGGGAGCTGGACGGGCTGCATGGACGGGGGTGTTGGCAGCAGGCACGAGGCACCTTAAAGGTTCTTTGAGCGCCGCAGGTAATGCACGAAGATGCCACCGCCGTGGCTAGCTGGAGGTATGGTGACAAGGGACACCGCCAGCAGCACGGGTCCCAATGGTTACGGTTGCTTCGGGTCTACAGTTAAGGTTGACTCCAATGCGACGGCAGCGTTGATCCAGCGCGGGTCGAGCAAGGCGCAGATGTATTTGGGCGAAGAATTGTGAGAGGATACCTATTGCCTTGAGGAGCACCCGAACTCAAACTTTGAGATTCGGTGAACAGCCTACTATTCAGGCGCGCATACGATTCGTTGGACTTCGGGTAGGCAAGAATGAAATGCCTTGGCTGACGGTGACAGGTAAAATCCCGCATCTTGGAGGCTCTTGGCAAACGGTGATCCGGCAAGATATTCGGGCCAGGGGCGCGTTGGCAATGGCGCAGCTTGATGGAGAAAAACTCAAGGCAATATCAGACGCCCGCAACACCGTCCCAGGGCCACCGCGCCGCATCCAAAGGCATGTGTGGTAAGGCCGCCCGGGCGGTATCGTGACGGAAGGGAATTCGTCACGAGTTGAACATACATATACTACTGCGTACGATATGTATGGGCACCGGCCGTTGACCGCTCGCAGCCAGTGCTGTGCAGGCATCATCCCTGTGTCGAACCCACCCAAGATCCCAGATCGTGCGGGTTTGCTGTGATGGCAGAAATTGACGGAGCGTGCTTCGGGAATTAAGGGTTGGGTATGTTATGAACTAGCCTCGACTCGGTCATTTAGTCAAGTTCGCGTGCCCCGGACCGCAACTGGTGTATGAACTTGGAGACGGTGCTCAAAGTGAATAAAAGGCAAGATATAGGCAGCAGAAGATGCAATGACGCAGTCGGCTTGTCCGTTCAAGGTGGCCAGAAGGAAGATACAGAACGAAAGTGACAGAGAGGGAGTACGAACTAGTCACCCGCAAAGGATAAAGCCTACCGGGTAATTCACGCCATATGCTCTCGGGTCGCCATTCAAGCTTACTCGCAACTGGATGATCCGCCCTCGGTACGGGTTCCGGTGCTCTGTCGTGCACGACTCGTGGCCGAAGTCAGGGTCGAATCCGCCCCGGGTCCGCTTGTGCAGTGCATCACCAACTTCCACCGACGGAACCATCAGCTACCTAATTTAATCTGCTTCCATTCACTATCATCAGCCGCCTAGGGAGTTCGCCTGTCCCGAGAGTTGCACCCAGTCTGGAGACGGTTGGAATGTGGGAGGAGAGCGCTCCCGACCATTTGGGAATGGTTCCCGTGCGCCAGGGTCGTGTTCTCATGCCGTCAGGTATCGTTTCTTGGTCCCAGGCAAAGCACACACGCATACATACGATGTACATACACAGTCTGCCGAATTATTCTCATTGGCGGGCGAGCGCGGGAACGGGGCGGCGCAATGAGAGTGTCTTGACATTCCAAGCCATCGGGCTTGGACGAGAAGAGACATAGTACGAAGTACCCGAACCGTCCCAGGCCATCTGAAGTGGCCCCCCTCCATCGGTGGACTAGGCCAGGGGTGGTCAAGGGCGAGGATAAGCTCGGCCAAATCCATGTCATTTTCTAGGGGAACGAGCACAGGGGAGGGAGAATTGTGGAGCAGATAAGGACCTGCTTGTTTGGGTCAGAGATAAACGTCTTGGCGGGGAGAAGGATACGGGCTCTGAATGGCTGACCGGCCGGGACGATGCATCAGCTGGAGAAAGCGGCGGAGGGGGCGAAGGACCTTGGAGGGAGAAGAGAGCGCGGCAGCAGGGAAGATGGTGGTCGGTGGGAGAGAGGCGAAGATGCAATTCGTTTCTAGAACGTATGATGGAGAAAGCACACTGGCCCTCGGGTCGATATGTATTATCAATAGGCGTTAGTGTCAGCTTCGCGATTGGACTTATTCTTGGCCCCGTTCGGCGGCCGCACACCTAACAGAATCACATAACCAGTACGTACAATGTTTGGACTAGACTGTCTGCCGTCTGGCCCCATCGTGCCATGCCGTGCGTATCAACGCGTCCGGCGTGTTTGTGGAAAAGGCAAGGCAGATAGAGCTGAGCAGAGGGTGCCCGGGGCATTCTTCGGTGAGACAGACGGGAGAGGAGCCCTGCCTATGTGTACAGGCGTCCTGCCCGCGGCTCCAGTCGGCTGCTAAGCAACGCCCAGATGGCAAGAGATGGGCCAGTCTTGTCAACGGGCCAGGGAAGCCAGCCCAGCCCGGGGTGGGCGTCCTCAAGCTCAGGCCGGACGCAGCCACCACCCGTCGGGAAGCCTTGGTGTGATCTGGTGCGGCGAGCTGCCAGTTTCAACTGCCATCCCTTTCTCCCAATCATCTAAACTAAAAGCTGATCATCTCACTGGCAGACGCGGACATACCGATGTTTAGTCTATCAGTTTGCCGGGTTACCTCAAAGACGGTGGTGCTCTTGGCCCGATCCGCCATGGCCACCTTCACCAACAGGCTCTCCCAGCATACAGCCAAAGGATCAATTCGGCGAGTGAACAGCCTATCTGGGAGCCCCTCGCGCCGTGATTGGCGAGAGGGGTCTGAATTTGTGACTTGGGGGTGGTTTCGCCCCGCAGATTGCCCGAACGATCGCGTGAGCTTTCTGTCTCTGGTGTAGGCTCCTCCGAGTTGGCTCCAAGGGCGACGCTGAGGAGGGGTTCCTGAAAACGTGCCGTTTCTGTCACTCTCTCCAGCCTTCCTTCTCGCGTTACGCCAGGCTGACCGGACGTCCCGTGTCTCACTGGCACAGGATAATGTTTGTAGGCTTGCATTTGACTATTGGTTGGCTCATGTCTTTAGAGAGTTTTTAATTCATTTATTTAGTTTTTCCCCGTCTGGGCAAAAATGAACTATTGTCTCTTTTTCCCCCGTGAGTAAGTATGAAAACGAGGAAAAAGTCAACCTTGGCAAGTCGCCCCAGAGATAAGCGTCGTCGCATGGCGCAATATCCAACATTCATTACCATGTATTACATAGTACTATGGAAATTTCGAGTCCCAAATCTCTTCGCCTGCTGCACCTGAGGGTGCCACCTTGTTTTCCCGGCCAGTAAAATGAAGCCTGGGCAAGCTCTGGAATCCCGCGCAGCTAGCCATTGTCTTGGTGTTTTCTTGGTACCACCCATCATGTCCATCCTGAGCAAGGGCCGTCTAGCCTCGTCTTGTCAGGTACCTATGTGCTTATCCCTTTTGCTTGTCGCATCTAAGCCTTTTCCAACTGTCCACATCAGTGCACAGATGAGGGCCGCGGAGAGACTGGGCCGCTGGGCGTGGCTGGGCACCTTGAACCCCATAGTCCACGACTCGCGCCCGCGAGTCGGCGATGCTTGGCGTTAATGAGTGACTTTGGTCGCAAAGTATCTTCTTCGCCATCTCCCCCCCCCTTTGCCCTGATCTCATCCCAACAGCTGCATCCCCCCTCCTCAAAGTGAAGAACTCTAGCTTCCCATGATGATGTCCGCCAAGGCTGAACCTGTGCTGGCTGCACAGCCTACCTGTTGTTGTTGTTGGAGTGCCTATTCATGCCGCGAGGCATCACAAACGGACTCACTACACCGTTTTGTGCGATACGGTCCGCCGTGGGCGTACCCTTGCCACATTCTCCCCCATTCGTCCCATGCTGGCCTCTGTCTCTCAACCCCGGCAGACACGCCATTCCTCGGTCCCCTCTTTCGGCCAGTGCTAACCCTGTTGACTAGCGCCCACGTTCACACGCGGTGCGCTACCGTACACATCTCACTCTCGGCAACATTTGCACGTAGGCAGCGCAGAACAGAGGCAGGCCTTCGACGCGGTGCGGGTTTGTCTCCGCGTTCTCAATAGATGGGCCCGTTATGGACTCGCATGACTGGGTCACTGAGTCGCCGCAGACACAAGAGAGATACTGAGAGATTACGAATACCAACATGGCGCCAAGGGTGCAGGGTAATTCCTACGGTCAATACCCGCCGCTGTGCTCGTCCGTCGATTCCCAGGCGAACCACCCGGCGGCGCGCCCACAGGGATCACCCTCGCCCAGCCTGCTGTAGGGCTCTTGGCGTATGCCGCCAGTCGTCCGTCCGTCCCCGGTCTGCCTGCAGGGCTCCATCAGAAATAGGACCCCCATGCAGGCTACAAGCTAGGCCGGGTCCAGCCCACGAACCTGCGAGAAAGAGAGACATGGTGGTGGTATGTGTGAGCGACAGACAGCTTGCTTCCTTGGGGCTGACAGCTTGAACGAACGAGCATGCGAGCTGCAATCGCGTACCTATGATAGATAGATGATAGCCTGTCGCTGTTCCTCCCCGTCTCACATGCGGCGCCCAAATTTCTTGATTAAAGACCGCCGTACCCCCCTCCTCCTCTCCCCGGTCGTGATCCTTCTTCTTCCCCCTCATCCCTCTCGCTCCTAGAGCCGTCTCTCCTGTGAAGCACGCGAATCCTTCCCTGCTTCCCAAACCCAGACCCTCTTGCATACCGTGTACGACACCCACCTCCTCGTCACGCGCAAGCAACCATGAGCGAAGGCCTCGTCAAGAGGACGTCCTCCTCGGAGGGCGCCCACGACGTCGAGAAGACGGGCTACCAGACCCAAACCTACGACACCGACAATGTCCACATCCGCGGTATCGAGACCAGCGACGAGACCAAGCTGCACCGCGGTCTCAAGGCCCGCCACATCACCATGATTGCCATCGGCGGCGCCATCGGTACCGGTCTCATCATTGGAACCGGCAAGGCCCTCGCCCAGGCCGGCCCCGGCTCCGTCTTCATTTCGTACACTCTCGTCGGTTTCATCGTCTTCCTCGTCATGGCTGGTCTCGGTGAGATGGCTGCTTGGCTCCCCATCTCCTCTGGATTCACCGGTTACGCTTCGAGATTCTGCGATCCCTCGCTCGGCTTCGCTCTCGGCTGGACGTAAGTAGTCCCAATAATCATCCCTTTCGGAAACACTGCCGGCCTGCCTCCCACCCACCCCCGTCTCACATGCATGCGCTGACCGATCGTCTCCTCGCAGTTATTGGTTCAAGTACATCATCGTCACACCCAACCAGCTTACGGCCGCCGCTCTCGTCATCCAGTACTGGGTCCCGCGTGAGACCGTGAACCCGGGTGTCTTCATCGCCATCTTCCTGGTCGTCATCATCGGCATCAACTACTTTGGTATCAAGTTCTTTGGCGAGTTCGAGTTCTGGCTTTCCAGCTTCAAGGTCATCACCATTGTCGGAATCATTATCTTCTCCTTCATCCTGGCCGTGGGCGGCGGCCCCGACCGCGACGCCAAGGGCTTCCGCTACTGGCGCAACCCGGGGTAAGTCTTGCCATTTTACACACGAAATCACCAGACGGTTTTGTGCGCGCCGACTAACATCGTCGCAGTGCCTTCAAGGAGTACATCGACACTGGCGACGCCGGCCGCTTCTTTGGTTTCTGGTCTTGCATGGTCAACGCCACGTTCGCCTACCTTGGAACTGAGCTCGTCGGTGTCACCGTCGCCGAGGCCCAGAACCCCCGCAAGACCATTCCCCGCGCCATCAGGCTGACCTTCTACCGCATCCTGTTCTTCTACTGCCTGAGTGTCCTCCTCATCGGCATGCTCGTCCCCTACAACTCCGAGGACCTCGCCTTCGCCACCAAGGCCCAGACCGGCGCCTCCGCTTCGCCTTTCGTCGTCGCTGCCAAGCTCGCCGGTATCAGGGCCATCCCTGACATTATCAACGCCTGCATCTGCATCTTCGTCTTCTCTGCTTCCAACTCGGACCTGTACATCGCTAGCCGTACCCTCTACGGTCTGGCCTCTGACGGCTCTGCTCCCGCCATCTTCAAGCGCACCGACAAGCGCGGCGTTCCCATCTACGCCCTCGGCTTCTCTTCTCTCTTCGCCCTGCTGGCCTTCATGAACGTCTCCAACGACTCCAAGAACGTCTTCACCTACTTCGTCAACCTCACCACCATCTTCGGCCTGCTGACCTGGATCTCGATCCTCGTCACCCACATTTGGTGGTGCAAGGCCCGCAAGGTCCAGAACATCCCCAACGAGATCCTCCCTTACGTCGCTCCTCTCGGCGTCTGGGGATCCTACGGCGCCCTGTTCCTCTGCATCATCGTTGCCCTCACCAAGAACTTCGACGTCTTCACCGGCGGCAACTTCGGCAAGGAGAAGTACAAGACATTCATCACTGGCTACCTCGGTATCCCTCTCTACCTCATCCTCATCTTCGGCCACAAGTTCTGGTACAAGACCCGTGGTGTCAAGCCCCACGAGGCCGACTTCTACACCGGCAAGGACGTCATCGACCGCGAGGAGGAGGAGTTCCTGGCCCGCAAGGCTGCCGAGAAGGAGGCTAACGGTGGCAAGGGCGGCAAGGGAGGCTGGTTCTACAAGACCTTCCTGTCCTGGCTGTTCTGAGCGGAAACGAAAAAAAGAAAAAGATTGTGTAATGCGAGGAGGAGAAGGAAGGTACTGTTGTCGTTTCATGAATATCATGTCCTGCGAATATACCACGGCGTGTTGGGTCCGCCTAGTCGTTACGTAGATATCCCAATCTAGACCAACAAAGATATTGTCTATTCTACGCACGTTGTTACACTCCCGAATTGCTCTATGTTTTGCAGAACGGGAAATACATGGATTGTGTGGTGGGCTAGGGTGGGCTCCGGAAATCCGCGGCTTTGTCGAGGTGACTCGGAGTTTGGCCGCGATGTGGGGGTTACCGTGCTACACGCGATGACTCATTTGCATCGGATCTATTAGCCAAAAATAAATGAAATAAGGACATGTGTCAACAGCACACGTTAAGCACAATAGCTCAGGGGTAGAGCGCTGGGCTCATAACCCAGAGGTCCCTGGATCGAAACCAGGTTGTGCTATTTACTCATTTTTCTTTTACCTTTCCCCCTTGCCAAGCAAGCACTTTACAACCTGGGCTTGAATCTCAACTCTTGGATTGCTACTGCTTTTCTTTTGCGCATGCTTACCTTACCGGTCACTGTCCAGCCCTGGACAGAGTATGTGACAGTTCTAGCTTTGCCTTTGAAGAACAACCCAAAGCTTACTGAATGAACCCTGCTCATATACTGCGAGCTTGAAGTATGTAGTTAAAAGTCTGTTAATCTCAAAGGAATGTGCTAGCGTTTATTGCAGCAGCGCCCAAGGCCGTCTCATCAAACTCCCGATAAGATTCTGTCAGTGACCAGCCACGTCCCCTATCTCAAAGTTGGGCATGATGTATGGGCGAACCCTTGTCCTAGTAAGGGTCCTCTGCTCGTAGGCGTATGCCAGCCCGATAAGCTTAGCTTCCTGGAACTTTGCCCCGAGAAAGCTTATGCCAAATCTGCGAGTTGTCAGTCAAAAGTCTTTTCAGAGTGGCATCTGATGCTTATGTTATAATGACTAGCGACGATGAATCACTTACGGCACATGGGGGCCCGTGTCTACCAAGTTACCCCTCCTGTTCTTGGTCACCGTAGCATTCGCGGGGTAAAATCCTAAAGGAACCGTCACAACAGGCGCCCCGACGATGGCGGCCCAGGTACTCGAGAAGCTGGTCGGCAGGATGACGGCGTCGAGGTCGTGCCTCTCCAGCGTTCCGAACAGTCCGCCCTCGCCGCCAAGGAACTGGCTCTCCTGCCACGCAGCCCAGAAACGGGGATCGGTGTTGTTGAAACCCTGCTCGTCAAGAGCCTCGTCCCACAACGCCGTGTCGCGATCCGGGAAAGCCTCGAGCCCAAAGGACTGCGTGAACTTACGGACGTCGGCCAGAGACGACAGGTTGTTCGGGTTGAAGCTCAGCTCGGCGAGGTAAGATGCCAGGTTCGATATGAAGTCGGCGTTGAGGACGATGGTTTCCGAGTTGGAGGTCACGAGTTTGTCAGCGGCGGTGAAGTTTGCGTTATCGACGATGATGGTGCCGGCTGACCTGAAGACGTCCAAGGTCTCTTCAAAAGCGCGAGTCTCGATGCCGGTGGTGTTGTCGCTGAACAGCTCAATGGCGTTGCGCGGGATGCCGATGCGTGCTCCGCAGAGGGCGTAGGTGTCACAAGCGGCCGGGTAGTCGGGGACCTCGCCATTGTCCGGAATCGCCGAGGTGTAGTTGTCCTTGGGGTCGGCTCCGGCGATGGCGTGCAAGATGTAAGCCGCGTCCTTGACGGTCCGGGCCATTGGTCCGATCGTGTCTTGATGCTCGCTGATGGGGATGACAAGGTGTCTCGAGGTGAGACCCACGGTCGGCTTGATGCCGACCAGATTGTTTCGCTGAGCAGGAGAGACGATTGATCCGTCAGTCTGAGAAGTGTCAGCGCGAAGCACAAGGCAGTAGTACTGTGAGCCTCGGCACAAACCTCGGTGCCCAGCGTCGCAAGAGCAAGGCCTAGATCAGAGGCTACACCACTGCCGCTAGAACTTCCACTCGGATCTTGTTGGGGATAGTAAGCGGCATATACTTGACCGCCATAGGCAGACCAGCCGTTGCTGGTGTTGCTGCTCCTGTAATTGGCCCACTGGCTGAGATTTGTCTTGCCGAGAATAATGGCACCAGCCTCGCGTAGCTTCTTCGCCATGAAGCTGTCCTGAGGGACTCTGGCACCAACGAGCGCCCAGGACCCTGCGGTATTGTTCATCTGATCGGCAGTCGCGATGTTGTTCTTGATGAGGATGGGGATTCCATGAAGCGGGCCCTTGATAGACCCTTTGGCCCGCGAAGCGTCCAAGTCCGCAGCGATGGAGAGCGCATCGGGGTTCACCTCTGTCACGACATTCAGGGTGCTGTTCACTTCATGAATGCGGCCTAGATAGGCGTTAACCAAATCGACGCTAGTGAAGAGGCCCTTTTCCAGGCCTCCGGCCAGGTCATCAATTGTCGCATCCAATAGGCTTGGAAATTGAACACCCTTGACTGGAAACAAAGTTAGCAGATGGACTTGTGACGAACTTGAACAAATTTAAACGTACCACTCAGGCAGTTCACTATGTTGGCGACTGTTAGCCAGACGAGGGCCACAGCGAGAAGTGAACGCTGCATTGTGCGACGAAGAGCAAGAAGAGGGATCGCGAGGGCTCAATCGACTGAGGGACATCCGAGCGCGTCGAAAAATATATCAAAATGGGCCTCGATCTAATATAGATATTGAGGTCCAAGCACAACCCCTCCCCCGTCTGCATGCCCAGCTCGATGCAACGCTGCGTCGCTTGGAGGATCTCGCCGTCACGGCCCCGAACAGCGGCAGCGCTGATAAGAAACGTCTGGGATCATGAACCTCTAGGGCGCGCTAGTATTATGGTGGATTTGCCCCAAAAGGGCAGCTCGGTGTGATCAAACCGCCAGAAGAAAAATAGTCATGACGTACAAGGTTTGTTGTCTGCTCCGGTTGCTAATGCAAGACAGGCAGAGGCGCACAGCAGGCGGGTCACAATCTCCTGGATCCCAATCGCTTACCGGAAGATAATCAAGATCCAATGAAAGCAAGAATCCTTCGGTGGCTTTTCCAAGACCGTTGACGATATGTTTACCGACACTCCCGCGCTAGAAGCCGATACCAACCTGGATTGAGGGGGCGCTTGAAAGGATCAAGAGAAACAAAGTGCGGGGAATAAATGCCGAAGGCGCCGGGGCCAGCGGCAGAAACCCGGCCGGTGGAGACAGGTACGTACTTCCGGGCCCGGACAACCTTCCGCCTTACCTCAGCAGCCGAGGCCGGCTGATGGCCGGCTGATCATCCTCTTCGGCGGGAGGAAAAGCCGGAGAAATCCCGATGAGGATATAAAATGGAGCTTTGCTCCTTTTGCCCCGCCGCGATGGTTGCGTTTCGCGCGCCATGACGGAGGCTGCCTCCTCAGCAGGCGAGTCGCGACTCTTTGTTCATATACTGGGTTCGAACAATGCATTGTTCTCATCCATTAAATTCGTCTGATTTCTTGGTCAGGCGATTGGCCTTTGTGAAGTGCCACTGACCTTACTTTACCTGAGTAGGGCTAGGGTCAATAATTGAAGGCTGAAAAGTGGTAATGCTGAAGCTTCCGGCTCAACTTTTTCCCAAGCACCCAAAACGATCAATGTGGCAGGCAGGCAGGCATTATCATTATCGGTACTCAACACTCTGCACCATGAAATTCCATATGTTTGTTCTTCCCGCTTCACATGTGACTGTCAGCCCATGAGACCTAGGCCATATGCTGCCGGCATTTGAACCCATCTACTAGCTTTTGGGCCGACATCTGCGGCCTCGTTGGAAACACGGGGCAAATCCGAGGCTGTCCCTCTCGAGGTGATATAGGTACACGCACCATGTTGGGAGTACTATGGGAGGGTTTCAGTCTTTACGCGAACAACTGCATTACTCGCATGACCAGTCCTCGAACTTTGTTACTACTATAGCCAGCCCAGCCCCTCAGTCGCGGGAACGGTCATTGGTTGCACTGTCGTACCTGCATATTTCGCCACTGGACCATCCCGTCTTGTGATATGGGGCCCGGCCATTCGGTCTGTTCTTATCAGATGAAGCTACCAGTCGGACAACCAGGCATCTCGGCAAGCCTCCCTCAACCTTGCTTTTTCGGCACACCCGTAGCGATGGGAGGCGCTCGAAACGCGATCCTCGCCGCAATTACCAGGTGCGCGGTTCACAAGAGTCCAGGTGCTTGGTGGCTCGTCGCCGAACAACCGAACAGCACACCTGATCTGCGACTTGATGCATTGACCACACTCCGTGCACATCGTCGTCGATTCCAACGCGCGTCCACTGCTGCTGTCGTTTTCCCCATCCAATCTGTAATAAATGTCCTCTTGCATGAAATCACAAGAGGCGCCCGATCTTCTCATCTGACAGTATTGCTGAACCACCTCAATTAGATATGAGATTCTCCCAAGCAATGCCATCTGAAGCGGTCTTTGTCGTTCATTCCATAGCTGTCACGGGAATCTAGGTCGTGCGGTATAAGGAACTTCGGCCTTGGCAGAAAATATCAGGATGGAAAGGGCACGTTGATCATGTCCGACGTTGAAATTGATTGCATGCGCAAAGCCGAACAATGGGCAAGTCCAACTACCATCATATTATGCACTTTGTTTCTATTGTATCTCATCGGTACAGGATCTATTCAGTCCCTCGGCCTCCGACGTTGTGTACACCTAAGGCTTGTTAACTATCCACCGAGTGTTTGAGACTTTGCTTCTCTAGCCGCAGACAACCAGCCATGGACCATGTAATTCTACGGCATGACTCTACCTAGTAAAACACCTGCAGAATGGGCATCAAGCAAACTTTACAAATTGCCCTCAGCCTCCTAGCATCACGAGCGAAGACAGAGTTCGAAAAGCCTCCACGGCGGCGTCGAACTAGTCGGTTTGGCTGTGCAGACCGTGGCAACCATCCCCTTGCTTTGCAACATCGGACTCGTGATTTCGTAAAGTAACGGGTAAGCTTAAGATAAGTGTACCGCTTGCCGAAGGGCCGGTAAAATTGCCTCGATATACATCATCGCGGAGCGCTGAAACGTTGTCAGACCGGACGAATTCGACTTTTCGCCTTGCTCTGCGGAAGTTTCTCGATCCTCACGAGTCTTCTAGCCGGAACACCACATCGGGACCCGCCTTTCCCCAACGAGAAACCTGGGGTGGCCGGCGTTCCAAGGGGACACCTTGGGTTTCATTCTCAAGAAACTAAGTCGATCCCGGTGCAAGGCAGTACCCCAAACGACGTCGATCCCGACCCATAGCACGGGTGGCCCTTCCAGATATGGGCGCCCCTAGAGACGGGGCCTGGCATCTACTGTCGAAAACATATACATGCTGGTTTCAGACCCTCGCTAGTCGGTTTCTTCACGAATTTTAATCGAAAAGTGTCGCAGAGGGACTAAAAAGCACGCGTTGCTCGGTACTGCGAAAGAAGTTCTCAAGGTTTGGGTGAGGGTATGACATCCCTGACTAGGACGATGATTTGAGGTTGTTCAGAATTGGTATTAAAGAGAGGATTCGTCGCCGACTTTGAAATTGGAAGAGTAGGCAGGCCCCTCAGCTTTCACGCCAATCCTTACGACGTATAAACGTTGAGTGTTTTTCCTCTTCTACCACATACGTACCAACCACAGCTTGGTCATATTCTTACTCTCTTTCCATTCACATTCTATTATTGAAATAACTCTACCGTTCGCTACGATGAGATTCTCCACGCCAGTTCTTGTCCTTGCCTCGGCCCTCCTCGTCGGCATCAATGGTGCTCCGTCGGGGACCGGCGTCTCGCATGGAAAGCCCGAGTAGGTTCCATCCACCCTCGAGATGCACATGCTGGACACACCAACTGACAGATCACAGTGGGCTTGGTCCACAGGCGGATGTACCCAGCATCGGTCCCCCAATTGTTCCAGCCTCTTTTGATCGGCCAGACGCCCCGCCAGTCGCCCAAGAGGTCAAGCCCAGGCAGATCGCCAAGCTTCTCGGCAAGCTCCTCGGGGGCAAGAAGAACAAGGCCAACGCCGCAGCTCGTCCAGCCAAAGCCGCTAACAACCCGGGCCGTCCAGCCAAAGCCGCCACTCCGGCCAAAGCCGCCACTCCGGCCAAAGCCGCCACTCCGGCCAACGGCGCAAATGCAGCCCGTCCAGCAAAGGCGGCTAACGCTGCTGGTGCTACTACTCCCAACACGCCTAGGCCGCCTGCTGCCGCTCCCAATGCCGCCGCCCCAAATGCTGCCGCTCCCAAAAAGGCGAACCCTGCCGCCGGAGCCGGAGCCGCCGCTGCTGCTGGCGGTGCCGCCAAAGGTAACCAAAACCCCACCAAGTCCCCCACGCCCCAGCAGGAATCGACCAGCCCAAGACCGAGGACCCCAAGAGTTCAGCACCTGCATCCGCAGGAGCCCTCGTGGCTGGCGCTGCTGGGGCAGTCCAAGACGACAAGCCGGTCTCGGCACCCGCACCGAAGCCTTAAGCACCAAAGCAGGCTGGAGGCGGTGGTGCCCTGCCCCTTGCTGCTCCCGCAAAGAATTTTGTTTGAGCTTTTGTGCTGACGAATCTTTTCCCGTAGCGTAATGAGCCGACCTTCCTCCGTAAACGGCGGACTGTATACGATGGCGATGAGCAACACACTCTTTCTAACGTGTGCTTTTTGGTTAAACCTGAAGTTCATAATTCAAAATTTTATTTGGGAGGCTGGTTAACGTCTGAGACGCGAGGAATCAGCCACGGAATGGAGCGTATGTCAATGGCTTTGGCGCAGAGACGAGTTAGTTGCCTTGTACCTAGAGATTGCGGCTCAAAACATATGATTGAAGGTTTACAAGTCGGATTCCATACCGCCATACTTTTCTGTAACAGGGCTGATCCCCATCGGGCCACATCCGGTCTCCGAAAAGCCTCATCTCCGCCCAAAGTCTAACATGATGGAGAAAGGTCACTGTGTAATTGGGTAACTTCAACCCTTGGAGCTTGCCGCCGATATTATAAACTTTGAACTTGACGCAGACTCGTTCTGGAACCAGTAAATGTTGCGTGAGGAGACTTTCACAAAGACCGGGGTTACATAGGAAAGTTGGAGACTGGTGGGCTAATTTGCATGTAAGAACACTTGCTTGGGGGTGGTAGTAATGCTGTACTAATCACTAATATTACTCTGTGTCGATGAGGTCATCATTGATTAACGTGGATGATTTAAATGGCAGGGCTATGGATTTAATAATCATCCTATCTACTAGATTTGCTACGGGTGTAGAAGTACACGACCTCCTTATCAATCTCAAGTACGATCATACTTCTTGCCTCCTACCTATCTTCCGGATCAAAGACATCACAAATAGTTAATTTCCTAGCGCAACAATACTTATAGGGGAAGTATCGAATGCTTTTGCCATCTCACTAACATGTATCTAGTAATAGTTCCAGGGATGGGTTGACGAGGTTGCGGTGTGGTGTAGCTGCACGATAGGACGCAATACTAAACACTACACTTCGAAAGCAACAAATAGCAAATTAAATTAGCTTTCAAAACGTTATTTGTTAAAAAGAATTAACGAACAAGTGCCTTAACTGATTCAGGAGCGGTAAGGATGTTTTAGTGGTTTGTGAGGTAATAATTCCAACTGGCCCTTCACACATTGGGCTGGAGATGCTTCCATTATCCTTTCAGCATCAAATTTTGTCTTTCTTAACTATACTCATAGATTAGTTCTATTGTCAAGGACAAACGGTGATAATGTTTCTAAGCTGTTTCTATTGCCGGGATTATGAAGCTCTTTCCAGCAAGAACACATTGCCTTAATAAAGCGCTTGCAAGGCGAACGTTATGCAGCCTAAAGTCTCCATCAGTATATGAACGAATTTCAAATTCAATCCATATAGGTTATAAGAATGGCGGTGTGGCAAAGTCAAGTTCATGATGGGGCTTGCGTAGACCAAGTCTTTTAAGCAAGAGTATCAGCAGGGTAGCGTTTGAATATCGTATAGTGGACTCGCACTGTACTCTCAGTCAAATACAAGACTCTCTGAACTATTGCTAGGATAGGAATTTTGGTGTTACTGAAGCCCCTTGCTGTTGGTTTGTCACCGATTAAAACAAAGCAAACTCCATTGTTCTATGGCTGTCTTGGCATTCAACCCTTGATCTCTGTTACTGGAAGTTATCAATCATTTGAGTTCCTCTGCTTCTGTTGAGTAACGAATGCACAGAGCAAAACAAGATGGTAAAATGAAGCATAGAGAAGGGGGAACATATCCACAACAACAGTGCACTGACAACTGAACAAAAAGATAATTCCTAGGGGGTGTAGAGTGGAGTTTGCCAGCGTTTCTTGTGAGACTATTATGTATTCTGTCCAAAACAACATGTCATACCTAGTGGTCTAACGTTATTGGGTATTCTTTACTGCATTAAGATATTGAGATACGGCGCAGGCCAGAGCTGCCGCGTATTGGGTTTTACGTACTGTGATTACATTTACTGGGTGAACTGCACTAGACCGCTTATGGGGGTTTAGAGCGATTATATTCATCAATACCTAGTGGTCTGAAAGGGGCACCGTACGCATCCCTTTCACCTGCTTTTCAAGCATCCCACAAAGGGGGTTAAGTCAGTAACATTGACGTGGGACTGATGACGTATTAGGAGACAAGGACTCATGCACAGAATTTTAAAGAGAATCTTTTCTTGTTAATTGAGTCAGAAATAGATGTGTGCACTGTCCCTCCCAAGCCGTTTTGGGTTGTGACATATCAACACCAGAAAAGACCATCAATAGCGTATGTCTTACAGGATATTTTTCTACTATTCAAGGCTAGCAAGCTTCGTACGTAGAAGTCTTTATGGGATCTTCCCTTGCTAATTTGGTCAAGTTGGTCATTGTCGAACCATCGAAAGAAATATGTATGTCCCTTTCCTAGCCCCTCGCTAGCAGTACAGTAAGCTCCCTTACTCAATTACTCAAGGCGCTCAAAGCGTTTTAAAAAAATATTCTTATTGAACAGCGCGATGGATGTATAAAAAGCCGCTTTCCTCGACATCTACTTTGCCTTCAAGCTGTCGAGGTGATTTGTGGACAAGCCTCACTTCATTTCTCTTTTTTCAACCCAGGCCAGCTAAGACTGCAAGTTCTCATTCTGAACTGAGAACCCTGGGCGCAATATCTACGTCGACCTTGTTCATGTTTTTTGCCAAGAACCCGTCAGGATGGTTGCAGGACGCATGCTCCTTGGTATCCTCGTTGGCGTCAACGATTACATCTTCAACGTCCAGTGGTCACACGACAGAGGCATTCCCTCAAAGCATGTGGACTACACCCTCGTCACGCTGATGCTTGGAGATGACATGGGCGCAGGCGGCCATGAGCCGACGATTGAGCTTTTGGACGACAAGGGACTTCTGGTGGGAACCCGAATTTCCAGAGATCACAACACAATTTCAAAAAACAACAACCTCGATGACCACATAATCAAGATCATGCACGACAAGCACGAAAACCCAATGGAAACACCAAAATATGTGACTTTGTATCAGTGGAGCAAGGACGCCGTATGTATCTCGGCGATACAAATTTCCAACGGAAAGCTCTCTGCCGTCCTTTTTGGCGACGTAGCTGCTCGATGCGGCCAGAGTTGGTTCTTGAGCCGGCGACGACTTGACAGAAACCTACCGCATCCGAAGTGTGTTTGGCTTGACGCAGACCACACAGTCAATTTCAACGCGCGGACCATGAGCTTTCATCTCCCCGACTTTATTGGAACTCCTGACAAGGTCAAGATGTACAGAGAGAAGAAAGATTACATGTGCAAAAGTGTACCACGTTTGGCGTTCTGGATGAACCTATGGGAAGGCAGCGAGATACCAATCTTCAAGCCTCCTTTGGAATACCTTCCTGATGCAATCACCGGTTTGGGAGGCAGAGACAAGGACCCGGATCGAGCCATCGACACATTGAAATGGGACATGAATGCCGACAAAGACCCTGAGCCACTTGGGAAACGGTCGCCAACATCTTTCCGAATAAGTGAAAAGCGTAAGAAGGTCAAAAAGAGGTCAGGAACAAATCTGGATACCAGCCGCCTCATCATCACAAGAGCTGAGGGACATGAGGCTTCACTGGTATGCAACAGCACTTCGTCGTATGGATACGATGTCGTCTCGCTCCGAGAGAAAACCTACTGCGACATGACCGTCAAGCGACTCTACAACCTTTGCGACAGCATCTACAAAACGAATTGCTTTGATGTGGAGAGGAAGGTTCTTGTTGGCCACGGCGGAGTCAATGCTCGGGGTGAGGTCTCTGCCGTCGGCGTCCCAGTCAAGCGCTACAACTCAGCAGACCATTGGGAGGAGTGAGTACCCAAACTCCAGAAACGTCTTACAAGTGGTCATTTAGAGCTAGATCCAAAAACTCGTCAAGACCCCTCCTCGGAACGCGTTTCACAGATGTTTCTCTTAAAAAAGACCTGTGCCTATTTAAGGGCTGGCAGTTTTGTCTCCGCTTTCTACAGAAGGCGATCCTGGATTGTGTTTAGTTTGTATGTAGAGTAAAAAGCATGAGAATCACTGTTAGTGGCTTTTAATCTGGATACACACCTTCGGTAGTGGCCCTGAAAGTTACAATGTAATCTTATGTTATTGATATACGCCTAGAGAAATGTTTTAGCTGGCCTGGTAAGCTGTATCTATTTGACAGGAATAATCAAACAATGTCAATGAATGACACAGGTCATCATAGCTGTTACACTGTGCATGTATGTGTTATTTATGTGTTGTATTATAATGTCAGTACTTGAAAGCAAGTTCTGCATCCAGAAAATGAAGGTAGAGTTTAACTGGACCAACTGAGGGTCATTTGTCTTTCTAACTTTTAACTAAAGATCTATGTCCGAGGTATTCTTTATATGCTCCATTTTCCATCCAAGAACTGATCCTGGTAGTTCTGTAACTACCTGCACGAAACACTTTGCTTGCTTCTGATTTGCAAGCTAGAATTGAGGTTATATGTGAACCCCGTTTTCACATCAGTTACTTAAACCGTCAACTCGTCCATTGATTCGTCATCAGAGTTGACTCCTCCGCTTGAATGACCTTCACTGTCTGACCACCCATCGTCATGGCCATAAATCAACTGCGGCAAGTCTTCGCCTCGATTGCGGCTTGTGGCGACGCAGAATTCGTAGGTTCTGGTGAAACTTCTCAAGAAATTGAAGTCAGGGTCTTCATCAAGGATGTCCAAGTCGTAAAGACTAATGGGCTTGTATGGGTGACCCAAGCTGTCCTCGCTTGTGTAAATGACGATGCACTTTCTGTTTGCCATAGTGACAGTTTGCGAAGTGCAACTCTTCACCACTCTGGCGAAGTTGACTCCCGGAAACTCAGGGGAGCTAGGACTGTAGAGCAAGACTGAGCTGAGCAGCACGGTTCTTGTGATCAAGAACACCACAAAGGGGAACCGGCCGAGAAACTCAGTCATATCGCTGTCAAGGTCGGGGATGGCCCAGCCCCTTTGCTTGTACTTCTTGTAGCACCTGCCAAAGCCTGTCAGGATCACCTTGTCCTCTGAGCCCTGTTGCAGTTTTATGCCGACTCTCTGAAGTCCTAGGCGTGCAAGGGATCGGTTGATGGCTCCCATGGCGGCACTTCCGGGGTTTGGAGCAATCTGGAGGCTTCCTGGGCAAGAAAGAGCCAGATCAGCCGCATTAGTGCAAGTGACTGTCCAATTGTGGCCGGGAGCATCTTCGGGCAGTGAAAAGCGAATGTGGACTCGAAGTCCTTGGAGACTCATGTCTTGCGCCATGATGATTCTGTGTGTTTGTTGTTTTGGAGACTTGATGTCTAGTAAGTAAGTAGTTGAATTCTGTCTTTGGTGCTGATGCTGATGATGTGGAAATTGCTGCTTGTAATGCTTTGATGGACAGAAAGAAAAGCATCTCCAGTGCAAAATCGCAGCTGCTTATATTTCCATTGTGATGGGAATAGTGAATCAATGAACAATTGGGCAGGTCGGTGAATCCATTTTGATGATTGACACAATCACAGAGAAGCGTTGTTGAACTACACAATCACAGGGCTAAGGAGTGTTAATCATTGAGCAAAGTTACTGGATTTCTTGTACTGAACCAAATTTGCATATCAAGCTGTGTTATCCACAGACTTACCAATTGTCTCTTTAAGGCTCATCACCTATGCAGTTTTATTAACAATAACTAACTGGGGAAAGGGCTCTCTTCTGATGTCTTCTGAGGGGAATTACTATCTAAATAGCTAGCAGTAAGCCTTCGAAGTCTAAGTAGGTATAAATCCAGGTCAACTCTTATACCAATCCAATCAGACTTACATGTATTAGCTATCTAAGTCATAGTTGCTTGAGTTATCTGTTATTGCAACTACCAGCCTGAACATGAAAACTCATTATGACCAACGCAATGACTCCTGCAAGTGGTTCGTTTTATGCCAGTTAAAGAATGAATGCCCCATCCAACTATCAATCACCGTACTATTGGCACAATGATACTTTGATAATCTGCCAAGGCACCAGGTGACTGTGGAATATCCCTTGTTAACTGGACATTGGCAGCTAGATCCCGGGAATAGATACGAAAGCCAGGTATCCAGGTACTATTTATCTCTTTAATTATGAATGATTTGCATCAGGTAGTGCGATTATGCCTACATCTTGCAGCCCAAAATTGATACCAAACCTCGAGTCTTGACTCTTCTACAGGGCCATTCAAAAGCTCCGTATGTTCCATCACTTCACTATGGGCAACAGCGACTTAGCAGCGTTCTGCGGATATAGTCAAGTGGGTAGGCATCTGAACGTATCGCTAACCGCCCTACAGTCTAGCATCAGGCCGAGATGATTACCACGTGATCTCGAACAGCTCAGACCGCAGAGCAGGGAAATCATCCATACCACCAATCGTGACTCGTGTGTGACTTTGGAAGGTGTGAATAGGATGTTAGCTGCTCGGATAAGGGGTTTCAGCTTAAGGACCAGACGACTTGTAACAGGAAAGATCGCCTTGAGAGAACTCTAATATCTCTGCCCAACCCCGAAAACCCAAAATCCTAGCCCGAGTGCAACGTGGCTCTGTGAACCTTCAAATGTTCTTGCATTAGTACCTAGGCAGGCGGGTCATGAGCTACCAATGCGAAACCCCTACACTCATGCTAATGCGACTATGTAATTACTTTGAGCAGACATGCTTTGCGCGCGACTTTTGACGGCTTTCACGGGGATGCAAACCAAAACGCTTGTCATATCTTGAGTAACAGATAGAATTCATGTCTAAGCTTTCTGCCGATCCTGGTCAGTCGCACTCACACTGGGCCTCCTCATCTCCCTCTGCGCCCGCCACATGGGACCACAAAATTGGTTGACCACCTGGATGGGGGAGACAGCTATGACAGCCATTCCAAGGGACAGAAAGGCTATGCCAGGACCAACAGCGTTGAGCATTTGCTCTGTGAAGGCTACGCCGAGGGCGGCGAGACCACAGCGGACCACATTGTTGACGGCCGTCGCGCTTGCTCCTTGTCCAGGACTAAGATCTGATATGATGGTCTGATTGAGAGCAAAAATGGCATTTGCCGACGCTGCAATGAGGAACTGCATCGCGAGTGGCAGTGCAATCCACCCGGGCCGAGAGGTCATTGAGGGATATGCCAGTGAGTACCCATATCCGGCGAGAGAAGCGATGAACAGAAACACCATCCACGGTAGACGTTGCAGGCGTGCTTGCTCCAAGGGGAAGTCCGGTGGAATATCCCTCGGCGACAGCTCCTCGTCGTAAGGAATGTTGTGGGTTTCCTTATACATGGTCTCGGCGGCTGTGTAGTCTCTAGTCAAGGTTTTCCCGGCAACAATCGAGCCGGCAATGGTCCCGAAACCTGATCATATTACGTTAGCCACCATCGAGCAAACCCAAGCACTTTGTGGATGATCGACGTTATCTTCCCGAAGTCTTGGGACTGGGTACAAACGCCTACCGTTCGGAATAAATGCTACTCCCAGCAAGAGTTCGTTCAAACCAAAGCTTGCTTTAAACAGTGGTGTCGTGCTTGTCGTCACCATGTTCCAGATGGCGTAGATAACTCCTCCCCACACAATGTTGATGACTAGGTCCTTTTCTTTGAATAGTCTGAATGGTCTCAAGAAAGTGTAGACAGTGATACTTTGTAGAACCAACGGGCCATCAGCATCTTGCATGTACTTCGGTTCCTTCGAGACGTAGTGGTAGAGAGGCTTGTAGATGCCCGTCAAGCGCAGCGAGCCGTTACCTGCAATCGTCCGCAAAGTCTCTGGCAGAAAGAACAGAATGGCGGCGAGGATGAGCGACGACACGATCAGTAGGAATACGAACACTGATCGGAAACCGAGGGAATTGGCCAAGGCACCGCCCAAGACTGGGCCGAATGCGGTGCTAAAATTCCGAACTACCAGCGCAAAGTAAGCCATCCATCCGTTCGCCTGCGTAATCAAAAAACTTGTGTGGCAGCTTACTAGCTTGATAGAAGGAGATGAAGGCACCTTTCTCCGAGTGCAGGGCTATATCCTGCATGACGCCATTACCTGCAGTCACCTGTCAGTCACTTGGCCAATAAAAAAAAGGCGATGGTACTGGAGGGATAGGCACAAACCGATACTGACAGTTGAGGCACTTCCAGCAGCCTGGACACCCCTGAAAATGAGTAAGACCGCGAAGTTGGGAGAAAAGCTTAGGGCGATGTTCCCAACAATGTAGACTGCAAAGGACGCAATATAAGTCGGCCGTCTTCCGAGTGTGTCTGACAGGGGACCCCATATTAACGGCGTTATAGCTTGCATGATCAAAAAAGACGTTATCGTGAGGGAGACTTGAGATGCGGATACTTTCAGTTCCTTGGGGGGTTAGTTGGCCCCTGTGGCGCATTTGAAGTGGCCTGGGAGAACATAGACATACTCTTGAGATGGCATCCAAGGACGGATTGTAGATGTTGGAGGACAGGCCTGAAAAAAGGCCCGCGAGCCCAATAATAGAAATTATGATCCATTTCTGCTTCTTCGGGTAGATTGAATATGGCTCCCCGTTCTCGTTGTCTTGAGGGTACTGATTCTCAACCTCGATCGGGTCGTCGAAAGGGTTTCGGTCCCAGCCGCCGCGAGCCTCGTCATACTGATTGAACCGCGCATCCTCAAAAGACTTGTTGTGAAGCTCGCCGTTCTCGTCTTTTTGCCATGTTCGCTTGCGAATAGCCGGTGGCTTCAGTGGATAGTTGTTGCGGCCCCGCGCTTGTCCGAGTCGGATGCTGGAGCCGGCCCGAGATAACCGAGTTGGGTAGGCTTTTTCGTCTCGATAGCGGTCCGGCACATCTTCAAAGTCGTGGGCGAGGAAACTGTAGGCGGCGGCCGATGCAGTAGCCAGACTTACCCAAACCCCTCTTGGCAAAGCAGGTCTAGGCGGCCTCGGCGGTTGCAGCCGGTCGGTATTCATGGCTCTTTGACGCCTTCTTCTCTTCTCTCTTTTGTCAGCGGAAGAGGGCAGCCAAAACGGACGTACATCTCGAGGACATCCGCCGTTTCATTGCGCTCGGCTTGCAGATGCATATAAGAGCGTCTCGGTGATGGCCACCAGCGAGTATGGAAGCCCAACTCTATGTGTCTTTTACTACGTGCCATGACGTGGCGCAGTCGTCCAGTGGCCACCGTCGAAACTGACGTCAACTAATACTAACAGAACGCGACGACGGGCAGGGAGAGCCGAATCGCAGTAGGGTTTGCCATATCGATTAGCTACCGCCGAGTCAATCGTGATGGAAATAAGCCAAGCCCTCATTTGGATTGGCCCGGGATCGCCTGACATACCTCGCACGGCCGTACACCCCCCATCGAATGCACGGGCAATCTCAAAGAGGCTCAACAGAGTTACGGAAAACTGTTTCGCAAAACACAAAATTCATTGGACATCCAATCTCTTCGAACATTTTGCCTCCTGGATGAAACAACGAGACGGCTTCGTTGCAGCGGCGGGGTTGCTTCCTGCAAGGCGTCGACTGCGTGGCTCTCCGACCCCTTCAGAGCACCCCCCGGCATATGGCTCTCCCCTCTGCCGCAAGCTTGGGGGAGGGAAGCTTTGCGAGCAGAGGAAACAAAAGGAGACGGAGAGGACGACAAGAAGAGACAATTCATGAGCGCACGTTCTTTCAAAGCCCATTCTGCGCCGCATTCTGCTTTCCTCCCTTCTTCGGTCGCCATGTGCCGTGGAACCTATTTTATTTACCCCCTGACATACTGATCTTCCATTCAGAGACTCGATGCCTTTTCCCTCACTGGGATACACACCAACGCCTAAACAAGATTGAAAGGGTCCGAGTGGTGGCACCTTGGCCCTGTGAGTTTGATACGAGCCGGAAGTCAAATGAAAGCCGGTCTGATAGATGATGATCGGAAGGACGGGCAAATGCCGAATAAAGAGTGCATGGGTTCCACATCAATCACATCCCCGGATTTCTCTCTCGAGACACCAAAAGACATTAATCAAACGACCACACTCGGACCAGTACGGCACGCTCATCTGTGATACATTTGCAACTGTGCCGCGAGATTTCGGCTCTTCTACCGACTGGAGGAACCGCAGACTACACGACCTGAAGTCTTGAACCACCCCCACTTCTGAGAGAAGGGGAGTTACCCATAGCGCTATTCCAGCCGCAATAGCGGGAGAGGCTTTCAACACAATGAGAATGGATGAAGAAAACGCTTTCGAAGGCGACGAGAGGCATCGGGAGGAACGTCGACAAATGAAGGACGCCGAGACCGCCAACGCTGAAGCCGTTGCCGCTGGAGCCAGGATAGCTGCTGGACCTGCTGGGAATGCGTTGCCTCTGGACCCGGATCAACTCCTATCCGTCTTGGGCCTTCTCAGCGCCCAGCCGTTGGGAACACCGGTGGCAGTGGCAGCACCGGCTGCGACCAGCACAAGCGTGAATAACAACGCAAATGTGCCGACAGTTACCATCTTCGTTACAGTAACTCCACCGGCTCAGACAGTCATGGTCACGGTGCCAACGACGATTACAGTGACCGCAACCCCAGCAGCACCGTCAACCGTTCCTCCTCCTCCTCCTCCGCCGCCGCCGCCGCCACCTCCTCCAGTAGAAACATCATTAGCGCCACCCCCTCCTCCACCTCCACCGATGAGTACGGCTCCGCCGCCGCCGCCGGTGGTGCTGCCGCTTCCTCCTCCTCCTCCTGCGTATCCCGTGACCGGTATTACGACTCCCCTGTTGGGATCTGGCCCATTGACAATGCCGCCCTTGATCTCAGCCACTTCTCACATGTCTTCGCCATCAGCATCGGCAACAGGCAGTACCAAGGGCGGCGCAGCTGGCACCCCTACTGCAGTCGTGTTACTAGGTGTTTTCGGCGGTGTTGGTAAGTCAAAACTTGCATTCAAACCTTGATGATTCAAAAAATTACTCACATTTGGTACAGCTGGTGTCTCACTGTTGGCGATGGGGGCATTTATCTATGGTCTCATGAGAAAGAGGAAAGTCAAGACAGAGACTGAGGTAAGGCCCTGACGAGAAAGCCATCGGGCTGATCGTCGCTTACCATAGTACAGACTCATAGTGTCAAGAGCATGCAGATTGGAAGGCCCATGCTGAACTAGATTCTTTGACGGAAATGGTTAGAGAATTTTGAGTCTAGATTATTAGTCGGCTTACCGATGAAGTCTTCTTGAGAGTGGCGTATTATTCGTGTGTAAAGGGCAACAGGAACTTACACACTCGGGTACAAAAGATTTGCAGGAAAGGGTATCTGGAATGGAGGAAGGCTGGGCACGATACCCTTCCATTTCCCCTGTTTGCCAGGCGACTAGTTTTCGATAATTCGACACGAAAATATATTACTGTCTATTGTCTAATACCTACAAGAGTTTCTACGATCTATGGCTTGATAACCTAGCTCTTTCATGATGCCGGCTGCGCCAAGCCATCCCAAACCTCTCTTAACCAATCTGCCACCTTGCCAGCGACGGCCTCACTGTTCTTTTCTGTCGTGCAGAAGGCGTGAGGGAGTCCGGTGTCGTCGATCTCCACTCGTGCCCACCCGTTCTTGATATGCTTCTCTCGGGCTCTAATAAAATGATCCCTGAAATGATCGCCGACCCAATGGTCCTTCTTCCCGAAAAAGAAGAAGAACTTTGGCGCAGGCCTCCCCCCGGCGCCGTCTTCTTGCTCCCCGACCTCCCACAGTTCCTTATCCCACTTCTCTTCTGTGATAACCTTCATCTCATCCTTGCCCATGTGGATCGCCTGCCACACCCCGTCCCTGCTCTTCAAGAACTTGGTTGTGACATCGGCCGCCTTGGGCCCGAATCTGAGCACTGTGCCGACGAACCAGCGGAGCGCCACCGCCGGCCACAGGTCCAAAAACCTCTGGGCTACAACATGCGCCGTCTTGTTGAGAAATGATGTCGTGCGGAGGACCTCGAGTTGCTTTCCACTCGGCGACTGGGCTATGTGCGTCACAGTGGGGAAGAGGAGCATGCCAGCTTGGAGTTTGAGATGAGGCGCGCGCGACGGGTCCTTCATGTGGCGGTGGAATATCTCAAGAGCGATATAGCTACCCACTGAGTGGCCCGCCAGAATGACAAAATCATACGGCTCGCCCTTCCTGCCAGGTGCATTGCGCGACGAGTCCGTCCGTCTCAGCGATGCCAAATGATCAAACACAAGCTCGATCTGGCGTTCAACGTCATAAGGCGGGTTATCACTGCTGAAAGGCTCGTGACTATCGTCACGGAAGCCAAAGAGATCGCGCCCGTGGACGTGGATGTGGCCGTCAGCCCAGCCGATACGGGACTTGAGCGCGTCGAAGAAGTCGGTGTAGTAATCGACGAGTCCTGGGTTGCCGGGAATGAAGAACAGGAGGCCGTGTCCAGGCATATCTGCGGGGGTGCACGCTTTGGCAAGGCCTTCTCGCAACACTGCACGGTCTGCACGGATTGTGTCGACTCTGTGACAGGCACACGACGTCGTCTGAAGTTGGGGGGGGCGTGGAAAACGGCGAGAGGTGGACAGGAGGTGTTGAGTGACGAGGGATGTCGCCTCGGCTGAGTTGTCAGCAAATTGACATGATCATTTTTAGCGTTGTCTGAGCACCCGGAGATAGTCTTGCATCTTCGGCGTTTAGACGGTGGGTACGTACATACTGTACTTTTCATGTTCTCTCTCATGTTATTGACTCAACAGATGCCAACGCAGCAAGCCGTCGTCTATCGACTTCATCAAGATCTCGAGAAACCTCCCCGAGACCTCTGCTGTCTATCCGGGCGTTTAAAGTTGAGTTCACGCTTGTCAGGTCTTGAAACTCATCCGGCATGCTTATTCGATCATCCTGGTCCCTGCGCCCAAAAACCCAATGTTTGACGCCACCAAGTAAAAGGCTTTTCTGCATGACAAGACGCGATGAGCAATGTGTTGTAAGATAAGGTGGCCGGTCTGGACCAACATGTCAAAACCATAAATCTTGCTACCTAGTCTAGCTACCGTCCTGCAGGACCTCCCAGCGACTAATTAGACAGCAGGATATGTACCGAACAAACTCTCATACTCGCACCAACTCAGATCTTGAATCGGAAGTGAGGATGCATCCACCCAAGTCTGAATTCATGTTCCTCTGCTGAAAGGCCGTTCCTCTGACTCTCTTCCAGCCTCCAGTCTCGCTCTCCTCGGCCGCGTTTTTTGTTTTCCCATCTCATGTATGCGGGTAAGAAGATGCCGACAAGTAAAAGTCCCATCAAGCATCCAAAGTTGATAAAGTGACCCTTCAAATACCTGCGTGGTTGAGCCAATCAGCGGCTGCAAACTGGAAAGAAAGTCAGAGGAACTTACTTTGGTGCCTCGGTTTTGATGTATGTAAATGAGGCAAGGAATGTAGCTGAATTGCCTATAGACAGGACGAAACCCAAAGCGATTGCCCTAACATAGTGCGGCGAAGCGTTGATACTCATCCAGGTCAGCGCCAAGGGGGGGGGTTGCGTTAACCGACATGGCGACTAGGAACGTCCCAGCATATTGGATGTCGACGTTCATGAACAGGGGGGCGGCTCCAATCTTCGCGCCGGTAATAAGGAGAGCGTACCCCAGGATTCCGGTGATGCTGCAGACGTTCAGCGGCAATGCGGTCTTTCCCGATCGTCGGCTCCAGAAACAAATGGTAATGGTGAAAACCAGGGCCGCTAGATTAGGCGGCGCTGTCATCAACGAAGCTTGAAGCTTCTCGTAGCCCATTGCAGATATGATTGTCGGCAGGAACATGGCGAAGCTGTAGATGGCTTGTATAGAAAAGAACGAGGCAGCAGCCATGGTTATTGTGACGACGTTGAATATTGCGCTTGCCACCGTGGCCCACGTGAGAGGATCCTTGTTCGTCGAGGTTTCTCTGCCTTGCTGCACTCGCCCTTCCGCATCTTGGTCGATGGACCGGGGTGTACCCTGATAGTGCCATCGATCCTGTTCCCGCATGCGCTGAATAGCGAAAGATCTCTCGGCCGACGACAAGAACTTCGCATCGGCAGGTGTATGCGGTAGAACAAACAAAAAGCCGATCCCCACGAGAACTGTCAAGCAACCCTCGATGAAAAGAATCCAAGGCCAGCCGTTATAGCCAGCAACCTTGACCTGACTCAGACCAGCAGCCAATAGACCGCCCAAGAATCCGGCGAGAGCGGTGCTCGAGTAGAATAGCCCAACACGCAGAATGAGCTCGTCAGCGGCATAGAAGAATCCCAGATAAATCAAGACTCCGCCCAGAAAAGAGCTCTCTGTCAAGCCCAAGAATACACGCGTTATGCAAAGGCCCGCGAAGTTGGTGATGAATCCGCTGAAAGTTGTAACAAGACCCCACGCTGTCATCAACGCCGGGAGCCATATCGCCCCTCCAACACGACGAACAGCTAGGTTGCCTGGGATATTGAACAGGATGTTGAGAATGAAGAACGTCGCCAGGGCAGTGTTGAACTGGTTGCCAGTCAGGTGTAGGTCCTGCTCGAGACCATTGATGCGGGCGAGGGCAATGTTGCTCTTGTCGAGAAAGAAGAGAAGATGGGCAAGGAACATTGCCGGGATCAGTCTGCGGTCAAATTTACGGACAAGAGATGTCCGGAACTTTTCGGTGCCCTCGCAACCCCTTGCATCAATGGATCCATTGTTAACTTTGTTGTTCGTTGACCCCTCTGGCATGTCATAGCGTTTATATACCAAAGATTCGTTCGCCATCTCATCCTTATTCCTGGCTTCGTATGTGAGCGACTTTTGCTCGCTCAACTTGCCGTCTTCTTCACCGCTGCCATCGATGGAGTATGGCATATTGTTGACTTCGTATTGAGATGAACGTCCAAAAAGAATTTCAGAAATTCAAGTTGATTCAATTCATTTGAAGATCAACAGGGACCTGACAAGAGGAGAAATAGGAAAGAAAAACTGCGACAGAGCTGTGGAGCTACTGCTAGCCGAGGGGTTGATAAAAAGACGGTTGAGAAGATAGTTCCGGGTCAAGTGACGCAGCTAATCTCAAAGCCAGGCCCTTGTAACTTGGTATTGTCACTTTTATTTCTTTGAATCAGATGCCGACGGTTAGGTGCATCTGCAGTTCCGAAGCTGAGGGTTCCAGGCCTGCGGGATTCGGCGATAGAACATTACAAAATGTCGGTGATCATCCATTGTCTCTAAAAACATACATGCCATCGGCCGTTACACCACATTATCTGTCATATTACTGAGCATAAAATGGCTCACTTGGCAAGTCTAGATCAAATGCCCAGACGCCAGTTAACATCATGGAGGTCGTATGGGCGGGACCACCTTGAAGGACAAGCAGTGCCCTTGTCTGTGACAAAGCGCCAGTGTATCCCAAGTGTTACTCGTATCTGATTCCTCTTTACACACTTTGTTCCTTGGCCAATCCAAATATGAGTACATACATGCAGGTCTAAAAGGGGCACCGCTTCTGACTGGGTCTGGGCATAATCTGTGCAACGTGGTGGGGAGTACAAGCATTACACCGCTTCAACCTGTGTCACCCTCATGCCGATGCCCGGATTTGAAGAGCCAGTCGATTCGGCTTCCCATGGACATGATTGATCTTGGCTTTCTTCTAAGAATCATGACATGACATGGAGAAGTCATATCTGGTACTGACTTATGTTTTGTTGCTTCCCCATTACATACTGGACCTAAAATGAAAGCATGTGGAGCAATATTCTATACTGAAGTTTATTATATTTGTCAGATATTCAATAGTCACTGCAGCTGAGCTTTTCACGTAATCCTTCAACCAACACTCTTCAAGCGGAGCCTTGAACTTGGCGCAGCACTCGTTGACTCACTATTCCGAGCCAACGGTACTCCTTTAAGTGCGCAGAAGACATGATCGATAACGTCTCTGCTTTGCATAACCTTCTTTGACCTTCCAAAATCCGAGACAAGTCTCGCTAATGGCATCCCTTCGCCCGTTCGTTACGCACTGCTACTTGTGTCGGTCTCAGATCGCATGAGTGGAGTTCTCAATTGCCACTTTTAAACACCAAGGCGTCATCTATGCCAACTCTTTTTTGCCAAGAAACCATGACGATGATGTGTTGAGGCGCTGTTTGAACATAGCGAACAGTGTATGTTAAACAACAGTGAATTATCATAAGTTCGTCCGTGGTTAATAGTCCATCAAACTTGTAAGTAGATGGCACAAGCTAGATCACACAGCAGGGAATAGAGAAATTCAGGTATAAAAAGCCTTAATTTTATGCAAATGAAAGTGCTGAAAGTGCTATGAATACGGTAACAACTATGAAAGGCCACGTGATATGGCAACGCATTTGCAGAGTGTGGAGGTGTATGAGGCTATCGTGACAGTAGATCACTTCAATGTGTATGTCGCTAACGGCGGGATTCCCAGTTCTCTATTGGGAAAGACTAGCTATGTGCCTCTCCATATCAGCTGTTAGTTAGGCAGTGGAAGTTTTAATCTTGTGCTACCTACAAAAAGGAAGTCAAGGCAATATCAAATATTTTCTCTCGGATTCCATCGTCAAGTGCCCAGTATATAAACCAAGCATACATCTGTAGGTATATAAACTTAGACATCATCGAATTTGCACAGAACCAGAACAGCACTAAGAGCTCAGGGCATATCGCTGGTATACTGCACGGATTATTGATATCACCAACTATGAGGCCATTTCCTCGTAGACACTCCTCTCTCTACGCTCTGGTGGGCTTGGTGGCTCAACTCAGTGAACAGGATCCCTGTTCAGGAATCGAGTCAAGCAGGCGAAGCAGCAGATCAAAGCCTGCAGTACAGAGTAATAACCGCCATCTACCCAGTCTTAATAAGTGTTAATTATAGCCAGTAAAGGACTAGTGCCCAGAGCGACGCGGAGTACTCCGCCGGTATTCCGCCTGCCCCGCGCCCGATACCGAAAGGGGCCATAGTCTGGTTCGGCCGGGTAATTATCGGGGTCGAAATATCCGCTATCCCCCCGCTCCGATCATCTCGCCGGACCGCCTCATCGGTCTTATATGTGCGCGCCCTCCGCTGGTGCTTCTTCTCTTTCCAAAGTCTTCCTTCGCCCACAGTCTCCATTTGCTGAGGGCATCTAGTTGTCATCTCAACGGCCGTGATCAACCTTGTGTCTATGCGAGTTAACTACTCGTGAACTGGTCATTGAAGCCGGCATGTCTCAGACCGCCACCGAGACGCGTGCCAATACGCAGCAGCATATCCCTTTCGGGTCAGAATCCTACGAGCTCGGCCACTTGAGCTCCACCCATGGTCGATCGCTCGATGACATCTCGCCGAAGCGGGACGGTTCCGAGGAACATCAATCTACAGACGACCCAGACAGCAACCCGCCGCCGCACGCTCATGGAACCATAGAGCGGTGGAATTCACCAAAGGGCAACGTTAGCAGAATCGCATTCGCTTTCTTCTCCTTCATTATATCCGGCATGAATGATGCGGCAGTTGGTGTAGGTTTTCTGTGCCGTGCGTGAGGACTATCCACTGACTCGCCACTTGTAGGCTCTGATTCCATATGTAAGCCCACCCGATATGTTTCTGAAGCTTGCGAGTCATCCTCATTCGTGAATAGCTCGAAACATACTATGAATTGAGCTACACTATTGTCTCGCTCATCTTCCTGACGCCCTTCGCCGGCTACTCGGTCGCGGCTTTCACAAACGCCAGAATCCACCAGAAGTTCGGACAGCGAGGGGTTGCCATCATGGCCCCCCTGTGTCACATCGTCACCTATATTGTTCTCGCCCTGCACCCTCCTTATCCAGTTCTAGTTATTGCCAATATGATCAGCGGGTTTGGAAACGGACTGACTGATGCTTGCTTCTGTGCTTGGATTGGCGCCATGGACAAGACCAACACGATCCAGGGCTTCCTACACGCCTCCTACTCCGTGGGTGCCCTCATTGCCCCGCTGATTGCCACGTCGATGGTGGTTACTGCTAAACTGCCATGGTACAATTATTACTATTTCATGGTGAGTCGGCAATGCACAGCCTTATGCTACAGAAACCCTGACGAACCTACAGGTTGGTGCGTCCGTTCTCGAACTCATCGGCCTTACCATAACGTTTTGGCCAAAGTCCGGTGCTGTTTACCGCGCCGAACACGCTCACGAAAATGAGGGTCAAGGAGGTGCTGGCACCCGGATCGCACTCAAGTCGAAGGTTACCTGGCTTTGCTCCGTATTCTTCTTCGCTTACATGGGCGTCGAAGGTATGTTCTGATGTCAGGGAAGGTCTTCCGTTTCCACTCATTTCTAATAATCATTCTAGTTGGCCTGGGTGGCTGGATTGTAACCTTCATGCTTCGCGTCCGCAAGGCGTCCGCCTATGCGTCTGGTGTCTCTGCCACAGGCTTCTGGGCAGGACAGGCCCTTGGCCGCGCATGTCTGGGTTTCGTAACCGAAAAATACGGGGAGAGACTCTGTATCAGCATCTATCTCGTTATCTGCATTGCCCTTCAAATTCTCTTCTGGCTCGTACCCCAGTTCATCGTCTCGGCTATTTCTGTCGCATTCCTTGGTTTCTTCTTGGGACCGATGTTTCCCGGCGCTGTTACAATGACAGCTAAGCTTCTTCCAAAACACATTCATGTCAGTGCAATTGGCTTCGCTATGGCCATTGGAGGCACAGGGGGAACAGTATTCCCGTTCATCATTGGCGCCATTGCGACCAGCAAGGGTGTTGCGGTGCTCCAGCCCATCGTTCTATCTCTGATTGCTGTGGTGGCTATCGTATGGCTTTGCTTCCCGCGGATCCAAAAGAGAGAATAGGGTATTATGCGGTAATTTGAAGTAAACCGGTGTCCTTCTCTTCTTTCTCTGGCAAATAACACCCAACTGTACCATTTATGTGATGGGGAAGGAATATTCATTCCTGTTCATTGCACAATCAAAAGCCGCTTGCAGACCGATCAAGTCTGCGACCTGGAGAGCACTATCCGGAGTTTGCACCGCTGAGGCAATGGATGGACAGGCAGTTAGAAAGAAAATTCGTTTGAGTCCATACACAGACCGTATGTTTTTAGACATTGGCTCCCAGATTCCAACACTGGCAAAAGCGCAGCGTTAAACCGTACAACGAGCCATCGCTACCGCAATTATATACAAAGTCAACTATATACAACAATACATCGAGCCCAGCCTCGCACGTTCACATCACATGCACCGAGGCCAAATATGCGCATTACAACTTCTGGCCAGCAGTGCCAGGGATGGTGCTGGCGACCTTGCCGGAACCAATAGCAGCGATCTTGTATGGGAGCGAGGCGGAGGTGAGGGTTCCCTTGGGGGCAGTGTTCTGGGAGCCGCCGAGGCTGACGTCCTCAGCGACGGCATAGCCTGTCTGCTTAGAATCCGCGAAAAAGATAGCATTGGCAGGGCTGTTGGTGAATGCGGTGCTCTGGACAAGGACCTGGGCACCCATGCGCGTATTTATTCCCGTGGCAATGAGCTTGTTGTAGTAGTTGTTGACGACGTGAACAGTACCGAAGCGGACGAGAGGGGTACGGGAGTTGACGTTGTACCAGTGATTGTTGGCATAGGTAACATGGAGCTTGCCCGTATCCTCGCCGGCATTGCTATCGGAGTGGCCAACTAGGGATCCCTTCCACTGAGCGCATGATGTTAGCTTCCGAACGTGGCAGTAGCAGATAGTACGGAATAGAAAAGAAATTTGACTCACGTGGTCGTGGAAGTAAACGTTGGAGACAGTAATCCAGTCGGCGCCGTGAGAGATGTCAAGGAGACCGTCGAGGTCATCCTTACCGCCACTGAGGTCACCAGAAAGGTCGCAATGGTCGATCCAGACGTTGGTGGACTCATCAATACCAATAGCATCACCGTTGGATGCTTTCACACCGCCGATCTTCAAGTTACGCACGATGACGTTCTTGGCCTGACGGATGTAAAGACCAACGTTGTTCAGGGCTAAGGATGCAGTCAGCATCGTACCGAGTAGTCATGGAATGATTTCCAAATCAGACAGTATGTTACCGACTTGGATTTACTTACAGCTGCCCTTCTCTCCGATAATGGTCTTGTCTGAAGAGACGCGGACCTTCGCGTTACCCGAGATGGCGCCGGAGACAACGATGGTAAGAGGACCTGTTCGCTTGGCGGCAGCAACTAGCTCGTCGACGGTCTTAACAGTAACGCTCGAACCGCTGGCGCCACCGGTGGTACCGCCATTCTGAGTGCAGTAACCAATGTTACAAGCTGTAGCGGCCTGTCTGAGAGCAAGCTCGTTGCGTGCACTGATAGTGTTGGCTGGTGAAGCCGTGGCCAAGGCCGCAATGAATGTAATTGCGGAGAACTTCATGTTTGATGTTCGTGATGGATTGCTGGGTAAGCACGTGGTCAAGAAAGAATTGAATATACGGCTAATAAGATTGAGGGTTTGAAGTGACAAGGTCAACAGAAGCTTGAACGAAAGACTGGAAATAGGCGAGATGGAGGATGCAAAACATTGCGGTCCAGTGTACTGATGGCGTCAACTTATTTATAAGCATCGTTCTCAAGCCTTGCCTCCTTCGTTGGGGTTGAAGGTGATCTTTCTGATGCTGGAAAGTCTGAAGCATGCCACCCCATGTCGACGACTAGCGTATATTGCCGGGCACTTTCAACCGCATGTGACCCATGTCTAGACCAAGATCTCGACCACCTCTGCATATGCGGCTAGGGTGCCAACGAATCCATTTTGGGGTGTCGGACGCTCAGGGGGGAAGTCTCCGTAGATAGTCCTCTGGCTGTAGTCGACCGCGATCAGATGTGATTGGCGTCAGATCCTTCTCGTCGGAATAGCCAGCATAGGTAGGGGAAGTCATGCTTGGGTCACTGTCGAGTTCATGAGGTTGTCCGAACCAAGAGACTGAGCATAAGTTCGCTAACAAGAGACTCTTGGAAGGCGAGAACGCGATACTTCGTAGCAGATTTGTTTTGTGGGGCAAACATTGTTGGCCAAAGACATGTTGGAACCCGGAAACGCGTGGCATCATAGAAATAGAGCAGCGCCAAGAGCTGATGTAAATGAACCAAGATCGGCCGTTGGAGGAATAACTGGCATGGGGGTGAAGGAGCGCCGTCGTGCAGGTACACTTGGCACAATTGGAGACTGCTTGATCAGAGTAGATTATTGGCTAATGGAGGGGTAGGCAAAGCTATTTGACGTGTGGCGGCAATGGTCCTTGACTTTGAACGACTATGAGAAAGGCAGTTGTCACATTTGGCAGGACATCTTTATTGACCACAGTCAGTCTCAAGCATTGACTATTCCTAGCTGAAGTAGAATGAAACCATGGGGAAGCCGATTCCCGTTCTTGATTCCTACTAATTACTCCTGAAATCATGGCGTATGATTGAGACCATCTCAAGGGGTAATGATCGACGTTAGCATCTCCTCGCACCCTTGGAATGTTTGTGCTACTGAAAAGGATTAATTACCAATCCCTGGTGTGATGGCATCTCGCACTGGCAAACTTTTCCCTCCAATCACCATACACTCCTGCGTGTACTATCCTCTCCACTCATTCGGCTTACACCGTCACGCGGCTTGCGGGGGAAAAGCGAATCCCGTAGCCATTGCTCACGTATAAGACTTAAATTTCAAAGACTTCCATAGAAATAAGTTACCAAAGTAACTTCAACAAGCCTATTAGGATTGCACAATTTTAGTCTAAATTTTCACAGATTCCTAGTCTTTGGGGCATTTGCAAGCCCCTTGTTCTGTGGTGCCCATCTCAGAAGTTGGAGCGATGTTTGTCTTCGTTCAGTCTTGGCGCGCTAGTGTCAAAAGATTGATGCCTGATCATTACAAGGCTTGTATCACAACAGCAGAAAACAATCTCGCAGCAGAGAGGTGATTCTGAGAAGGGAGTTTGGAGGAGAGGAGCATACAGCATGAGGAATATCCTTCACCCAGCACCACACTAAGGCAGCACCAGAACTTTGGTCACAAACTTCCACAACGCGCGAAGAGGATTGCTTAATCTAAGTATTGCGTTTTGGAAGCTACATATAATGAAACATCAATATATCCCATCTTGTCCGGTGTCGAATCAGCTTGCAAAGGTAGCATTGCCGGCCAATTGTTCTATGCTATTGAAATATTCGGAACTCAACCATGCGGCTGCTACTAGCTTTTTGCGAATTCTCCGGCTGGTTTCAAAATCACGGATAGCGTCTAACATCGACCGCGCTAGCGGCAATCATCACGGCTAAGAATTCTTACACGAATAGGAATATTCCCGGCTTCGCCAATGAGCCATGTGGAAACACTAGTAAGAGACGTCTTTAACAGGTAAGAGAACTCCACTGCCGCTTGTCCCCGCTTCCCCAGTATGCTGTACTTTACTGGCAGGCATTGAGTACTTAGCTCATAGAACCCAGCTGCTCCGGATATTGGTTCCACAATGATTGGACTTCAAAGCCTAGACGCGAATGATAACTAGCAACAACGTATCCTTCCTCGACAATCTACCTGGTGGTACCGAAAGATATTGTATGACTAGTTACGCGTAAGGGCTGGCTGTATGGCTTGACTTAATTGTGTACGCTTTATTTTGGTTCCATCATAAGACCAAAATTGTAATCTTCTTGCTTTTATCTAGTCCAAAAGCGAGCCCATTTATTTAATGTTGAAAATTGCAGCTTGCTACAGGAGTTAGAAGGTCTCTGGCCACTAGTGAAAGAAAGTGATGGTATTTCTCCTTCAGAGAGATATGGACATAGTCTCGCATCTTATGACTTCTTACAGTACCTGTTACATGTGCCTATGCGGAAGGCCGTTGTGATTAATTTAACTAGGTGTTTTGCAGTATAGAGGCCAACCAGTTTGCAGCCTAATTACTGAAGGCCTTGAAGGTGTCTCTGATGAATTTTCAAAGAAGTTTAACTGTAACACTGCTCTTCCTAGGTTATATAATGCTCTTTTGACTCCTTATATAAGAAATATCGTTCTTTCGTCAGTCGTCCCACCACACAGATAGCCAACAGCATCCTTCGATCGACTCTCTAAAGTCTGCAACAAGCGCCCGTAGCACTCGTTCAAAACCTCACGCCCTCGTTTCGTTATTTCAGGTGCCCAGCCGACGGTCGTCTCCACATGGCTGGGTGCACCGTTATATGATAAATCGAGCCGGAAGAAACCGATCCGCCGATATAGTTCCTTGCTGTTAGACGACGATACGGACGCGACAAGAATTCCCATGTATTCGGGCCTACAGTGAGACCTCGTCAGAAGCACGCACCGCAAATTTCCCGGCACTGACTTCTCTTCTCTTTCGGTCTCCGGCCCATCAAATTGCGCGACGGCATCACATCGGTCTGCCACACCCTCTACCCTTCGCACGATCTCCTGTTGGACCAGATCGGCATCGAAAGGGCGCCCAAGGGGTCCAGTGCTAATGGGAAACATGGGGCCTTGCAGTCCCAGTGTACCTTCAGTCATCGTACCCCACGTTCGCGGGATCGCATCACTTTGGGAAAAGTCAAAGTATTGCGGTTTCCTTACGCACGCCCACGACCAACTGGGTGCGTCAAACCCGTGTCTCCGCTCATGTGTCTCGTCCCACCAAGCGAGACACTTTGCAAGATCGGCCTCCCAGAGTCCATGCAGGTACTTGGATCCAGACAGCTGCTTAATCCTTTCGGCGAGACCTGCGAGCGCGTAGAAGGTATCGGTCGCGAACGAAAGGTTGGTCTTCGCGTATGCATTGACAATCAACCGCCAGGTCTCGAAACATGTTTCCGGAGTGAACTTGCTCGGGATCATTCGTGGGTCGGAGAACTCAGAGGACAGATCCGCGCTACTGTTACCGGGGTGTACTTCCCGGCTGATGCCGTAGGGACACTGGAAATACACATTTTGACGCGTGAATATGGCGCTGCGCGTCGACAAAAGTCTTTCCTGCAGCACCCATCCACGTCTGTACAATGGTTCAGCGCCGAGCTGTTCGAACCAGGGGCCTTCTTCGTCGATCTCGCCTAGGCCTTGGACATATGTTGACATGTTGCCAGAGTCTGCACCCGGGATGATGCAGGGCGTCATAAGCCGCACATCCCTCCCGTTAAAGAGAGGTTCGCCGCTGTGACCGGCCGAAGCCGCCATGATGTTGCAGAGGCCGTATTGGTACACATTGTGCATAGTAGCGCTTTCCCGAATCCAGTCATTCTTCGAATCCTGGATAATACACTGTCTCTTAATTAGTGTCAAGTTCCAAACGCGATCTGTGTCGAGCGTGTCTCTTCAGACTAAATCAAAGCATCATGTACAGTCACAGTATTCAAATGCTATATATAATATGCTATCTTTCCACGATGATAATCATTAGGCTCACTTGAGCTCTCTTGTCAATCCTCTTGCGGATTAAAATCGACTCAACCGTAGAAGCAGGATGAGTCATAAGTCTCAGGAGATATTGTGAATAAGAAGGAAACGGAATCCTGCACTTACCAATGAGTCAATCCAGACATATCCCGCCCCAATCTTCATTGCAACAAACGCCGCATCCATGAATAGCTGCGGTATTACGAAGGCCGACATCCCCGTGATGCGGTATTCCTCATAGTTAGCCAAGGTTAGAGTCAAGTTGGGTTTACTCCCCCAACAATAACTAAGGGTAGCATACGGGCCGTGGGTTGCGGTCTCTTCCGTTTCCACTAAGCGTAGCCCTGTAACAGTGGTTCGGTCGCTGGACGGCAGAATCTGCAGTAGGCGCCGAGGATACCAAGTTGGCTTGGATGACACACGGCAATCCTCATGCATCTCCATGCACTTGCGAATTTGGGTGGCGATATATTTCATCGTGCTCTGTGAGCCCGTGTTGTCATCCAGTCCGCCGAGGTGGTACATCCAACGGGGTAGATACTCAAATGCATCCCCGCTGCTGGTGGAATCTGGCTTGAAACAAATGCCTCGTGGGGACCGCGCCCAATCTTTACGTCCAAACCACACCGCGTCACGCATCGACCCCTCAGCCATTCTCCACGTGAGCAAACAAGTTGCACTGCCCTGTTTCCAATCTTCCAGGCCGCGGGAGAAGGAGTGGAAGGCTGGATAGGTCGTGAGCAAGTGCTCGATGGTCATCGGACCATGCGCTTTCTGAATCGCCAAGAGGACCCGGTTGCACCACCAGCAGCCTTGCTTAATGCCATCTGCAAGGTCGCCTGGGTTTTGATGCAGTATCTTATGTGGTATATCTGCGATAGTTACCAAGAGGTCGCGATCAGGCGAAGGGCCCGTTAGCTCCGGGTGGAAGTATCGCAAGCACTTTTGGCACGCCTGGCTGGACAGGAACTCGACTTGGATCTCGTCGTCAGTCATATCTTGAATTTCCGCCGGAACGTGTTTCTCGACATCATCTAGTTGTGGCTGGTGTTGTTTGCTCATGGTGTACTGTGATTTGGAACTCCAGTGGTTGTTTTCAGATGGATGTACTCGGCGGGTGTTTAGTTGTAAGTTGAGATGTGTAAGATACAGGGACGTTATGGGTAACAGCGACTGCTAGGAACGGTTAACTTCCCCGTTTTTGAAGGGAAGAATACGGATACGTTCAGCTACATTGGTCCCCCTTGTCCTGTGCCGCGAGTCTAGGGTCCACCAGTAGTGGCCCCTAAGTGAACGGGATCAAAGCCAGCCATTGATACGTAAGTAGCTTAGCTTATGAGATTTTAGGTTATCGGACACACTGCATGGATACTAAACTAAGATGCGGGGTTCTGTCCTCGCGGCTTTAACTAAACCTTGCCGACCTGTCATTAGAGACATGACGTTGGCTACGGCCCAACAATAGATAAGGCTGTTGTTATCTCAATAGTCGTCAAAGTTCCCCTCTTTCACGATCAGCCACAGAAATCGGACAGTCATCCTTGACCTTGCGTTACTACACATTATCAACACGGAGCAGACCGCCAAAAACGTTTCCGCACGCCATGGCCGATATCAAGAAGTTCGTGCTTGGTGACTTCAAGCTCCAGAGCGGCGAAACGTTGTCTGGCGCTTGGATTGCCTACAAAACCTTTGGCGATGCTTCCCTGCCAGCCGTCGTCTATCCCACGTGGTTCTCCGGTGCCATTGCGGACAATGAGTGGTTGGTCGGAAATGACAAGACTCTCGACCCGTCAAAGTACTTTATCATAATTCCAGCCCTCTTTGGCAACGGACAATCCATCAGCCCGTCCAACTCTGATATCAACCCATTCCCTAACGTCTCTATCTATGACAATGTGCGTGCGCAACATCAGCTGGTTACCGAGGAACTCGACATCAAGCACCTGAGGGCAGTTCTAGGCTGGTCTATGGGAGCTGCTCAATCATTCCAATGGGCGACACAATACCCTGACATGATGGACATCTGCGTTCCTTTCTGCGGCGCAGCCAAGTGTGCTCTGCATAACAAAGTCTTCCTAGAAGGGGTCAAGTCAGCGCTCCTCGCTGCGAAGAAGATCAGCTCTGCTGGGAGTGGCAACGGGCGCGTAGCAGCGGCCAACGACAAGTCTGTTCGAATATGGTCTGACGAGGAGAAGCAAGCCGGGTTGAAGGCATTTGGCCGTGTGTATGCTGGGTGGGGCTTCTCCCAGACCTTCTACAGAAAAGAAGTCTACAAGGAGCACTACAAGTCCAGGGACCTTGAAGACTTTCTTCAGAGCTTTTGGGAGAAGTGGGCTTTGAGCAAGGATCCCGAGAACCTTTTGACCATGGTTCATACGTGGCAGAGTGCAGATGTGAGCAACCAAGAGCCATATAACGGTGACTTCCAAAAGGCCATGGCGGGCATCAAGGCCAAAACCTTGGTGCTACCTTCGAAGACTGATCTCTACTTTCCGTAAGGCTTCCTTCAGACACCCCACCATTCCGGTAATTACTGACAGGTCTAGGCCGGAGGATTCCGAGCTTGAGGTCGAGTACATGTCCAAGGGTGTTGGAGAGCTAGCCGTATTTCCGTCCATCTGGGGACATTGGGCCGGCGGGCCCCCGGGTAACTTTGAGGACGTCAAGTGGCTGGATGACAGACTAAGGGATATTTTTTCCACCGCACCCCGGAAAGATTGGGAGGATCTCTCAATCCAATGAGTGCAAAGCGAGGCAATTTGGGCTATTCTTATCTGTTCTATCCTGCAGTCGGCGCGGCGAGGCGGCTGAGTGCAAGTTCCTCAAGCCGATGAACGCATGTGGTCAGTCCCGCACAGCGACTCTATTAACTCGATTCAGGTTTTGGTAGGATCTTGACTGTCCATCGGAAAGAAATCTAAGATATTACACCCTGGTATCGCAAACTTATGCTATTGTCGTGTAGCCTGGATGCTGTTCTTAGCCCGCTTATAAGCTAATGCTCACTGATAAGCCAGCTGAATCACGAGTACTTTGCTCCTCGTTGCTGTATTCTTGTCCAATTCCAAACTATACTACTCTGTTTCGTTTCAAAAGCCAGAGAACTCGCTGAATCGCTCTCTTAGTCTCCGAAGGGCATCATGGATTGCCCCTTTTTCGTGTCCAGTCGCACCTTGGTGCACCAACAGTGCGCAGTCTAACATCTCTGTCATCATCATCATTTCCCCTACCACCTTACCCTTCTCGTATGACTTTTACTTCCCAGAATTGTCTCTGGCCTTGCTTCGTACTCCTCCATTGTGATACTCTGTCTCAGGGGATGTCCGATATACCCCCTTGGTGGATGCTCGTGACTGCGTCGTCGTTCGGCATGCGTAGAAATATTTTCCTGAGACTTCAGCAACTTGAACAAGTACTGTAAGCGAAGGTCTTCGTTTCGCAGCTTGATGAAACGCTCTTTGACGCTGGTATTAGGTACTTCTGAATGATATTTGGCAGAAGACTGTTCGTGGACAATGATGTTGTGTGTTTCGTCTTGTGGCGGAATATTCAAGGAAGACTTGTCGCCATTCGTCACTGCAAGACGTTGTGTTTGAAGATGGACTGGATGATCGTGTGATCGAGGTTCGAGGGTAGTGGTAGGCATGACCCTGTCCTGAAGGGTTTCAGACATATGCATAGCTCGATATGGGCCGTTTCCCGGCTTCTCTTCACTCTTTATGGAGTCTCTTGCATGTCTTTGCATGTCGCAAGTTTGTCTGGATGTGCCGTTGGTGATGAGATCCATGTGGACTCGGGACATCTCAACAAGCCTTGCGAGACTATTGACATCCGAATCCTCGTCTTGCAAGCTGTTTTCGCTTAGTATGCCGTTGGTTGGAGAAAACGAGTCTACAAGCATTTCTCCAGTGTCGTTGAGGTTCGTCCACTGGAAGGGCATATCGGGGTCAACGGTCAAGTTCTCGGTGTCGTCCCACACGTGCCACCAGTCAGTCTCGGAGCTTTCATGAGGGTTCTCAAAGAGATCCCAATCGGGGCCATCGGGAATGGGTACCTCAGCGGCGATAGTGGCAAGCTCTTCGAAAGACGTACGACTGAGGATTCGGTCGATCTCCCTTTTGGTTGTCCGGGCGCTCTTCGCAATGGCGTTGAGACACACATTACGTGCAGTTTCGGTAAGCATTCTGTTTCGATTGAAGCCTCCTGTGTGGTGATTTCGGGTGTTTGAAGAGGGGATATCTCTGTAAGGGTCATTAAAGGAGACATGCGATGATTGCATGGGTAGGTATGTATCATGATGGATGGGAGGCCGTCTGCCGCCGATGATTTCAGAAGGCTCAGATTGGGATATATGGTGAGAGCAGAAAGAAGTCGAATTGTCTAGATTGCTGCTTCCGCCTTGTAAAACACCGGCAAGGGAAAGCGTGTTGTTTGGAGTTACCTTCCCCCTCTCTCCAGGTGTCGTTATTTGATTGATATCTTCTTGCCTGATATCAAATGAAGAGAAAGACTCCTTCCTCTGACTCCAAACTTCTCAGGAAAGGGGCAAGAGAGGTCTTGATTCTTTCTTGGAATTGCAAGCATGTACCTTTAGGCAATTACAAGCAGAACTGCAATGAAAGAGGAAGAGCCCATGTGCATATAATCACACCCAGCCGGTCTATGAATCACATCATCAATTCACAAGTGAGACTGTCATATTTTTCAATTCCCAAATCTGGATATTTCAATGGATTATTTCGGGTTCTTGATATGGGAACAGTGATTATCTACATTCTTTTCTTACTCCCTGTCAATGGTTCAATTGGCTTCATGGCTTTGTGGGTGTAGCTACTCACTCTTTTTCTGGACTTACTGGTGAGAGTGAGTCATTAGCAGTTGCCAGCAAATGGAATTGAACACAAAGACCCGAAAGTTGAATTAATCTTTTGAATATTTCATAAGAACTCATTTTACGCCACCTCTCTGGGTTCGAGTGCGCTTTCAAAAGGCCTGCTTGGTCGTCATGGACAAGGTGAACTTGCAAGTTGGCGACTTGGAAACTTCGAATGGGCTAATACGCCACTACTCTATGAAGCTCTGGCGTCTAGAATGATACCAACTAAGGGAATCTGCTCTATGAGTGAGCTGCAAATGCATAGCTCAAAGGGCGCAAAGTCAGATCTTAATAGCAAGCCAAGCAAGCCAAACAACCTCCGCAAGTGGCCGCAGTCATTGCTCTCCCGCGGCAGTAACCCCCATTAAGTTAAAGCACCCACTTTTCGCCCACCCCTGCTTTTTGCCTACCTAGAAAATGCTGCCTAGCTACTGACTTTCTAGATACCCTTATTATATATACTATAATAATAATTTTTATTTTTTATTAAATTACTTTATTTTTTTAGAATACCTTTTTTATTACCTAATAGTCTAATATACTAAATATAAGGTTAATTAGGCACTTATAGATATTACAGGTAGTATATTAACCTAAAAGGCCTTTAAGTAGTAAGGTATATTATAATTAACCCTTTAATATTATCTTAATAGCACCTAGCAGAGGGCTGCTACTTTTAAAGACCTTTAATAACTATCTTATAACTAAGAGACTAAGCTAGCTAGCTAGGTGTAAATACAGGCTGACCTTAGGCTCCTACTAACCTATTAATAGCTAAAGGATTTTACCTAGCGTATTCTTAAGGTAATAGGTAATAACCAGCCTATTAGTAAGTAATAGGTAAATACCTTCTTATAAAGAAACCCCTCTATTAAGGTCTAGAGAAGTTACTCTATTAATTCTTAATGTATTAATAGAGTATATACTAAGGTTATTAGGGACTAGTTTAAATATCTTATAATACCTTATATCTAGGCTATTAAACTAGCTAACTAATATAATATAGATAAGACTAGTATCCTTAAGGGTAAGGGAGATAATAGGCTAGTACTAAAAAGGGCTGTAACTAATTTAGTAAGGAAAAAACAGCCTAGTTTATAAGTATAGGTATCTATTATTAAGTGTATATCTACTAAAGGTATTTATATCTATCTTTTAGTTATATATAAGGGTAAGACGGTTTAGTAGTAGTAGTTTTTTCTAAATCTTAGCCTTTATAATAGATAGGAGTTTATAGTAATAGAGAATAAATAGATTATTAATACTACTGCTATTAAGTAGTTATAGAGGGTCTTCTTACTTTAGACTACTCTTTAGACTAGTAAGGTAAGGCTTTTTATCCTAAATAGGTATAGAAGCTATATAATAATAGACTTTATATAGAAATACTATAAGAATAACGTCTATCTTTTATTCTTACCTCTATATACCTTCTATATCCTCTAGCTACTAGATTAAGTAGTCTTTAAACCTATAAAGGTATCTTATTATAAGGAGCTAGGTTACCTCTTATAGTAGAATAATTTAACTATTATAAGTAAGAGGAACTTTATTTCTTACTATTAAAGGGCTTACTAGGCTAAAATAACTATTAGTAATATTAAGAGTAGCTAGAAATATATTAGGTTATAGCCTATTACTGTTATAAAGCTATTTATAAGCTCCCTTTTATTACTAACAGTATTATTAGTATTATTAGCTCTATTAATACTACTTAATAAGTCTAAAAGAGGTAGAAATAGGCTTTTAGATACTAAATATATAGAGGATTAGGTATCTGTTTTATTTACTATTAAGTAGTCTATACTAAGGAAGGTAAAAGACCTTAAAGACTAGCTGTATATATTTACCTAACTAAAATAAAATATTACTATATAATACTAGTTATTTAGAAAGGTAAAAAAAGGCTTTTAAAAGCAGTTATATACCCTAGCTGCTACTTAATAAAAAATAGAGCTTCTAGAGGCTAAAGTAGCTAATACTGCTAGTAGAAAAAGGAAGGCTGTTATACTAAACCCTAATATAAAGTTTATAATAATTATAGAGGTATAGTAAGCTTAGTAGGAGGCTGGTAAGGTTAAAAGTAATATAGATAAATCTGCTGTATTAGATTTACTTAGTAAGGCTAAAAGCTGTATTATTATAGCTTTAAGAGGTAGTTAATAGTTAATTAAATAAAGGGTAGTGGTAGTAATAGTATTATTTTCTGGGTGGGCAAAAAGCAGGGGTAGGCAAAAAGTGGGTGCTTTGACTTAATCAAAAGAATACAAGGTTTTCCATGCTTGACATGTAATTAATTAACCGGGATTATGATGTGTATATTACCGATAGGAGCTTCCAGAAATACGCATTTAGAGGGGCGGCAATGGCAATCCAGTGATCACGACTCGAAGATTTATACGCCTGCAATTGATATGACGATGAGGTTCAAGCGCGACCTGCAGCCATCGGATGAGTCGGGAACGGAAAAGAAATGATGCAATCAGAACGTGTCGGAACCTCGTCTCTTACACGACATCCAATGACACAAGTCGTCCGCACGAATACCGAGGCCGACTGTTCCCAAACATCAGCCGGTGCAGGGACTTGCCCTGCCGGCGTTTGAATCCACAGACCCCGGTGTCCACCTCCGGCCATGGCCCGGGAAACTGACCACACGCCGTGTCGCTAATCGAGAAGACAAACCTTAGAGCAAGCTGACTGCTAGACGTCACCCATTGGCTCGGCTCAGAGTGTCGCGCCAGCTGATGAGTGTTGGTGTCACACACAACACGCCACTTTCGGGGAGCGGCTTTTGGTGCTGCGTTTCCACGACTTCGGACGAACCTCGCGGGGTTTGAAATTGTGCGTTCTTAGGGAACTATCCTGATGGTTCTCCGAGAGTGTCATGCGTTGCTGAATAATGTTTTCTATAATGACACATATTCAGTTCATTCAGCGTAGCTACGGGCTTTGCATCCTATCATCCATCCTTGCCATGTAGTCGCGCCACAGAGGTAGAGGCGAGGGTATGACACAATTACCGAATCAGAACCTACACAGCCTGGGTTTGAAGCTTTATCTTTGGAACTTCGTCAGATCAACGGCTTTTTTCAGTGTCAACTGATTAGTAGCATATGTTCATCCCAGTTTTCAAAGCCCGATCATGCCTACCAACATCTTGATGGGAGCCGCACGCAGTTGACGAAAAATACATATAAAACCGACAATCATGCGTTTCAAATCGATTTGTTTCTTTCACATTGTCAAGCACCTACAAACTTTATCAAGAGGATATAAAAGCTTGATACAGCATCCACCACACCCATCTCTACTTCGTTTGGAACCATCACGCCGTCAACATGCCTATCACCAAGTACAAGGCCGCCGCTGTCACCTCCGAGCCTGGGGTAAGGTTTTTCTAATATTATTTACTGAATCTGATTGCTAATTGAAACAGTGGTTCGACCTTGAGGGCAGTGTTCAGAAGACTATCAACTTCATCAACGAGGCTGGCCAGGCCGGCTGCAAGCTCCTGGCTTTCCCGGAAGTCTGTAAGCTACTTCATCATCGCCGAACAATACAAATGAGCTTACTGACCATTCCCAGGGATTCCTGGCTATCCATACTGGATGTGGAAGGTTACCTACCTGCAATCTCTTCCCATGCTCAAGAAGTATCGCGAGAACTCCCTCCGCGTCGATTCGGAAGAGATGCGCCGAATCCGCCGCGCCGCCCGCGACAACCAGATATTCGTCTCCATGGGCTTTGCTGAACTCGATCAAGCCACCCTCTACCTCGCACAGGTTCTCATCGATCCAAGTGGCAACGTCATAAACCACCGCCGCAAGATCAAGCCTACCCACGTCGAGAAGCTCGTCTATGGCGACGGATCCGGCGACACCTTCATGTCCGTCACCGAGACCGACATTGGCCGCGTCGGCCAACTCAACTGCTGGGAGAACATGAACCCTTTCCTGAAGGCCCTCAACGTCTCCCAGGGTGAGCAGGTCCACATCGCCGGCTGGCCCGTTTACCCGGGCAAGGAGCGCCAGGTCGCTCCCGACCCAGCCACCAACTACGCCGACCCTGCCTCCGACCTAGTGACCCCCGCTTACGCCATCGAGACCGGTACTTGGGTCCTCGCTCCCTTCCAGCGTCTCTCGCATGAGGGCTTGAAGAAGAACACCCCCGAGGGCGTTGAGCCCGAGACCGACCCTTCGGTCTACAACGGCCATGCTCGCATTTACAAGCCTGACGGCAGCTTGGCAGCGAAGCCCGACAAGGACTTTGACGGTCTGATTTTTGTCGACATTGACCTCGACGAGATCCACCTTACCAAAGTCCTCGCCGACTTTGCTGGCCACTACATGCGCCCCGACCTCATCCGTCTCCTTGTCGACACACGCCGCAAGGAGCTTGTCACAGAAGCCGATCCTCAGAGCACCATTGCTAGTTACAGCACCTACCACCGGCTTGGACTAGACCGCCCGCTGGACCCCAGGCCCGAAATATCCGAGCACGATGGAAAAAGCAAGAACGTCGCCAAATAATCCTGCGATAGTCTTCACAAAGGGGTTCTGAAATTCAATAGTGCCATTTCAGCTGGAACAGTTCTCATTTATGTCTTCTGAGGTACCCTGATGTTCCTGTACCAATAGGGGGTATTGTATCTCTAAAAGTCTCTCCTCAATTTGTCCCTCAGCCTCTAACGGCCTTACAAACACTTCAAATCACATTTGCTTTCGAATAGTTCATAGAATTACAAGCGGAAAGATGCATTCACGAGTCCGAACCCTTCATTAGTAATTAATTCCCTTTTGTATGTCCTGATTTCAGCTTTGTGCCGTTTGTAGATCTGTCAGTCGGCTGAAATGCTGGGCTAGCTATACAGGACGAGATCTATTTCAGGAGATCGCTGTCTCCATGATATTGCTGCTTCGCGCATAGGTAACAGCAGTTTCGCTGGTCGTGTTGCGAGGATTTTCCACCTATAGCTTCCGCCTCGAGTGGTAAATTAACATTATTTCCTGGCGGACGGTATTACTAGAATATTAATCTTTGCTCTTTCATTAACCTTTGCATCTCTTTAGCAACGTTTTGATCGATCCTCTCTTCGTCATAATTCATAGGAAGCAGTTGTCTTCCGAATAACTTTACAACCCACATCATCTTCGCTCGGTGCTTTGATGTTTCCAACCTCTGTGTCCACGGGCAAGATGCACTCCTCACTTGTGCCGCTCCTGACTCCAACTGTTGCTCCAGCTTTTGCCTGAACTCTTTTCATGTGGATACGATTCCTCTCCTCTCGCTCCGGGTATGTGTGCCAGTCGTCACGGTTTGTACTGGCGTAAGTGAAGGCGCTGTCGTTCGTATGCGGTGCGGAGCTGATTTTGTAGCTCCCGGCACTCGAGCCCTTTTTGGAAGGAAAGTAGGACGGGAAGATGTATGTAAGGGGGAGGCGACACATGGGTAGGCAGGCGCAGATGATGGCCAGGTTGTCTTCGACGAGGGTCCAAAGGGTAGATGCAATGTCAACTGTGGCAGTTTATCAGCATCTCAAGTTGATGGTAAGCAGGAGTGCGACCAACATGTTGTGTCTGGACTATTTGTAGAGAAATCTAGGGTTGTCATGCGCAGGATGCTCGTGATGGTGACAAACAACCCCAGCGCGAAGATGATCATGAGGGCCCTTTTCTGGTTCGTCGGAAGCTTTGACTGCTATATCACATGCTGAGGCAGCACCATAATAAGGATATCGGTTGTGATAGAGAATCCAGCATTGGCGTACCAGTTCATAGTCAAGCTGATGCAGGTGCCGGGGATAGACTTATCCCATGCGCGGGGGACGGGAGTACATTGCCATATGGACGAAGCCGATGTGGCCACCATGTATGTCAGGATTATGCTGAGGAGTACATGGCATAGAATTCTAAAGTACCGCTGTACAAAGATGCGTAGGTAGAGGAGCAGGATCGAGGCTTTTGTAAGGTTGATGGTGATCTTGTAGAAGATTTGCGCTACATAAAACGTCTATTAGGGGTTAGTGTTTTTGCATCGAGAAGCTGGCGATAATCAACCCGGTTGGGCTTACCTTGAGTGTCATCAACTTCTTTGGCTTCGATAGATTCTTGATATGCTGACCGAATCCATACTCGCAAGAAATCATCATCAGGACTGATACGGTCAGGCAACAAAACTGTAAGTCTGTCAGCCGGTGCTTCTACGTTATAGTACCAGATTGGCCTTACGAATGAGAACAAGATTGTCCAGTCATCCCAACCTATACCAGACCTCATTTTAATCCGTGACCAGAAACGTATGCCAACGAATATGGGCGTCAGAATAAAGAAGACAATGGCCGGCACTTGAACCATGAGCGCATTGCTCTCCCCAGGGAGGTTTCCCTCGACCACGGCGGAGAGCATGATCGAATACGCCCAGAGAGGTGGCTGGTAGATCCGATGAGATTTATGACCCACCAAGGCCAAAAGAAACGGAAATGGCTCAATTGGAGAGCCCGTGGGAAGCAGAAGCTGATCAAGATAGAATCAAATAGACCGGGAAGAAGGGTTCCACCGAAACAGTTATAATATGCTCATGTTCGAGCCTCTCTTGTTCAGCCATATATATCGGTGTCAGCTTTCAGCCATGGAGGTCCGGCTAGACTAGGTCAATGTCCTTAGCAGTTTTACGAGGGAAACAATTTTCATTGGGCGGCATAGAGCTAGGCGTAGATGGAAATGACTGGCCATCCCCCGCCCTCCTGCCAGGCATTGGCTGCAAAAGCTCCAAGTTCTCGCTTATGCAGCGAATACCAACTTCGCGGGGGGCTTGAAGGAGGTGTGACAGTCTGCAGGATAATGCCGAGAGGTTGATGTGATGAAAGGGAGTGCTTGCATCCGCTCCGAGAGAAGGCGGGAGGAATGTAACATCAGCCAGGCGGGTGAGCCGTGCATGTAAAGGGGTCGAATGGAAGGTAGGGCTACAGAAAGTAGAAAACTGACAGGAAAGGGGGTTACCGGTTGTGAGAGCGCCCGAGAAGATACTCCAAGCCCTTCTGTTAGATAGAGGTGATGAAAACAAGGTATGGGCGTAGATCAGACGCCAAGTCCTGGGCCGTCCTCAATATCATCCACTACCTTACAATATTCGATTCCTGCGCATGGGGCTTCGACGTTGCGCCAAACGCCGGAAGCAAAAACGCACAACGTAAGTTTGGTCCACAGAAGATTCCCGGGGGTTTGCCGAGAATTCAGGTACGCAACACAGTCAAGGCGGAGGTTTCGCGAGGTCGATAACTAGGGATATTAGAAGCCCGCGCCTGGAAGTACGGGTGTATGAGAGTCACGAAGAACGGTGCCAGAAAACAGATGTGCTACGACCCTGTTACTAGACGGGACGATCCAGGGACCACTGGTTTCTGGTACATGTGCATATTGCGTACATAAGTTTACAGCATATCGAAGAACGTCTGGTCATCGGGCTGTAGTACCAGACAGGTTAGCTCCTGTTTTCGCGAGGTGTGCCGCTGTGACAAGTGAAATGAGGCGCATAATGCCCTGAGCCATTACGTATCCGTGATTCTCTTTTGCATCGTCTTCTCCCCCAAGGCCGACGATTGCGATGATCGTATGCTTCGTCAGATATAGATGGACAACTGCCAATTTTCTACATAGAGTAGAATATAAAAAGCTTGAATTCATCTGCCGAGTGTTTGTGGAAGCCAGAGAGAGAAGACAGTCCGTAGGAACATACCTACGAAATCGCCTCGCTTGTGAAGGAGCCTTTTTCGGGTGATATCTGCCAAACGGTGGGTGCCCTCGCCGCCTCCATGTTGTGTCACTAGTACTCTTGTCTGGCAAGGGATCTGTTCGACCTTCTGTCAAAGTGTGCAAGTTACTTGTCCTCAAATGTTCGCCAAGAATATGCCATTCATCCTGGGTCAACCGGGGTTGCATGATATCGGTCAAGTTAGTTGAGAGTCCGCCGTATCCGTAGCCCGGAAGCCCGTTTGGTGTCTGTGCACAGTGGCCCCATTCACATTACATATGTAGGGTCATTCTGCCCTGCGGCCCGTGGCGTGATCCCTTCGTGAGGGGGTTAGGGAACGTCCCGTTTTGGATGCTGCCCCCGGGCAACTCGGCTAGGTGGAGTGATGTGTGCGGGCATAAGTGGTACTTGGCATTACCCTAGTTCTTCAGTGCCTGGTTACTTTCCGATGGGACCATGCAACTGCCAGGGCACTCTGTCCTCCTTCTTCTTCGGGCCTTTGTGATGTGACCATGTCTTCTATGGGTGATGAAGAAGGGTGGCAGACCTCCAACTGATTGTAAGACACTGGTCATCGCCATGTATGTTCTCATATTCCTCGTCTCCAACATATTGGCCGGGGTGGGTGGCCGCCCTGGTCACGAACCCCGGTGTGCCCTCGAGAGCGCGCCCTCGGCCGGAAACACGACCTTCTGAGGCATTTTCCCCCGCCATCTTGTGCTGAGGGCCAGTGGCCTAGCTGCGGGCACCCGGGACGGTGCGCCAAAGATGCTGGGATCCTTGCCGTCGACTACGGCTTAAAACGAGCTTACAACCGCTGACCAAGGAAATTGTGCAACGATATGCCACAGAGCTCAATGATGACTACCCCTAGATAATATGAGAGCAATAGTTCCGGCGAGTATTACCAAAGCCCGCCGTACTATTGGCAAGTCAACGGATGGTTTAAGGTTACTCAGATACTGGCTATATTGAATCGTGGCACTTCTATAGTGCGCCATAAGGGTGTCTACGTGAGTGAGCACACAACGCCTTACGAAGAGCGCCATCGGTGGAGATTTAAGACCTTGTGCAACATCCTGCCCTCTATCTTCAGACCTAGGTATTGAATAGGTTATCGCTAATGACATGGATCATCAAAGAACCTGCCCTTACGTTATGTTATGCAAGAGATACCCCAGCAGTCTGTGCTCGGACATGCTCTCCGTTCTCGTTATTCCCGGCTGCTGTTGGTACTTCAGTGATCCTGGTGCTTCCCCATACCAAGGCTTCATCAGGGCCTTTTGAACATCAGCTCCGGCTTGAACCAACAGAGCACTAAGCGATGCTACCTCGTTCCGTTTTCACCCTTGGTCGTGGACAGACACTCGCCAACTCTGCTGTCACCGATATTGCGGTATGGTTACCAGAAGATCTAACAGAGGCGCAGCGTAGCCCCTCCCGCGTCCTTTTCGCATGAGATGATGAGGATAGCCCGCGGAAGACGCCCGCATGCGTATGTTCAGCACTTCGGCTTCGACGGCGCAGCATCTAGCATGACCATGGACGAGGAAGGACACCAACCCACTATCCGAGGCGCTTTTGCCAGCGCAACCGAGAACCTTTCCGACCCCCTGGAGCGGAGATGAGGTCGATGCCTATCGAGTATGGATCTTTCGCCTTGCAGCGGCCAAAAGTAGACATGGCGTCACGATCTACTTCAGTCTTTCTCCCTTGTCTTCGCAGTCTCCCTCCTGAGGCCCCTGCCCTCTTCAATCTCCTGCGCAGCTATGCCATGCATCCCCGCCGCGTGGTACGACATGCGTCGGTTCTAACGGCCTGTGATTTCAGTGTTGTAATATAAACAAGAGGCGCCCATCCTGGATCGAAGTCTGGTAGACGATGCTCCCTTGCACGCAAGTCTATTCGGTCCTTCGCTCACGTTGACGGGGTTGGTTCCAGGTCTAATCTAGTTCGTGTTGTCAGTCAAGTAAGCAAGATTTTGGTCATCTCAGCACTCCCTCTTCCGGAGCTATTGAGAGCGCTTCGTCGGCATCGGGGCTTCGTATCTTATCGCGGGTTCATCAGGATGCGTCCAGCATTTCAATTGACCTCGAACTCAACATATCTTGTTTCATGGATTGCCCACTTTACTATACCTCGCCTCATACCTCGCGCACATAGCTAACGCTCCATTGCCAAGGTCCACCACAATGAAGGTCTTCTCCCTCCTTGCCACCCTCGCTGCGGCGAGCGTCGCGCTCGTGTCCGCCCAGGGCATCATCGATGACAACTCCGAGTCCTTCCCCGAAGACCTCAACGGCTCCAACTTCACCTACCCGTGGCCCGTGAAGCTGTACAAGTTCACCTCCCAGCTGCAGCAGCTCGAGATGGCCTTCATGGATGTCGAGCCCACGTGCGAATCCAACGGCAAGACGGCCGTCCTCTTCCACGGCAAGAACTTCTGCGGTCCGACCTGGGAGACCACCATCCGCGTCCTCACCCAGTCCGGCTACCGCGTCATCGCGCCGGACCAGATCGGCTTCTGCAAGTCCTCCAAGCCCGAGCGATACCAGTTCTCTCTGCAGCAGTTCGCCACCAACACAAACGGCCTGCTCAAGACCCTGGGAATCGAGCGCGTCACCGTCATGGGCCACTCGCTCGGCGGCATGCTCACCACCCGCTACGGCCTCATGTTCCCCGACGAGATCGACGAGATGGTCCTCGTCAACCCCGTCGGCCTGGAGGACTACACGGCGCTCGGCGTCCCGTACCTCTCCATCGACGACAACTACAAGACGGAGCGGAACAGCTCCTACGCCTCCATCAAGGGCTACGAGCAGGCCACCTACTATGTCGGCGAGTGGAAGGCCGAGTACGACACCTGGGTCAACATGCTCGTCAACGTCTACAAGGGCTCCGAGGCCGAGACGTATGCGCTCAACCAGGCCCAGATCGTCGACCTCGTCCTCACCCAGCCCGTCAGCTGGGAGTTCCCCTTGGTCAAGCCACGCACCCTGCTCATGATCGGTGAGAAGGACAACACCGCCATCGGCAAGCAGTGGTCGCCCCCCGACGTCGCCGCCAAGCTGGGCAACTTTTCCGCCCTCGGCCCGGCTGTTGCTTCTCAAATCCCGAACGCAACGCTGCACACTTTTCCCACGCTTGGCCACGCGCCCCAGATCTCTCACCCGGAGGAGTTCCACGAAGCTCTCGTCGCTTGGCTGTCCAAGTAAGGGCTGATAGGGAGTGTTATGGTGCGCGGCAATAAAGGGCACTGTTGGGGCACGATATAACCTTGTAATGGCTGTACATACTCAATGACTTCTTCCAGATCCTAGATAATTGAATCAAGTACATATATTCATTGATCGGAGACTCACCCAGCATCGGCTTAGTGATGAGGGTATCAGTCGGGGATGTCTTTCCGACTCCCATGTGCTGCTGATGCTTCCGACGAGTGATCGATACTTCAATGAAGCCCAACCAGGTGAATGCTGTGTATGATTAGGCCCCAGAGTAAAGCCACCAAGGCGAACCGGTCAACTGATTGGATCACATCCTGACCGTTCAGCCTGCATGACAGATGGCGTCAGCGAGTAAGCATCAACCTGCAGCTTTGCTGTGCAATCCGCTCGCTGCGCCTCACTGTGAGTGACGCAGAGGCTCTCCGGATTCCGGCAACAACCAATGACAAGCCTTTCAACCATCAGTCGCCTTGAATGGCTCGGTCACCCAGACTTACGAGTAACAGACACCATGAGATTCTGGCATCAGCCAATCAAAATCTATGATGAGAGCCACTCGCGACAAGCTACAAATACTATCTTGCACCCGCCGACATAGCCTTATGCAAACATCTCATCATCCATGCCAGCTTTTTGTTTAATCCTTTGAGGACATATCTTTCACGAGTTGTGCTGGAACGTAGCTGATGCCCTTGATCAACACTTTCCAAGTTATCCTTGAAAGGATTCAGAGCAGTGACTATCGCCATGCCTACTCGCATCAAAAACGCCATCATCAAGGACGAAGAGTGGATGAGAGTCCAGCCGATCATCCGCAAACTCTACCTCCTTGAGGATAAGAGTCTGAAGGATGTTATTGTGATACTCAGCACAATTCACGATTTCCGTCCAAGGTTAGTTCGTTCTCGTGGGTCATCTCTGTTTTAATGCAGATATGCTCGAGCCTCTCCGTGGTGTATGTAACAGCTGCTCTAACAGGGTGGTTATGTACAGTAAGGCCCAGCTGGAGTCGAAACTCAAGCAATGGCACATTACGAAAAACATGACGAGCCTGGAGTGGAAGCATGTCGATGCAAGAATACGTCGGCGCCGTCTCCAGGGCAAAGAAAGCAAGGTCTATCTGTCGGGCATTCCACTTCGACCCGCGACGGTCGAGAAGGCGAGAAGCCGCCATTCTTTCGAGTCGACCTTGGACAGAATTGCTGGGAGTAAGTCAACTAGGCGCCTACAGAAGGTTATTTATGATATACAATGAAATACTGACCATGCCATTCGTAACAGAGGCGCCGCCATCACCAAAAGACCTTTCCTTGATCATTCGCACGCCATCACCACCAGCCGAGGTACGAGTCTGCAACAATGCGTACAACATCCCATGGCTTCTTGCGAAAGACTTCCTTGGAGGTATGCATTGTAGTCGCGTTTCTTCATCCCGGGTTGCTAAACGTGTCTGTTGCTGACACCAATGCCACGCAGGAGACAACTTGGGAGCGGTCTTTCGGTCCCAGGGCAGCAGTGGCTCACTGCGACTCCACATGAACGACATACTTTCCCTTGCTCTCCGCAAGCGCTCTGAGCTTTCCAGCCACACAAACAAACTCCAATGCATAGTTCAAGCGCTTGCGCTGATTATGCCTGAGATGGTTCTCCAAAGTCACGTCTTCTTCGCCGAAAGCCTTCTTCTGTCACCGTTTCCCAGCTTCAACGCTTCAGAGTCGTTGCAAGTACTCATCTTTCTTCTGTCCAACAATTTCCTTGAAGCAAACACAGACAGTATCAAAGACACAGAGAACAATGATGCAGTCATCGGAGACCTGCTGAACATGGTCAAAAGATCTCGAGTCCTGGATTCTCTAGTGACTCAACAGCTTGCAACGCTTCCATTGAGTTTGCAAGCAGCCTTGAACCGTCTGTTCATTGAAGCTGTTCGAAGATCAGAGCTTCAACTTGCACGATTATTGCTTCAGATAGGCGTTGATGTGAATCAACACGTACCCGCGACACGCCTCTGGTTTGAAGACGTGTGTGCATTTACAGCCTTCCAGTACGCGGCACTGATATACGACCAAGGTTTAATACGAATCCTTATTGATTTTGGAGCCGAAACTCGTACTCAAACTCTCTGGTTGGTCGGCCTAGTGTCCAGAAGGCGTAAAATGCACATATCGGCACTGAACTTTCTACTCTCGAACTACTCCTTCAACCCAAGAGATGTGTCCAGTTTCCAGTCGATATTTGATGCCATCGGAAGCGGCATGGCTTGCCCGATTTCCGAACAAATCATTGATTTTTTCCGAGACAAGATCCGTCACCCACAATCAATATCAGCATTACTCGCTGCAGCGATTAGGTCACAAAGCCGCTTTGCCCTTGACTTAGTATACGAAAAGCGACAGTTCATCAACACGTCGAACCATTTTGATGAGACGCCGTTGATTGCCGCCATACGCATAGGTTCCAGTGACTACGTAAAGTACTTATTACAGTTGGGGGCCAACCATTCGCAGCATGCACAAGCTGGTAGATTCGGGCCCAACCCATTGCCCCTTCAGTATGCAGCTTTCTATGCTGACGTCAACACCGTGCGTCATCTGTTACGTGAAGGTGCTGATATCAACTTTTGTCACTCTTCGTGTGCAATCGACGCACCGTGGGCACTCAGGAAACTGGGAAAAACTGCATTACAAGCGGCGATACTCGGAACCAACACCAAAGTAGCGCTTTTTCTACTAGCCGCAGGGGCAAGACTGGCGGGCGGTGAATTGGCTCTCGCTATCCGGTCTCGTCAGCAATCCATCACCGAAGCACTTCTAACAGCAGGGGCTTCACTTGGAGACAATTCAGCCTCGTTAGAATGTGGATCGGTCCTTGAGGCAGCCGTGATGGCGGAAGATGTGGGTTTGATTCTGCGAATCGCTCAGGGTGATGCAGAAGTTGTCGATGAACGAGCTTTGTGGGCTGCCATTTTCGTCGCAAAGTGGTCATCGAATTCAGCCATTTTCCACCTTGTTGCCGCACAATATTCGAGGTCAGGAGTGGTCAACGACCTTTGGCTAGGAACCGCGGTACACCTCGCAGCCCAGATGGATCTTCTTGGGATTTCCGGGGCTTTGCTAGCTTTGGGAAAGCATCCAAAAGCCCATCGATCTACATCCGTTGCACATCGGGATGGTGGTGCTCAAAGACAGATCCTTGAACGGTATCTTGAATGGAGTGGGCAAATTTGGCACCGTCCAGAAACATCTCATGGGACTTTGGTACATGGCGCCATAGAGCTCAGGCAACCGGAATATCTCAGGTTATTGCTACGGTTTGGCTACCAATTGCCCCCTTACTGCCCTCGATTTATTATGAATGACGCAAGCCTGGAACTTCTTCAGATACTACACGAACGCGGAACAAAGATGACGTCCGGCATTCTCGCCCAATCAATAATCCGAGGCCTGCAACCAGTTACCCGATGGCTTTTGTCGTTGAATATCGATCTCAACGAAATTTCGCTTGATGACAAATGGAACGGCATACGAGGGAGAACACCCATACAAGCCGCTGCTGAGCAAGGAGATATCGCCTTGTTTGAGAGACTTCTGACACTTGGAGCTGACATCAATGCACCGCCAAGCACTAATAATAGAGGAGCCACTGCGCTTCAAGTTGCTTCTATCAACGGATACTTTGGTCTCGTGAGCAGGATACTAGACTTACATGCGGATCCAAACGCACCAGGAGCTGAGATCAATGGCCGAACGGCATTGGAAGGAGCGGCCGAGCACGGTAGATTGGACGTCGTGCAACTCCTACTCAACTCGGGGGTTCAAACGTGCGGCGAGGGACGGCGTCAGTATGTCCGTGCCATCAAGTTTGCTCGTACGGAAGGTCACCACACTGTTGTGAAGCTTCTAAAATCCCATCGCCCTTGGACCGAAGCTGACCAGGAGGCCCTTGAGGACAAGGCCCTACTTTTCAGCAACCAGACTCCTGAAGGTATTGCAAAGAAGCTTGCAGAAATTGATAGATTGTCGGCGAAAGACGAAGATGTTGATTACCAAGATGGAGATATAGCGTTGGAAGCATCAGAAGAAACCAAAGGTCTCGAGTTGATCAAGGAAGATTCCGGGATCCACGAAGATGGCCTAGAAGAGGCATACCTCCTCTCCCTTCCGTCTTCGACCATGGATGAAGTGAAGGAAACTCTGATAGACAGCGGCGATGCGCCCGGCCTACCCGGCGACGCCATCTGGGCAGAGGCGTACGAGAACTTTTCCTCGGAGTACCCTTGGTTGTTGGATTGAAGCTAATGAATTGATTTTGGAATACCTCGCTCTTCTTTATCCATGGATTCATCTAAACTCAATTTCTGGTTCACTGCTGTGTTTGTTCGACTGCGTACGCTGTGCGATATCAACAGGTGTTGTCGTACTTTTCAGCCTGGTTCCCTCCAGCCACGGCTCAGTCCTTGGGCCCGACACCAAATTCCCCCGTGCGGTACAGGCTGCCGACGGTGACACCCCGCATCTCGGCGACCATGCCCATCAGCTGCTGCCCGACGTCCTTGATCTCGTTGTACTCCCGCAGCAGCTTGACGTGCCGCGCCACCACCGCCGAGGCTTCCTCGAACACTCTGTGAGCGGGTAGAAGTCAGTAAAAGGCATCTAGTGAGAAATAGACGCATCTAGGGTCTCTTTTCATGTTCGTTTGAAGTGGAAATGCCGTTGTTGACTCACGCATCATTTTTCTCCTTCATTTTAGCATCATTTTCAGCCCGAGATATGTTTCGGGTGACATCGGGAGCGGTTTCATTGCCCGCGTCTCCAGTGGTCACAGAACGACTTCCAATAGGCTTTGATGAACCCATACTCTTGTCTTGATCAATTCTTTGTATCGTCAGCCTTGTTGCGAGTGAAGACACGTCGCCCGTCGTTCCCGGAGCCAAGTCTCTTGATGGCGATATGAGGTCAAAGCACAGACCAACTACGGGGAGTGACCAGGAAGGAAACCAAGGAATTCAGGTGATGCTAAATGAGGGAGGTACGGAGTACATGGAGAAGAAAACACCGCAAAAGCAAAGAGGAATTCACTTTTGGATAAGGCAGTCAGTCATAACACGTCATGACGCATCTGACTGCTTTAAACTCTTTCTAAAGATATCGACAAAAACAAAACTTTGGCAGGACGGGCAAAAGTATTGATGGACGATCAGGGAATCGAACCCTGGACCTACCGCATGCTAAGCGGTCATTATACCACTAAACCAATCGCCCATATGTTGATGACGATGTTGCGCATCAAAGGATACATATACCTGGATGAGCCGGCGCACAAGCAGCGACGAGAACCCGTCGGGGTCCCCTCCGAGCAATGCCTCTCCCTACGCGACGAGTCGGACGGTGACATGCTCGTGGTGCGCGGCACCATTCTGCGATACGCCGCGGTCCTGCGAGGCTCTGCCACGATTCCATGCTCCCACCGCAAGACGACATCTCAGAGACCACCACCGCCTCGATGGGTTCGGGTCTCGACGAGAGCAATTATTCCCTGGCGCACGCGCGCCATACCGAGCGTGACTGAGCAGCGTCGTCACCTCCGGACGGCATGATAGAGCAGGGTGGGCGGGTCACCCGGGGGTAGGGCACACACCAAACGCGTCAGACCGCGAACTCGTCACGCCGGGCGAGCATTCGCACTTTGGTGGTCTTGTATAGGTTTCATCCGCACACCCGCCTTTCACTCCCTCTCTCACTTTTTTTTTAGTCACTCGTCATTCTTTCCGCATGTGACCTTTTCTGCTTCAAAAATCGCCTCATCTGGCGTGAATGGTTGGTTCCGTCTACGGAAGACCTTTTGGATGGATGTGGAAAGAGAACGAGGTCTAGACATTTGTGAGAGAAGGCGGACCGGGATTTGTCATTTGAAGTGATATCAATTCCCATAATAAACCAGAAGCCAGTGAACCCCCGTTTTTTTCTTTTTTTTGCAGTACAAACCACCATCATTACACAGGCAAGCCCGTTGGACATGAATCATCTTTGATTGTGTGTTTGCTTGTTGGCGACTTATTGCGAGTTGGAAAGGGGGGGAAAAGTGGCTGAACCGGACCGAAGCTCCGTGAACGGCGGCGCGGGGGGGTTGTGGGTAGTGAACAGGATGAAGGCTTTTCGTTGTAGAATAGGTCTCTCGACTCACTCCGGAGTAAAAAAAAAAAAAGCCAACATGAATCTCTCCGCTCCGGGAACACCCCCCAAAAAATATCATCTTTTTTTCCCTCCCTTCCAATGACCAGCCCATTGTGTGCCATCAGCAAATGAAGAATTTCCCTTATGAACCGCCCACGCCAATCTAATGAGGAAACGCGAGGATGAGGACAGAAATGCGCAAGAAATCACCCTCCGGGTCTTTTGTAAACGTCAGACTACCGCGGGGGATGATAACAGGGGTGGTGGTGGTGGCGGCGGCGGCGTGGCGGCCATCGGGGAATCAAGCCCTCCTCGCTTCCCCCCCCTCCTCCTCCTCCTCCGCCATTACCCCTGCAGCAAACCAAAGCAACAATCGAAGGGGACTTGTCGGCCACGTTTAGTAGCCGAAGGCCTCGAGGGCCTGCGCCGTCTTCTCGTCGACCTTGGCGTTCTTCTTCGCGTCGGAGAGCTGGCGCTGAGCGACCTTCTTGCGCTCGTAGTAGGCGGCACCCTTCGCCTTGCGGCGCTCCTCGAGTCTGCGTGCATGTCAGTACATCAGTCCGGGGGAAGAAAAGAGGAGCCGTGGAACAGGTCCATCGGGAGAAACCTACCTGGCAACGACATCCTGGTACTTCCAGCCGACCTCGTGGGACAGACGGCCGACGGTGCAGTACTTACGACCGGGCTGCAATCTGAGGACACGGAGGGCCTGGGGAACGACCATCTTCTTCTGGGTGTCGTAGGGAGGGGGGACACCCTCGAAGACCTTGAGGCGCTCAAGGGCGGCAGCACCGCGAGCGGTCTTGTGGGGGATCATGCCACGGACGGTCTTGTAGAAGATTCTCGACGGGGCGCGGAAGTGGAAGGGACCTATTTCGTCAGGTCAGACATTTGAATGTCCTCGAGTTGATATCTCATCTAGGAGACAGAGCAGAGCCCGGATATGTAATGTGTATGTGTTGGCTTACCACCGCGAGTCGGGTTGTAACGGGTCATCTTGCGCAGGTAGGCGTGGTACTTGACTATATCCATTCATCAGTATTGGTTCGTCAGGTGCGGTCGTGCCGTTTCCCAGTCCGTCACTCCATGATGTGATGCCGGGGGGGCGTGTTCATCCTCTTGACTTGACCGACTGGGTGCGGCGGTGGTGGGTTGGGTTGGGTTGGGTTTGGGGTTCGACATACGCTTGGCACGGAAGAACTCGCCAGAGATGTTGAGGGCCTCAGTGCGGACAACGACGATCTTCTGGCCGTTGAGAAGCTGCTTGGCCACGATGGAGGCGAGACGACCAAGGAGGTGGCCCTTGCCGTCGATGACGACCTGTCAAGAGGGTTGGAGTCAGCGACCTGCAAGTTTCCTTCACGTCTCCGTAAGTCGGCGAACGAGGATCCGATTCGAATGTCGCGGCAGGACGGTCGAAGTCAGGACCAGCCAAGGACGTGACACGAAGGCCAGCCGTGATCGAGTTGTCGTGGTTCATTGCGCGCGTTGCATGACCTTGCTCGCTGCCGCGTCCTGCCGTCCGCCCACAAACACCGATATCGAAATCCGTTCATCGTCTCGAAATAACACAACGTCCCGCGCGATCCCTCGGACTGACTGAATTGAATGGAGATGGGTGCAAAACTCACCACCGGCTCGAAAGACGACATCGTTCCTGTTCCTTGGGGGATATCTGAAAAGAAGGAAAAGGGTGAGGGGGATTCAAATCTCTGGGCGAAGGTCGGGTGCCTCTGTAGAGATCTGTTGTGCTGCCGTTGGGGGGTTAGTATTGTCGGAAGGTGAGTTTTGCAAAGAGGCCGTCGCGAATCTTGAAATTCGGGGGGGAGGCGCACTGGGCTGGGTTCCCGGGGCGGGCGAGAAATTTACACGGCGCACACACAAAACCCCCCAATGGCACGGCAGGAACGACGACTGCGCTAGCCGCTTCTGGAAAGGTGTCCTGCGCAGCAAGCGAGGGTTCCATGTGGGGCCTCAGGCAGCTTAGGGCTGGAAAGACCTACCAGAAAGAGGCGCGCCTGCCCTTCACCTTGCTGACTCATTTCGGTCTGTCTACCAAGGTACCTACCCAAGTACACTGGTGACTGACAGCTGCCGCTTCTCACCACCCCACCCCATTCGTCACCGAGCACCTTCCACTTCCTCGCATGTGACCACCACAAAACGACACCGCCACAGATATGGTTTGGGTGACTAAGCAGACGACGTCAACTTCGTCGATGCCAAACCGGGATCATCCCTAGCGAGCGAACGACTCGGACAATCGTCGACCAACGTCACGCTGCAGCCCTGCTTCCAACGTCGACGGTCGACGAGGCGATTCCAAGGCGCCATGGAAGCATCATGTGAATAATAGCTAGAGCGAAGATCCCAGAAACTTGGGTTGTTGTTGACGATTTCTGTCTACGGCGTCTCGTCATGGCCACACGCACGCACCCCCGTTCTCTCTCTCTCTCTCTCTCTCTCTGCCTCTGCTCGGCGGCCCTTTACAACACTGCCCATAAACTTCCCTGTCCTATCGTAGCAAAAGCACAGTATCCCGTCCTGCAATCCCATACTCAACGCATCCGCTCTCTGCTGGCATGCCTCTATGTAGATGCGAATCTCGCTTTGGTCAAAAATGCATTCCGGCTTACAAGTTAAAAAAATCCCCGCACATGCTCATCTAGAAAAAAGAACAAGTCGGCCGTTTCCTAGTAAACAAACGTATCGCGGGAACCTCGGGCACTCTCGGCGCCAGGCTGTTTCCCCTTCAAAATTTTGGTCGTGGACGTGAGCATCAAGACGCCCCGGCGCGTGCGTCAAGACGTCTTAGCACGTCCTGCACATCCTGGACGAGAGCCTTCCTCGTGGCCCTGGCGTCCGGGTCGCCTGCCGTCTCGACCTCGTCAAGCTTGAGGAGTACGTGCTGCATCGTCGTCTCGGACAGCTTGCGGTGCTCTTCGACCCTCTTCTTGGCATCCGCCGGCGGCGCGGCGATGAAGTCCTCGCAGGGCTTGCGCAGGTCCGCGTTGAACTTGGCAGCAATGGCCTCGAGCTTGGCGTGAGGCCCGGCGGCGGCGGGGGCGGCCTGGCCGTTGGGGGACGACGGTCGGTGGCTCTCTTGGGCGGTCGGCACGCCGAGATTTGAGGCGCTGTCCCGCGGGCTCGTGTTGCTGCTGCGCTTCTTGGACTTGCGGCCCTTCTTCTTGCCGCGGCGTTTCTTTCCGTCGTCTGTGCCGCCGGTGCTGCCGACGGCGCTGGCGCCATCGCCGCCCACGACGACCATCTCCTCTTCCGAGTCGTCACTGCTCTCGGCGTCGACGTCGCCGTCCGGCAGCACCACCAGGACCTCGCTGTTGTTCTTGACGCCGTAATCCCGTACGGGCGCGGCCGGCTCCTTCAGCTGGCGGCCCTTGTAGAGGAGCTTGGTGCGGCGCACGCGGCGGTCCGACAGCTCCAGCATGACGCCTACGCGGTCCCGAACGTCGCGGACGCGCAGCTTGCCGTCGCCAATGGCATAGGCGGGGAAGTGGGCGGGGTAGGTGACGCCCTTGTTCTTGATGAGGAGCACGTCGTCTTCGGGGACGGCGCTTCCGCGGGATCGGGGCGAGTGGGTATAGGTTCTCGTAGGGACGGAGGATCCTAGAGAGTTGGATTGGAGGTCTTCGGTCGTGATGTAGCTAAAGTCTTCGTCCGTGACGTTGGGCACGCCGCTCAGGGTGGAGGAGTAGGGGGATATTTGGTCCCGATTCGTGGACCAGCCGTACCGAGACATGGTGAGGGGCACGGCGAGGAGGATGCAGGCGATGGTGGTGTAGAGTATGAGGTTCGGATCTATGCCGGTGGTATCGGAGACGTATCCGGAGGAGTCGGCGATGACTTTGGCCAGGCGGGCAACGGACTTGTCGAGATAGACTTGAAGGGTGGTGGGCAACAGTGCGGTGATGTTGGAAAGGGCGGCACCGGAAGATGCCAGAAGCGGCTGCTGACTGGAAGCCACCTTGGCGGAAGTAGGCGGTCCTTAAAGCTAAGGACGCTGCACCGGGGAAAGGGGAAGAAAAAAAAAAGTGGAATGGGGAAGGAAAGGTGTGGAGGAGGAGTAAGAAGTGAGGCAAAGGTCGAAGACGATGGCTGCGGCTCGGATTGTGTGTCACGGGTCGGTGGTGGTCTGGCGGGATGGGGAATGATCGTGGGGATGCCCTCGTCTGGAGGGGGTTTGTTTCCCTTTGCGGAACTCGAGGGGCTCGAAGATCAGGCCGTTTTGCAGTAAAGCAATGAGGCACAGCGCAGGCTCTGGGTGTAGTAGTGTACGATCGGGTCCTTGGAAGGCAGGGCTCTCGAGTCGATTGATGCAAGAAAGCGGGTTTTTTGGGTCTGGCGCCGGACGAGACAAGCGTCGACGATCACCGTCCTGGGTCAAGGATCCAGGTGGTGATTTGGGTGAGGCTTTCGAAGCAAGACGCTGTCAGCTTTCGGGGACGCGATAGAGGGGGTGGTGAAGGGCGTGAGCAGGCGGCGGGCAGGCTGGCAGGCTGGCTGGCAGACAGGCAGGACAGGGATGGGGGTTCGGAGCTGGAGGTGCGGCAAAACGAGAGGTGGCCCCTTTGGTCCGGGACTCGGGAGGATGACGGCAGAAAGTCGGGGGCGAGGGCGTGTCGTGAGTGGCCGGTCACTTGGGTGGTGGCAGTGATGTGGTGATGAACAGAGAAAACGAGTGGATTGTGGGATGGATGTGGAGGGGAGGTTCTAGAAAACCGGGAAAGGCAGTCAGCGAATGACCGGGGGTTGGCTGCGGAGGAGCCGTGGTCATTGGCCGGGCCGATGGACGGCGCCCTCCTTTTTCTTTTCTTTTTCTTTTTTTGTCGTTCTATTGTATGAGGAGTGTCGACAAAGCCTTGATGCAATTCTTCAGTCTGACCTTTAGAAATTACGTGTTTCGGGGACGGTAATAGTTCGAACGTGTATCAACCTGTCTTGAGTGCAGCAGCAATTGCGTGTTTGTTGTTTGAGAGCGGCATGATGTGTTGAACCATCTTACATATATCCATCCTACCTACCTACTCTTAGGTAATTCCCGGCTCATGTTTTCTCCAATGAAAGACTACGACGGCGTGGCAAACACCGCAACAGCAATACATACCTCGCAGCATCCTGGTGCCACCTGCGATTGCGAGGCGCTTCCCGTACGATCCATCCGTGATTAGGTATGTAGACCAGCAGCCGAGGCGTACGTGGGGATCCGTTGCCGATTCAACCCCAACCAATCCAGCTGCGTCAACGAACCTCACGACGTGCGCTGCGCCGCGCCGCGCTTTGCTGTATGGATGCCCGAGGAGAGGACGGACCCGGCCGGGCGCTAGGCGCGGGTACCTGTGAGGGATGCGATCCGGACAGATCGGGCTCGCGTCGTCCTGTGCAGCCTCGAGACTCCATCACGAGTCCTCGGGGTCATGTGCACCATCCATCGTAAGTACATATACATACATTACTTAGGTACCCAAGATGAAAAGGCAAGTTAGTTGGCGGATAGGCGATGACGACAGTGAGGTGCGCTCGGCTCGGCTCCGGCGTCAGGGTCCTCCTCTTATCTTATCCGCATTCCTGCTGCTTATCTCGTCTCATATCAGCAAACACTCGGAACCTTAGGTAGGTAATTACTTCGTACTTTTTACCTACTACGTGAGGCAGGCATGTCCCCAAACATCTGACTGAGCACAAGCCGCTGCCCGAGCCCTGTGAACGTCGTTTTATCTAGGTAGTGTACTATCTATAGTTCATTATCTAGGTACCTACCTAGGTAGTTACGCAGTATGACATGCTGAGTGCAGTTCACATACAAGCAAGCGTGTCAAGGATACACCTCCTCGATCTCTTGCACTCATCAAACAGGTGATACATTGTAAAAACAGCAACTCATGTGGTGAAGCGTCGGATTGCATTGTGCTGCGTACGCATCCTTCATGCCTGAAAGGACCACCAACTGTTACGCGACACGAACCGCGTGTTTCTGGAAGTACAGAGTGCCACAAGCCTATTAGCTAAGCTTACGTAACCACCATCAGCTCACTCACCAGCACCTCCCCCCAGTACCGTACCTAGCGCTCCAGTAGCAACCGCCTGCCGTTCACCTTCTAAACTACCTACCTAGAAAGAAGGGGTCGATTTGAAATCCAATCTTCAATTGCATCATCCATTTTGCACCAGTCGGCCGAGTTCGTCCTCCACCTTTATTCCTTCCTTCCTGCTCCCCTCCCCTCCCCTCCCCTC
>MU842863.1:0-78396 GCA_030867305.1 Colletotrichum zoysiae
GGGGGGGGGGGGGGCAGGCGGGATGGAAGCAACAAAATGAAGATGGGTGGGGATGATTGATATTCCGAATAGGGGTGAAAGAGTAGGAGAAAAAGAATAACGAGTGTGGCTTGGGATACCTCGTGTGATAAACAGAGTCAAGTGAGGTGAAGGACGACGCGGCGCAGTATAAGAAAAAACGGATAGGAGGGAAGTGAGGTTGTCAGTCAGATGCAAAGGTCAAGTAGAGTTGGGTCAGGCGAGTGAGGATTGTAGCAGTCAACCACCTCTACGTCTGATTCGGGTTTGCTTTAGGTTCAGGTTCTGCAGTGTGGTTGTGGTGGTGGTGCTGCTGCTGTTGCTGTGGTACGTGTTCAGTGAGAGTGTGCACAACCCACCAGAGTGGACTAGGTACCTACCTACCCAATGCCAACCTCTAAGAGGTAGCTGTGCTGTCTCGGTGATGGCGGTGCGCGGCTGGTAACATACCTACCTAGGTTGGTACCTACTTAGTGGCCCTTCAATGTTAACAGGAATCACTGCAGGTAATGGAGCGATTTGGCGGTGGTTCAGTGCTAGGTACTAACATGGTAGGGGTTGACAGTGTGAGCCTTGATTGGACGGTGAAGCTGGGGTTTAGGTGCGTTCCTTGACCAAAGCTGCCCTTTCCTCCCCCCATTATTTTCTCTCACTAGGTAGGTATGTAGGTAAGTAGGTTCACAGTTGTTTTTGAAGACACCAAACCCCAATCATGAGAGGGCTCTAAAATATATGTACATACCCGCAAAATAAACAGATATATTGGTTTATTAATTCTTCAAGCTGGACGATTCCAGGATTCCTGGCTGGCGGTTCCCATGCATCTTAGTCATTAGGTCTTCAAGGCGAGGTCAAAGGACCTCCGCCCTGCATATGGAGCAGAAGGGCCCTACCTGACTTGATTCTTCGCTTTCGGACAAGCCTGGGTCCAGGAGAGTGTCATCCCAAGTGGACAGTGGGGGTTTGAAGTGAATGAGCTCAACCTCGCCTAATTGGGTAGAGGGCACTTGTGAAGTTGAGCACGTGGGGCTCTGGCAAATCTACTATATTAGACTTATCGATCACAGCTTCTCAAGCAATATTTCATACAGAAGTGCACTTTCAGGAGTCGCACATAGACCGAACACATAGTTCGATCAGGACCTTTGTAATCCAGAGACTCAAGCCGTTGGCGTGGCCTTGGGGAACATTGTGTTCGTTGGTGATCTCCGATTCCAAGGGATTCCGCTGCCTTTTGCTGCAATCTGAGCATCCATTTCACTTGCCATATCTGTCTGATATTGATCGTCATAAACCAACTCAGCATGTACAGAAACCGAGCGCAACTTCCCCCTATTTCTTGTTGTCTATTGCGAGACGACGGAAAGGATTCCTGCTGCCTTCGACAAAGTAATGAACTATTCGACCCTCTGAATCCCCTCCTCGCCTATCAATTTGAAACTCCACCACCAACGCCATAGTTCACAAAGCACCCCCAATCCTGACATTGCTAACCCCACCAAGAAGGACGTACTTAGACATGCTGCGACTGGACGCAACGATCATTCGCCTGTCCCTCTCAGAAGTCAAAGACTACGGGCGAAACCGTCAGTCCAAGGGCCAGCGTGGAAGAGCCGATACCGATCCGTTGGCCTCAACGATATCTCCCCAAACAGGATGGCAGTCGCTGTACGAGCCTACAGACTCGCCACACACGTATCCTTCTGACAGGTCGCCTCTTATTATGCCGCACAATCTCTCTACTGCTGGAGATAGAGTCGAAATCTCTACCGATGGCAGCAGCGGTGGCAGCAGCGGCGGCAACCGCAACGATAAGAACAACAATCGCAGCGAGGCCGACAAACCATTCAGCATCGACATCCATGGGGCCTTGACACTGAGTACCGGACAGCATACTGACTGTACAGGGAGTACGTCTATTCTCAGGCAGCCGCTCCCTCCTCCATTCGCCGCAACACCAGGAGTGTCTTCGCCACTCTTCCAGCCCAGCACGGTGTGTTGGCGCCAGAATCTTTTGTTAAGCGTGCAACTGGCTAACCTGTATCGTTCAATAGCCTATCCGTTCATCAAGAACCATCGAACTGATCGAAGCGAGCCACGTCGCACCACCAACTCTCACGTCTCCGTATGGCCATGACGCACATCACACCGCTGCAGTGAGAGCATCGTTTCAGCGAATAGTTATCTACGACGATGTGGTCGCGGCAGAAGCCCAGCCTCAGACGCCGAGGAACGTTCCCGAGTCCCGACATCACCAAAGCCGGTTCCACGGGCCCTACACGGCACCAAGCTCCCGGCCGTTTACCTTGCAAACATTCACACCCGCTTCGAGGTCACGTCGTCCTCGTCGACGAGCAGGAGCAAGGAGCCCCGTCGGAATGAACACCCCTGGGTTTGTTGGGCTCTACGGCGGCTTGGAGAATTCCGACGAAGCAGTTGTGTACGATGCCGAAATGTGGCGTTGACTTGCAAGTCGCCGGGACGTATGAGCCAGACAAGAAGAGAGAGCCAGAAGATGGTTGGTCAAGACCGGCCTCGTTTGCAAAGTGTGCATTGGCAGATGCACTTGAGCGACAGGAAATGGGATCGAAACTATACCAATGGCACTAGTCGACAGACGCTGAAGTGGAGTTTGTGGTGAGGATTGAGATATGATGAACACTGCTTAGCTGTGCCTGAGGATAAATCGATAGAGTCACTTATTGCCTCCAACTCGTGAGCTTCACCCGGTCGACGACACAATATTACTTGAGTGGTACGCGCTTGTGCTGTTGCCGGAAGTTCAGCTTCGCCGTGTTCTACGTATCATTTCGCTTGTAATATGGATATGGATATCCGTTTGGCAACCAACCACCTACCTTTTCGGGAGTGCGCCGAGAGACTGCAAAACAGGTCGGTGGGGACCGTCAACCATTGCTGGTGAACCTGTTGGCCGGGAACCATGCATGCGTGCTCTTGCGCTGACACAAATTTACATCGTACATGGGCGCGGTACCTTGGACGACGGCGGACGGCACATTGCACGAGAGACTACCTACCTAGCGGGTGGAGAAAACTAAGTAGGGCACTTTCGAGTCAGTTGCTGAATCGAACTGCCTGAAATGCCCAAGGCCCTTGAAGGTCTTTAAGCCTTGGTATCCAGGTGTCAAGGCAAAAAGTACATTACCTCAGCCATGGAGCCCTCAAGGTTAGCTCGGATGACGGTCTTCCAAGTTCCGTCTGCCTTACTTACCTACCGAGCTGATCACCTGCACTATGGGGATGGTGGATGTCGTGCGTAATGTATGTACAGGTAGGTACTAATAATGTACATCGTACATACAAAATGATGGAGTGCACCCTACATACTAGCAGATGGGCCAGTGACGTGATGAGCGTGAGGCAGAAGTGGATTTCAACAAAACGCTTAATTGGTTGCCCGTCAGGGAGAAACACATTGGCGACCAGAAGGAGCATCTTTACTACTGCAGAAGGACCGACGTAGGGTTCCATACACTTCAAGAGAATGGCCATGGAAGAAATTTGCAATGTACATATTAATGAAAGCTGCGGGGATAGTACATACTTTGCACAGTAGGTAGGTACATCGCAGGAGGCGCACCGGCTTGCATTCCCTAACACCTAGGTATCTATCTAGGCGAGCACGCAGCAAATGAATGTTCGGAGCCTCCAAAACTGCATCTGTGGGTCCAAGGCGCGGCACACTCACGGGCTGCAACTCCAGCAACTGCGGCAACCAGTTTGTCCAGCCCAGCCCCGCCCCGATTTGGCAAGGACGAGCTCGACATGGAGGGCCCTGGTCGCCAGCGCGCAAAAGAGGGAGGTACTCCGTACAAAGTACACAGGGAGGTACTGAGACAGGCAGAGAGAGAAAGAGAGAGGGGTGCGGGTCCGGGCCAAGGACAGTGTACGTACTTCGCAGTACATGCGACGCTGACAGACACTAACTTTGCCTCAGGGGTTGGACTGATGAGTGGATCTGTCGATACCGCCCGCCACGGCACCCAACTGCGGTAGAAGGCAAGTCCCCCCCTCGGCGGTACCTTGTAGCTCCTACTCTTTCAGATAGGTAGGGATATTCCCGTTCACCCTGGTGTCCCGTCTCGACGAACACGCATCAGTGAGATACGTACCTTTCGGCCTTCACCCACACTTGCTTCCTTGCCTCAAGAGGCTCTCTCCGCAGCGACAAACGGGCAAACTTGGGGGTGGGAAAGCTCGAATGGCGGCGTTCCCTTGTCTTCCGCTCCACGTCCAACCTTTTTTCTCGACCCTGTCCCGTTCCGTATCCCCTTCTCTTTGCATGTACTACATACAGTACTCTCTTCGCGTTTTCCTTCCATCTGTCAATTGGCTTCTCCAGAAATACAAAAGGATAGCTCCTTCTGCCTCCGCCCACACCGCGCTCACCTTGCCAACTCTCTTTCTTCGTTTATCAATCCTACTGCCTCCACATCTGACCCGTCTTGTCCTCCCTTTTCTCTTGGACAACCTCCTTCTCTACTGAAGACACCTTCCTCAACTTCACTTGACAAACCCCCAAGATCACCTCAGCCTCCCATCGACTGGGTCGTGCTCAGCCATTCATCGAGCACTTTTATATGTACCTCCTCCTGCCTCTCATACTACCTAAGTCGCCACTGCCCAACTGCCGTACAGCCTACCGTCAACAACAATAACTCCCTCCCAACTGGGTCTTGATACGGCCCCGGCAATCTTCTGTCCCGGTGACGATTCAACTGCGTACACCTTGTCGACTATCACCAGTTCTTGGACGGCCAGCATACCACTAACAAATCTTAATTGTAGAGGAGCTATCTGAAGCTGAATTCTGAACTTACCCTATACAGGTCTAACGTTGCAGCCATGTCATCCTTCGGTCGATCGTTCTCTTCTGCCTCACCCGTGATGGCTCTACAACCACAGCCCGTCCACCAAGCGAGCTTTGGCATGGAGTCGTACGCTCCCCAACCCGCGCCTTTTGGTCAACCCTCATCCTACCAACGCTGCGCCGTACCGTCGCAATCAATGGCCGCTGGGAATATCCGAGTTGCTGGACGCAAACGTTCACGCGACGAGGCTGCCCCCAACCTCGCAACCGACGAGCCTGATCCCCATTCCGACCCTAAAGAAACAGAGGAAGAATGGGAGTACGGCCCTGGTATGGTTCTGATCAAGAAAGGCGGCTACGTTGCGGACGCCAGCAGCCAGTCTGGCACCTGGGTTGAGGAAAAGGCCGCCCAAGATAACGCCCGCAAAGCCGACGAGGCCGTCATTCGTCTCCACCAGCAGCAACAACGCCCGTCCCTCCGCAGCAACAAGTCTCAGCGCCTGACCCAAAACGATATTCACAGTCTCCAAGAAATCGTACAGCCGCGGATTGTCTCTGCCTCCGAGACTATCCCTCTTGAGAATTCAGCGCAACCTGTTGTCGACCAATTCACCTTGCACCTTGGCATTGGCTGGAGACGTATTAGCGAGGACCAACACATTCAAGCTGCGGCTCGCGGCTGGGCCCGATACATCGAGAACCACTATCCAGTGTCATCGGCTGTTATTCGACTCGAAAGCAAGGGCCTTCAATCATATCTTGTTGAGGCCGCGGAGGGTTTCTTCCTCTTCGCAGAGGACCTCCGTCAGGGCCGATTCGTCAGCAAGGACGCGGATGGAGCGCTGCGTAATCTCAAATGTTCGCCTCCTGTTTTCGCTGGTCAAGAGACTCTTTTTGCAACCGAGTCGCCTGCAGCAACTGAGTCGAGGAATATGGTGTTCGTAACGGAGGCTGATAGCCACATGGAAATGTAAAATGCAACATGTGGAAGTCGGCTGTGCAACCGGTTTCTTCCCTTTTTCTTTTTTCCTCGCTATTATCTTGTCACTGGGTATCACATCACAAAACGGCAAGGGCTGGGGGGCGTATTTGTCTGTTCTTCCAACGACGCTTGCTTGGTGGAATCGGGTTGGTTGGACGAGGACGCGTGTGTATGCGTGCGTATCTGCCCAACGGATCCCAAGATAAAATGGTCGGCTGGCGGAAATGGATCTTCTTTCCTACTTAGGCGCTTCTTCGTCACATGAACGAACCTCTGTCGATTTTTCTGGTTTGTTTGGGGCTGTTTGTTTGCTGACCTCGACGGTTTCGAGGTCCAACTGCACTACTCAACACGACGCTTGTTTATCAACAGCATCAATACATGTTCATTTTCAAACTGTTTTATGGCTCTGCAGCATGACACTGCTGTGGTGAATTGATGGCTAGGTGTGCCAAGGGCGGCTGGACCAGGCCGGACGACGCTAGAATCATTGGAGGGATGCGATTTGCTACGATGCCGAAGCGCCCTACAGTAGAGTATTGCGAGACAAAAGCTTAGTGGGAACCGACGCAAACCCGAGTCAGGACGCGAGTGCACTTGGACTATATGAGACACAGCGACGGGTCTGCGTAGGTTGGCAATGTTGACGGGCTGGTGTTGGTGCAGATGCAGATGCAGAGTGCAGTGACAAGCCATTTAGGCGAAACGAATCAAGCCAAAACCAGTGCCAACAGAGTCGAGCAGTGAGCGTCCACGTCGTGGTTAAGGCGAAAAGACCCTCACGATGGCGGAAGAACGGCAGTGCCGAAGTGTACCAGTCAGGCTTTGCAAGCTACCTACTAGGTCACCTTGGGCGAATGGCTGGGGTTGGCGGCCCTCTACACGGAGGTCTGTGGAATGAGGGGCGATGATTAGTTGCTGGGTAAAGGCCTCGGGACCACTACGAGTGCGGCCACGTCGTGGTGTGGATGGGGGTTTGGGTTGTCAGACGAGGTGGCGCACTGAGCGGGCGGTGGAGCATGACCAATGGTTAAGGGCGAAAAGTCCCGCCGTGGGTCTAGCACGCTTGGTGACCTTACATAGATAGTAGTTACGAATGGCAAGTCGATCGGAAAGCACAGACCACCTAGCCTATCCTGTCTGCCAGTACGCCATATGACAACGACCTTGCGTTTACAGGTGCCTCGATAACCAGTATCTGGGAGGGAGATGAGGGCTTGAGATGTCGGATCAAACGATATTCCGCTTGTCGAAGGATATGTAGAAGCAACCTGCTCAACAAGCCCAATGAAAATTTAATGCATGGAGCATGGCTGAATAAGAGTGCCATCTCATACCTTTTTTTAGAGACTTGTTAGAGGTACATGTGCTGTAACCGACTATGGTGGGTGATATCGACCTGCTAGATATATCGAGAGGATCAGTCAGTTGAATCCCGAAAGTTGACGTCCTCCATATCGGCACGCTATAGTCCGTTGCCCTGTGACAATAGGGTTTCATTAGAGCGTCTTGAAGTCCCTCCAAGACTAGGTTTCGAATTCGTTGGCATATATCCCGTCCATTGGCCAAGGATCTGCACGTCGGCCGCGTAAAAACAAAAAACAAAAAAACCCCCCCATTTAAAATCCAAAGAACAAGGAACACAGACAGAGTCATTGGTTTTGATGTGGTAAAAGCCCATTGCTATTCATTGGCTCTCGATCTGGCAGAGAGGAGCCAGTGCCGCTTTCCTCCCCACGTATCAGTCACGTCCTGGCTTTCCACTGGCTTGGCGCGATGTCCGCGTGCCGCGCCTTGTTTTCGTTGCGTTGCGTGGATGGTGGGTGCCGAGTCTGCCTTGCCATTATGTACGATGATTGCCCCCCCCTGCATTTCTTATCCTTCTTAGTAGTAGTTCGCAAAGTAGAGAAGTGATGGGTCCATGATAGGGAATGAGGCGATTAGGCTGCTTCAGTGGTGCTTTGCTTGGGAGGCAACTCCTCCTCCAACCCATGGCCTATGGAGTGAAGGTAAGCATGCTGGAGGTGCGACCCATTGAGGGCATTTCGATGCATTTTGCCCAGCGATTTACCCCCCATCTCTACAGCGTTTCTGAAGCACTGGACCAGCCCAGTCTTCAATCTTGGTGCATGCGACATGTGCATAGAGACTTTACCCACCATCTCCCCTATTACGCGCACTGGCACTTAGGTCTCTGCCACTATTTTGTGCCGTGTTCTATGCTGGGGGTTTAATTCATTTCTTCTTCTTCTTCTTCTTCTTCTTTTTTTTTTTAACTGCTTGCGACGTTTGTTTGGGGTCAAATTGCTTCTCCAAGGCCCCTTCATTGTCTTTTCTTAGACTCCCCGCGGCTCGCATCGTGGACTCAAGAGTGCTCGTGGCTTGTTCGTCGCGTCTCCTCTTCCTGAACCCCGGCCGCCCAGGTAAATGCAAGTCCTGTGCCCGTGTTTTGTTCCTGCCCTTGTTTCCTGGCTTTCATGCTCTGGTCTCGCCCAGCCTGTCCTCACTTCACCTTGATTACCTCACCTGAAATCCCATTTGATCAACGAATCCAACAAATCACCTCGTCTTCCTTCTCCTCTTCTCTTTCCTCTATCCGTACTCTACCTCACTTCCCCTTTACCTCTTTCCGCCTCACCCTATCTCTGTCCCTCCCACAGCTCCACCTCGTCTTATTTTGGGCAGTTCGCCACTGTATTTTCAGCTCTCGCCGTTGTATGTACTATCTTGGCACTGGCGCACGCACATATTCTCCCCCGCGCATCGCGACACAACCGAGTAACCAGCTGTCTGATCCCTCAGCCTTCGCCGTCTTATTCTAGTGCAGCCAGTCGTCTAGTACTAAGGCACTTATCTCGCTTCCACTACAGTGGCTCGAATCTCTACAGCTGGTCGAACACTTCGTTTTCTTGCTCGCCGTCGCATAATCATCGGTCGGCCCTTTGGCGCCTCCCAAATATAGGCTGCCCAACACTCGGAAGGCTTCGTTGGTTGGTTCGGAGAACTCGATCTTAAAGGTATCGGCCTACTAAACGACTGTGCGATTCTTACGCCGTGTCTTCCTAATACTGTCATCCGACTGAAAGCCCCTCTTGCAACGCGCTTCTCCATGTTGAAGCCAGCGTAGGCTTCTCGTCTTCCCCCGACCACCCGCAGTTTTGGTCTCGAGCCGTCTTCTTCATGGTCTCGCAGCCCGACTCCGCGTCCTCTCTCACCTTACGAGGCCCTTCCTCGGTCGTTTCGCGTCCCTCGCTCTCTCGCACGAAGCGATACAACAGGTCACACGTCGGCGGCACCACCTACATACCTCAGAACGAGTTCCCCATCTTCAGCAACTCGGGCGATGTCGAGGTGATAGTTAAGGCTGGCAGCCACCACAACCGCTACCTGCTGCATCGCCACACTCTCATCCGATGTTCGGGTTTCTTCGAGGCCAGCACGAGTCTTGAATGGTCTAAGCCAGTCTCTGATAGCGCCTCGAGCGATGTTGCCCGCATCGGCGACAGTTCCTCTGCCGATTCATCATCAATCGCCCCGGCCCCGAGCCGGGCGCTCACCACGTCCAGTCCACGAAAGCGATGGCGGTATGAGCTGGATCCAGGAACTGGGGACGGGGATATTCCAATGCTGGTTCAGAAGGACGAGGATCGTTCCAAAGGTTCCGGGAGCCATTCCGGGTCCATATTCGGCCCAGGCAGTGCTGGCAGCGGCACCCAGCCGGCACCTTTTACGCGAAGTAAAACATCAAGTCATTCGCATTCTTCATCAGCACACGCGAACCACGGTTTTTTTCGCTCGGTAGCCAGCTTGAGCCTCGTGCCGAGCTCGATGGCGGCGGCGAACGCGAACGCGACAACCCAGCCGCTCTCGCAGGCCGACCAGGATTTGTTGCGAGACTACGACAACCTCTTCCGCATCTTCTACAACTACCCTCCGACCCTGGATGGTGTGAACATTGCGGATGCTTACGTGCAATGCAAGTCACTCATCACCCTTGCGGACCTCTACGATGCGCTCGCCGTGGTCGGCCCCAGAGTAGATCACCACTTGCTTCAGTTCCAGTCGCGGCTCTGGAAGCAGATTGCCAAGTATCCAATCTCATACCTCCGTTTGGGCTACCTTGCACGTAGCAGGGTTATCTTTCAGGAGGCTCTTATTCATGTTGTTGGTCAGTGGCCAGCAGGTGAGCGTAGCCTACGCGCTGCTCTTCCTGATGTAGTCCTCGACATCATCGAGGACAAAGTTGACGAGCTTGAGGAGGTTGTTAGCCGAGTGGAGGGGCGTCTATTCCGGCTGAACTTGGTCACAGCCAGAGACGAGCGTGTTACCCCCAGTACATCCTACCTCGATTGGCTTGCCGTTAGTCTGTTCCGCCAGTGGCTGTCAGACAACACCACCCCTCCGCCTCCCGAGAGGCGAATACAAAACTCACGCGATGGCCGTAGCGGCAATCCGCAGCAACTCACTCTACCTGCCAGCGTGCCACCTTTAGCGACGGTGGGCCGCACATATCGTACTCTTGGTACTTCCTCGTCGGCGTACCTTGGCCATGACGAGTGCAAACGGTTTCTAAAGCTGACACCCGAGCTATACAGCCGCGATAATTTGCGCCGGTTTGAAAAACGCATAGATGAGCTCAAGTTGATGGCCCGCGATATTGTGCGGCCGCTAATGGGAAGCGGTCTGGAGTTGGACATCAGCAGTGGTAGGGCTGCTGATGGAATCGGCTATCTCACATGCGTGACAGTGGGGGATCGCGACCTTCCCTGGCATATCGAGCATTAATAGGACTGGGCCCGTTGGGGTTTCGGTCGGCTACGCCTACGAGATGACACGAAGAAGCATACTGGTTATTCTTCCGACTGATGATATACGAAACCACATGTTTGATACTTCTTGAATGTAGATAGATATAGCTTTGGATACCCAATTGATGAGCCCGTGTCTCTCATCGACGCTCCCTAAAGAAAATCGCCTTTGCAAGCAAAACACTAAAATTCGATACGGTTTTCTGTCCTTTCATCTGGACCACGAGTTGTTGCTGTAAAAAGAGTAGTAAGGAGTATTACTAGTCGTCCCCCGTAAGGTCTATAATGGAGACCTCGCTTTGCCTCCAGGCAGACTTCATAAAACGCCCAGGGGACGTTATCTTCATATTGTCCTCTTCCTGGTCACTCATCTCAACGACTTTGAAAAACCCGCCCACGCTCGTTCGAGGCACCACCATCCTCTTGGTCGGTCCGGAAGCGTCAGTCTTGTTTGCCAGTGGAAATTCATCGCCTTGATCTATCCACTTTGCCGGAGCTGGAGTGCTTCCAGAAACGGTCAGGCCGTCTTCTCCGTTGTGCCCGAGGGAACTCGACACAACAAGGCGACTGGCGCTGGCAGAAGTCCGCAATCCATTCCCTACCCACACCCTTGGCTGGGTCTGACTTTGTTCGGTTACTGGCTGTTTGGACGAACATGTGATGAACGAATCAATTCGCGTCTGCTTCATGGATCGTTTGCCTCGAGGCGGTGTGCTAGGGGATGCTGGGGATGATCCTTTTGTTGACCAGGTCTTGACAGGCTGGTGTTTGTACGAGGCCGCCTGTTGAGGGGGCGACACGGTCGGGTTGGGCGGCTTGGACAGTGCGGCAATACATATTTCATCACTGCCAGATAAGTCTATGATGTGTTTTGGTGACAAGGGGTTCATCGACGAACAAGTAGCCGCAGGCGACGGGCGCATGGGGCTAGATGACAGAAGGATCGGCTGCGTGGACTGTTGAGACTTGGTAATCCTAGGCATATGTTGTGAGCCAGCGGATGTCCACGGGTTTCTGTGCCTGGTCGGTTCTGTGGCGGCCGTCGCCTTCCCGTTGGATCTAGATTGCTTACTTCGATTGACCGAACTCTGTAAAGGAGTCGGCAGTTGTGATGAGGGATGGTCCAGTGGACCGGGGCTGCGAATTGTCGGTCGAATGAGCGGCGGTAATCGAACGTCACTGCTATCGAAGCTTTTAGCTTGTGATTTCCCGCTGGATGTTGTCGCGGCGGTCTTGGTGGTTTGCACACATTTGCCAAGATCGTCTGCTTCATGTGGTGTGGCCCTAGTGGACTTGTTGTTGACCTTGGCCGTCCTGCGCGGGGCTCGAGGCACAGATCTGGAGCGCTGCTTCTCCTCCCAATCTTCCATTGTCAGGGGTGCGCCTAGTTTGACAAGCGATTCTGGCAGCCAAATCAACTCAACGAGCGTCGGGTCAAAAGTGCTTTTTGCCCTAGCTCGGCCACCTGTTGTCTCGGCATCGTCATCCAGGACTGCTTCGAACTCATTGTCACTATTCAGCGCCAGCCCCTGACGATCATAGGACAAGACCCCGTCCGCTTCCTGTGACAGGTCCAGACCGACTATACTGGCTGGAATGTGAGCTACGCGTAGCTCTGGTATCCCATCAGTGCTATAGTGGCTCCGCCTTCCAGTGATGCGTTGTATCAGCTCCGACTCTTCCTGCCCCATAACCTCTAGAGTTTGGCTGTCTGATCTGTTAGACATGTGTCTGTCCAGCAACTTGCTGACCAGCAAGCCGGGAGACAGAACCCGCGTGAGCTTGATAGCACCAATTTTGTTTACCCAGTCGAATGTTTCCTCGACGAAATACCGAAGGCCTTGCACATCTACTGGTCTGCTCCAGATGATATCCTTTTCCAACTTCTCTAATGTGGTTGCACCAGAAACAACAGGATGGGTGTAGTGCCTCAGAACCTGTCGGCTCGGAAACTCGTCCGGGATGGACAGTGCTTTGTGCCGCACTCTGAAGAATCCACTCTTGTTGGTACGCAGCTCGTCTCGCAAATTCACTCTCCACTCCTCGAATTCAAAGTCGTCATCAAATTTGAGGCGGCATAGTGATTTACCGAATCCAGCCTTCGATGCTTCGCAGGCCAGCTTCACTCCGCAGCCGGGTACGCCCTCAGGGATGTAGTCGCCCCCACTCATCAGTGCGACCAGGACCATGCCCTCCCGATCCAAGCCGGTCCCGGCAGACAGCAGTTTGTCAACATCGTACAAGCTGACATGGGTTGGTGTTCTGGCCCCTCGTGTTCCTTCTGCCGTCCAGTTGCGCAGGGTCCGTGTGCACCCGAACATAATGGTGTCGACATCCTCGCTGAGAACGGCGTCGACAATTCCTCGCTGCTGTAATAGGGCGCATTCAGCCTCCGCCTCGCCTGGTGCGTCGTGTAAAGGGAAACCAAACAGGCGGATGACCCTCTTTGCCATGGCCGTGGCAACTCCATCTCCTCTGCCGGACCGCTTGTTTCGCTTGAAGGCCGGTTTGTGAGGCCCATCAAAGACGAATATGGGCTGTATCCCAAGAGCAAGAAGTCTAACTAGGCGATAGAATAGAGTCCTGATGGCAGGATTCGTTCCGCCTAGAGCCAATGTAAGTTACAAGGTCTGTACGGGGGTTGATAGGGTCTACCTCGCGCGGCTTGTGTCTGAAATTGCCAGATCGCGATATCAATAGCAATGCGCAGCGGCCTGCCCGAGTGTTCGAGTTGCTCCGTAGCCAGTTTGGCAAGGGATACCCGCTGGCCTGGGCCAAGTTCACGGTAAATCCTATAAGCTTGGTGTGAGCGAGGATTGTGCAGGTCTCTGAATCGGCTACGGGTATTTCTCAGTACCCTTTGATTCCCATCGCGAGAGTATCGTTTTCCTTGTGGAAACCCGAATCACTGAAATTTCAACCAGCAAGTACTCGTAAAGGGGGTGTTTGGCGGATTGCATCTGCGAATCAAAATGCCCATTTTGGGGCCGAGGAAGATGAGACAGACTTCAACGCCAGGGTAATGAGGCGTTCAATATTTCGCTTCAAGTTTACTGATATCCAGCTTTCTCGTGTCGAGTTCGTCGTCAAAATGTCTCAACGTTACAGTCGCAAACACACGTCTCGCGGACCGACATTGGTCAAGCGGGCGGATGTCGTCGGGAGGGTGCGCGTGCACCAGTGGTTACTCTGGTAACGAGCAGATATTGACTTTGAGACAATACATAATACTACCTGGCAATGCCTATGTCGTTTGCAGTTATGCAATAATCGGGCCGTCCCATAACAGGTGTGCAAATGCACTGACCCTCCCCACTCCCTGCATGGCTCTACACAATTGCAACCTTTGAGGCAGACTGTCCACAGCTCTAATTTAGGTAGCTAGATGCCCCAATTACGAATGCTCCTGCTCATTCTCGACATACAGACTTGCCGTTTGCGACAGTAGCAAGCTCGCAACGATTCGGCGACTTTTAATTGGCATAGTCGTCACTACCATCTTCACGCTGTCGTATGAGCTGATACATTCAATTGTGTACTGCTAACGGCGAACCGCTGCAAAGAGACGCGAAGCATGGTCAGTTAGACTCCAAGGGCGACGCTCCCAACTCAACTTCAGCCGTGTAAGCCGCTGCAACATACATCGTACAAGATGACGTCCTCCGCGGCCTCGAGCCTCCCCCATCGATCCATCGCGAACATTCGTACTGAGACTGGGTCAAGCATTAGCGGTCCCGCAAGTCCCCATACGCCTTCGCGCGCCATCTCGTCGACCTTTGGTTCCCCCTCTAGTCTACGCGCCGAAGATGATAATATCGTCATAGAGCTGGGTTCCCGCTTCATCAAGCTTGGATTCGCTGGAGAACCTTCGCCCAAGGCAGTCCTGTCACTTGGGCCCGAGCAATTACGCCGTGTTGGCGACTTTCGCACTTGGGACCCTGAACACAAGGATGACTGGAGACGCCGCCCAACTGGCAAGACCTGGGGAGTCGAACATGAGCTCTGGCAGCCCGATGTACGAGCTGTGGATTTGGGCCTAGTGGAAGACAAGATGGATCGGGCTATTCGAGAGGCACTGAATAAGTCCGTGCTTACTTTCCCTCCTCAATAGCGAACCTTGTAGCATATTCACTAATTTGGTTCGCTCAGGTTCCTCCTCATCGACTCGAGACCCCGACGTACATGTCTCGTTCTTTCCTCTTCTACTCCTCTCCCGTTAATTTCCACTACGCTAGACGTTCTCTTCCACCGTTTCCAGGCACCGACTGTGTCTCTCATGTCCTCAGCGGTGATGTCCACTGTCGGAGCGGGCACTCGGTCTGCGTTGGTTGTGGATCTTGGCTGGGCCGAAACAGCCGTGACAAGTGTTTACGAATATCGGGAAGTTCGCACATCAAGAAGTGTTCGTGGGGGGAAAATGCTAGTCAACGAGACTCACAACCTCTTGCAGGACGCTCTCTCGACAACGCCAGTACATGCGCAGAGGACACGTCGCGAAAGAGACCAAGGTCAACATTCTCTGAGTTTTGAGGAGTGCGAGGAGCTCGCCTGCCGCCTTGTATGGTGTCGTCAACTGGCTCAGAGTGAATTTCCTGATCTCGGAAAGCGACAGCAACAGACCCCAGGAGACGTCTTGCCCACGGTTGAGGAACAGGATGAATTCGCTCCGCCCTCTCCCGTTGCCCGGGACGAGTCGAAAGGAAACATCGACGTTCTGCTTCAATCTGTACAACCGCCTGAGAACATAACTTTGTCTTGGCAGCAACTGTCTGAGCCGTGTGAGAACACATACTTTGCGCCTCAATACTCGCGCAGCAGCTTCGATGACGATGAGCTTCCCGTACATTACCTCCTCTACCAACATCTTGTTCAGCTGCCTATTGATGCACGGGCGATTTGCATGTCCCGCATCATCTTTACCGGCGGTTGCTCCAGGGTTGTCGGTCTAAGACGCAGAATATTCGACGAGCTGTCAAACTTAGTACACGAACGAGGGTGGGATCCAGTCCAAGGCCGCGCGCCGCAGCAATACAAGACCAACACAATGCTCAAGAGGACCACCAGTAGACCGGCATCTGATGGTCCGACGGAGGCTAAGGTATTTGGCACGGACACTGAGGAGCGAAAGGTCGGAGATGACGAAGCTCCTCTTTACGCGACAGATGTCATTGAAGAGTCCCTGAGGAAGCGCGAGAGCCATCATGCGAAGGTTCAGGGTGTCTTGCGGCCTTTAGGATCGCTTGGTCCTTGGGGAGGGGCTAGTCTTGCCTGCCAGCTGAGGGTCGCAGCCATGGCCAACGTCGACCGTGACACCTGGTTCCAACAGGGAGTCAATGGTGCGTCGCGGCCCAGCGAAGTCGACATTAAATCCCAACAGCGTCAGAGTATGGGGCCTGGTGGTTTGATGCGAGGAGCTGTAGGTCAAGCTACTTGGACTTTGGGAGCATGGGGGGCATACTAGTTAGTACAAGGAGTTGAGAAAAAGTGAGAAAGCGCAACAAGTTTAGTTAGTGTACAGCACGGTGACGGCAATGATACCCCAGAAGCATAGCAGTTCAGATACAGAGAAATGAACTGCCAAGTACTACTGAATCGCCTATAACACATGGATTCGCTATGTGATTTCCACTCATTGCATAATGACTGAGTAATCGTAGTATAACCGAATTCGCGGCCAAGACCTGACTGGATGCATCAAACGAGTAAGCGGAGCCCTTACACCCCTGCTCATATCTCTGTAAACGATTCGGTCGAATATCATATTCACCTCAGCTCATCACAACCCATCCTGGTCAGGAGCATCCTAGTACCGTCGTATATTGATGAACCACCGCTTCTCGTTATTCGGCCATCGATATGGGAAGAGATCCAACGTGTCTTCTTCGCCACTCAGTAAAGGCAACGAGGCCCTTGCTGCGTCCTTCACCCTCGCAATGCCTCGCTAACCACTTCACATCTCATCATCGCGCTTTCGCCGACGTCAAGCGGCCGTCAACGGCGCCAAAACCTATTATCGATATCCGGCACATTAGGGAAAACCCGGGGCTCTACAAGCAGAACTGCCTTGACCGTAACTACGCCGCTCAGAGCAAGAGCCCAGCGCGCATCAATGAAATTTTTGCGCAGTGGCAGGCCCTGCAGAAGGACAGCCGGGCTGTTCGCGAGCGGTCCAATCTCTTGCGCCGTCAAATCGCCAACCCGGCATCGAGCCGTGATGACGCCGAGTTTGTGGAAATGAGGGAAATGTCGCGCGAGGAGCTGCTCGAGGAGGCGCGTAAGCTCAAGCAGAGGCTCATGGCTGTTGAGCAGGACGAGGCGCGACTCGTTGAGGAAATGGAGACCCTGGCCCTGGCCGTTCCCAACCTCACCAGCGAAGCCACGCCTATCGGCGACGAGCCGAATGTTCTAAGCTATATCAATGAGCACCCAGCCGAGGCCCCGAGCGCATCGGACAAAGTGTGGCGGTCCCATGTTCACATCGGCTCGGAGCTGGGCCTGCTCGACTTCGCCGCCGCTGGCAATACCTCGGGCTGGGGCTGGTACTACCTCCTCGACGAGGCCGCCCAGCTGGAGCAGGCCCTCGTTCAGTACGCCCTTGCCGTAGCCACGAGACATCGCTGGCGTCAGGTTGCCCCTCCCAGCGTTGTATACAGCCACATCGCCTCAGCCTGTGGGTTCCAACCTCGAGACCAAAACGGAGAGCAGCAGGTCTACAGCCTCGCACAATCTGAGGCCGATGCAGACCGCGGCAAGCCGGAGCTCTCGCTGGCCGGCACCTCGGAGATCCCTCTGGCTGGTATGAAAGCCGAGTCGACTCTCGACGCCTCCGAGCTTCCTATGAAGCGTGTCGCCGTCTCGCGCTGTTACCGCGCTGAGGCCGGCGCCCGCGGCGCGAGCACCAAGGGCTTGTACCGCGTCCACGAGTTCACCAAGGTTGAGATGTTCGCCTGGACGCCGCCAGAAGCCCACAACACAATTGAAGTTTTTGAAGAGATGCTCGACATTCAGACTGAGATCTTGGGCTCCCTAGGCCTACACTGCCGCGTTCTCGAAATGCCTTCTGCTGACCTTGGCGCATCGGCAGTTCGCAAGTGCGACATAGAGGCGTTCTTCCCTTCCCGCCGACAGCAAAACAACGGCTGGGGCGAAGTCACTTCGGCCAGCATCTGTACTGACTACCAGACGCGACGGCTAGCTACGCGGGCCAAGATTGACGGCAAGCTCACGTTCCCCTGGACTGTCAATGGCACTGCACTCGCTGTACCAAGGGTTCTGGCTGCAATTCTGGAAGCCGGCTGGAACGAGAAAGAAATGTCTGTTTCTATCCCAACTTGTTTGCAACCGTGGATGGACGGAAAAGAGAAGATCTTCAAGAAACCCGTTTCTTCGTAACGACGGCTCGCGGCTATTACCACCAACCGCTGACGGGTCCTCTATCTTGTAACAATAGTTTCGCCCATTTCACCGCCAAGTATATCTGGCGTCTCAAATTAATCACTGGGAGTTCACTACGGCACAGTACGGCATGTTTGTGACTCTGCATTTTTACTAGTAGTCCCTGTGACACTCTATTTACAATCCTGGAGCGTTGACTGGGTTCATCCTAACACTACCGATTATGATGAGCGAAGGAAACAATTCAACTCCTTTTTTTTTTTTTTTTTTTTGGCATAGTCAGCCCTGAACACCAGCTGACGCCAGAGCAAGGAAACCCTTACGTTATTCGGTACTCGTCGATATCTCATATCGAAAAAGAAAAAAGTCATTATTCGCGCCATTTCAAACCGTCTCCCCGTAACCCACGACCTCGTTGTTGAGAGGTTCCTGGCCGAGGTTCGAGCCAAGGTCGGAGCTCACATTAGAGCTCACAGCACTCTCTGTCCACTCGCTCTGGAGGTCACTTTGCAAGTCGCTCTGATTGTCGTCATAGTAGTCTGAATAGTCTCCGTCGCCGGTGTAGTTGTCGGTGCTTTCCGTGACGACCGTCGTGCCACGACTACCGCGGCTTATCCGGCTGCCGTGACTGCTACGGCGCAAAGTCTCAGTGTCGCTTGGTTCATCGCCACCCGCCAGAGACTCTGTTACGTTGACAGGGTCCTCGCAGGACACGAGGACTGGACTGGGCATGTTCTCCTCCTCGGTCTCCTTCAATGACATGTTTTCCTTGTTAAGTGCCCCATAACCTTTAGAAAAGCCGCCCGCCCAGCTGGACTTTCGCTGGCCCTTGGCCCCAGCGGTCCTTACGCTCTGGCTGCGCTGGACGCCGCCACTTGGGACATTGTTCGTGATCTGGCTAAGGGACAAGATGCGGCGTGCGGTGCCTGTCTGCACCGGCGGCCTCGAGTTCCTTTTCGCAGAGAGTGCCAAGTTAACGGCGGGCGATGCAGGCTTCTCATGTGAACCATTCTCTTGGCCCGGCTTTTGGTCTCGGACGCGTTTACGGCTCATAGCGTCACGACCCTTTGTTGCTTTTGACATCAAAAGGACTCGAGAATGGTCCATCACACCTTCCAAGATGCGGCGCTCCAATCCTTCAGCACGGCTTTCCATGTCGTGGAGCTCGTCCCTGCGAATATGCAATGCGGTCTCGAGGGACGAAACGTCGGCTGCCAGCCTCGTCTTTTGGCGAATGAGGCTTTCTTGTTCCGTACGCAGTCCGAGCACGGAAGCCCTCAGCCTCTCTTCCTCCTGCTTGAGATCCAGCAAATTGGACTGGATCTGCTCCTTGAGAGTCAATTTCCGTTCCAGGTCAAGGGTGACTTCCTGAAGAAACCTCTCTCGATCGTCCTCCTCTTCCTTGATTTTCTTGGTCTGGGTACAGAGGAAAAGCGAGATGTCCGCGGCTGTCTGGATGACTTGTTGATGGACCTTCTCGAGCGTCTCAAGTTGGAAAAATGCCTTCTCGGCAGCGTAAGTGTGACCGACCAGCTCGTCCAGCTTGCCATGTACGGCAGTGTCGTCGTATGTTTCGGTAGGGATCATCGCCTGTTGCTCAGCGAGCTTGTTCAGCATTTCCCGAAGAACTGCGTCGTCATATTTCTCTGTCGGGATAAGAGACTGCTGTTGGGCGAGTTGGTCTAGCTTTTCGCGGAGCACCGCATCGTCATACTTCTCGGTCGGGATCAACGATTGCTGTTCAGCAAGCCTGTCCAACTTGTCTTGAACCATGGCGTCGTCGTACTTCTCGGTAGGGATCAACGACTGCTGTTCGGCAATCATATCAAGCTTCTCCTGGACCATTGTGTCGTCATATTTCTCGACCGGGATCAAAGCCTGTTGTTCGGCAAGCTTTTCAAGCTTCTCTTGAACAGCAGCATCATCGTATTTGTCGACTGGAAGCAGTGCCTGTCGCTCAGCAAGCTTATCCAGTTTCTCCTGCACCACCGCATCATCATACTTTTCAACAGGCACCATAGCATGCTCGACTAACTTGTCAAGTTTCTCGTGCACTGGTGCGTCGTCGTACTTCTCAGCAGGGGCTTGGGCATGCGCTATAAGTTGATCCAGCTTCTCGTGGACGCCAGTGTCGTCATACTTTTCTGCAGGTGCTGAGACATGCTCAACTATTCTGTCCAGTTTTTCCTGAACAACTGCGTCATCATACTTTTCGACCGGGACCGCAGTCTGTTCGACAAGCTTGTCGAGCTTCTCGAGGACAATCGTGTCGTCGTACTTTTCAGGGATTGGTGGGAGTGCCAGCTCCGTTGGTTTGGCATCTTCGATCGTTTTCTGAATATCGTTCGTCGAGGTTTTGGCGTATTCGTAGTGCTGGCCGACGACCATCAATATATCCTTGACGGACTCAAGAATCTGGGGCTGGACTTCTCCAAACTTCCCTTGAAGGCTCTCAACAGCTTGCTTCACGTCATCCCGAGTCTGCTGGTGCTCAGCCTTACCGTCCGTGTGATTCTCCTCGGATTTGGACATGAGGTCCTCAACCTTAGTAAACACAGTCTTGGACGCCTCCTCCATCTTTTCCATCGAATCGGTGACAGCAGCACCAAGGGTATCGACGAGAGACTTGAGTTCTTCGGCAACCGCCTTGGTGCCCAGCACTGCCTCTTCAGTGCTGGCATCCCGGGCCTCTCCGGCCTTGGCGCGGTCGTCAAGGGCAACATGAAACTCGTCGTATTTAGTCATCAGCTCCGCTACCTTCTCGTCGATTTTGGCGAATAGGGCTTCGGTCGTCTGCTGGAACTTCTCGTCCGACTCCAACTTAGCACCTACTACACCGGCCTTGGACTCTTCGAATTCCACCTTCATCAAGTCAGAGAGATCCTTCAGCTCCTGGCCAATAGTGGCATTACTCTCCACGAATATCGAGACGCCTTCGAAAAGCTTTGCAAGCGAATCGACACTGGTAGCACCCTGTTCGAGTTTGCCGTTGACCAAATCTTGGAACTCCTCGAGAAAATTCTTGACCTCCGTGACCCGCTCGCTGACGCCAACAATCTCGGCTTGACGTTCTTCACCCCCTTGAGTGTGTGCCTCGGTCAGGGCGTCGAGTCGGGTCTTGAGCTCTTCGAGGGGTGTAATAAGGTCCTCCAAAGGGGTTTTCAACTCAGTCTTCAGCTCATCCAACGGGGCCTTGAGGCTCTCCTGGAGTTCGCCCTGTAATCCCGCCATAGGACCCTTGAGTTCCTCCAAAGCCATCTCTGTCTTCTTCAGATCTTCCTTACTGGCAAGTGTGGCCAGATCCGTCTTGAGCATTTGGTCGAACACGTTCTTGATATCAAAACACACGGCTTCGACAGCCTCAACGTCAGTCTTGGTGACACGCTCGGGATCTTCAAGCTGTTTCGCGGCGCTCTCCTTCATCTCATCGAAGCCTGCAGCGACCTGTGCCACCAGCGCCTCGACGGAAGTCACGTCGTCCTTCTTTGAGAGGCCGTCCATTTGGGTAGCGATGAGGTTGATAGTCTCCCTAGTCTCCAGAATGGTGTTCTCGAGGCTGTCTAGGTGCTCTTTACGCACAGCTTGCTCGTTATCAATGAGGTCATCCAGTTGACCCTTGGTATTACGCAGAATTGTCTCGATAGCTTGGGCGTCCTCTTTGGTTGCAGCATCGGTACTGGCAGGACTCTCCTTGGACTTGACCCATTCATGGATGGACAATATTGTCTCTTCCAGACGGGCTACGTCCTCCTTGGACACCGAGTCCTGGGCGTTGAGCAAAACCTCCTCGATGCGGGAGGTCTCGTCCTTGGAGACCGATTCTTGCACGAGGCGGAGCATGTCCTCAAGGCGAAGGATATCATCCTTGGACGCGGATTCCTGCAGGGAGCGTAGCATATCCTCCATGCGTGTGAGATCATTCTTGGCGATAGAATCAACGTTGGCAGGCTCCATGGCCTCGATTTTGATGCGTAATTGAGTGATGAGCACCTCGAGATTCTTGATGTCGTCCTGTTTGAGACTGTCTGTCGGGACAACGGCACCTGCGTGCATTGTTGTCAAGGCCTTGTCGTTTTGACCTTGTTGTTCACGGAGGCTGTCAATCTCAGAGCGAACGTTGTCGAGCCCGGACTTCAGCGCATCCAAAATCTCATCGTTGGCAGTAAGATCAGCTGGCCGGTTGGCAACCTTGTCAATGCTGATGCGCAAGTCTGCCAGACCGTCGTGAAGGGCGTCCAGGATGTCAGTTACTCCGGCAAAGGGCCGGCGTAGCTCGGCACGCACGCTGTCGATACCGTCCCTAAAAGCCTCAATGATCTCCTTCTGGTTGACTTTTGGGGTAACTGGCACCATTGAGGAGTTGACCGTATCCCGAAGTGACTCCATGTGGCTCTCAATTGTCGACCTCGAATCGCTCGTGACGCGATCAACCAGCAAGGCCATCTCGTCTCGGAAGGTGTCCAGAGTACCTAATAACGTTTGTGTGACCTCTTCCTGCCCGGCACTGCCGCTTAAATGACTGACATATTCCTGGATGTCGGCACGCAGCTTCTCGAGGCCGTTCCTCGTAGCACCAATGATGTGTTCCGTGTCACGGCCGTTGACTGCAGCATTTTGCTTTGCGTCCTCTGTCACGGCACGAAATTCGCCACGCATGCAATCAAGGATATCCTGCAATCGAGCGACGATCTCTTCGTTGTCGTTCTGGCGAGGCACAAGAGATCCGGTGGTGGGTAGGTCGTATTCGCTGAGACCCTCCTTGACCGCGTGGAGCACGTCTTCCTTGGTAAGCTCCTGGTTGAATGCCGACGGGGCAACAGGGAACTCAAACTCTTCCAAACATTCGCGAACAGCCTCAAGAATCTCGTCTCGGGAGAGACTGGCTGGAGTGTCCACGCGTGGTGGTGAGAAGTGTTTGAGGCCCTCGACCACCGCCTGGAACACCTCCTCTCTGGAGGCTCCAATGTGCTGTTCGTCCCGGTCGACATAATCTTGCAAGCCTTCCTTGAGATATTCCAAGATCTCCTCCCGTCCGAGTCCCGGGTCGTGGTTTTCCACTTCCGGTTTGTAGTTCTCCCAGGCGTCCTTTACAGCTTCAATCACATCCTCCCGATTTAGGTCAGGTTCTTTTTGCTGTGAGGCCTGCGAGTCTCGCAGTGCCGCTCTCATGGCATTGTAAATTTCTTGGTAGTCGACAGCAGTTGCTCTTGACAAGGAGGAGGCAGCGGACTGGCGTCGGTGTTCGCGAAGAAGTTCGTCCATGTGCTCTCTCATCTGGCCAAGGCCCTCGTGGACAATCCTTGAGATCTCTTCATTGTCGACTGGTGGCCCAGTGGATAAAGACTCTGCGTTCACTTCGTCCAGTCTCCTGCCAATCTCCCGTCCCATGCCCAAGACCTCCCCACGGAGCTCACGGACAAGGGCCTTGACCTCTGCAGTTAGGCCACCCCCTTGGGCGACACTGTCCTTGACGGCGCGGATGATTTTGAGTACTTCGTCGCTGACAAGCTCGGAGGTATTAGCAGAGTGGCACGCGGGTCTTGATGAAGGTTCGCTGTGCAGTGCTCTCTCAGATCGATGTGTCAGCTGGCTGGCGTATCCGGGGTCAAAGTCAAAATCCACGCTGTTGGAATCTTCGTCGAAGCCGGCTGCACGAGGCCGGCTGCCGTTGCTGCCACCGTTGCCACCATCACCCCGAACCACCACAGCTTCGTCGGGTTTTGCCTTTACGAGCTGGATCAGCTCATCCATCTTCGAGGCTGGGGCGACACTAGACAGCTTCCCTGCAACATCTGTCAGACGAGCAAGAAGAAGATCTTGTCCCTCCTTTGTGCCCATATCCCTTATAATCTTGTCAAGGATTGCTATCGTGGCAGGAGATTCGGAATTGCACAGTGAGGGTGTGCTTAGGTTGTCTCGATCAATCGATGCCGCGAAGCTGTTGGGCGACGGGATTCTAGGCAAAGAAAAGGGCCGAGCGGCCTTGCTTGGTGGAGGGGATGTGTGATGAGGCTTGCTGTCGAGGAACAAGCTGTTGGCGAAGGGATCTCTGGAGCCCGGTCTGCTATTTGCGACGGCATCCTGAGCATTGTTGATGAGTTCACGCAGGCTCTTGCGAATGTCCTCATCCCGGGCTTTAGTTGCCTCCTTCAAGCTGAGCAAGTCAGTTGCATTGTCCCGGCTTCGTCGACTCAGTTGGGCCATGTCCTTTTGCAAAGCTGTTGCGATGTTGGTAAGACTCAGGATTTGTCCCGAGAGAGCTTCGACCTGTTGAGGAGCTCTCACGAGGGCATTGTTGGAGCCGTTGGTGATATTTACATGGGCGTTCTCCTTTTCCTGCTGACCCTGAAGCGGCATGTTCTGGATAGCAAGCATGGTCGCAGATTGTGGAGGCGGATTCTCGCCCAAAATACTCTGTTGCTGCCTCTTGATTGCCGGGCGCACGGTGGGCGCTTGACTAGTGACTGAGGACGGTGTCGTGGCTTCCCTCTCAGTTGACCTCGATTCGGCGAAGCTATCCCTTCTGCTGTCTGCAAAACTGTCTCGCCTCGAGTCGGCGAAGCTATTCCTTCTGTTGGCACCTGGAGTGGAGGGTCGAGTTATCCGCTCGGGGGACTTGGTGGGTGATGATGGGTTTGACTGCTGGCCACTCTCCAAAAGCAAGCCGAGGTCCCTGACGCTTCCTGGTTGCAGCGACTGCATACGCTTGTGGTGGGATCCTTTGATGAGGGAACGTTCTGGCGAGACGTCGGTGTTGCGCTTCGTCAACGGGCCGGGGATCATGGCGCTTTCGCGCGCTCTTTCGGTCAGGGCCGCATGAGCAGACTGAATAGCAACAGAGGTCCCCTTTCTAGAGGTTGTGACGGGTGATTGTGGATTCAAAGGCAAGGGCGGCGGTGCCCTGTCAGGGTCTGAACTGTCCCACCTGGTCTTCATTAGTCGACGCCAAATAACAGACATGACCAGCGCATCATTGAGAAACGTCCAGGGAACGGTTGATGATGGAAGACGTTTTGTACTTTTAAACACTTACATAGGCACTAGGGCTCTGCCTTGGTCGGAGGACATTGAATGTTGATGTCTCAGCGGGCGATCCGCATCTCTCGAAGCTTCGCGCTCCACGGGAGCCATTGTTCTCCAAGTGAGCGATTCAGTGATTGGAATGGGGCTGGGGTCCTGTGGATGGTGATGAGTTCACACTTGAAAGACTTGGAATGCGGCTATCGGGAGAAATGTAAGTCAATGCAATACAAATACAGTTCGATCTCCTTGGCCGTCTGATGGTGATCCTGGTCTGGATAGGATGGGTAAAAGTAATAGACGTACTGCTGCGCTGCCCTGCACTGCCTCGTCAGACGAAGATGGCATAAACGGCGACAGCTAAGAACAGACTGTCCGGCAATGGAGCTTTGTAGAGGATAGGCGGAAGAGAACAGGTAATGAAGCAACGGCACGGGACAAAGTAGTGTCAAATCCAGGTCATTCGGGAATGTTGACCCAGGGTAGTAGAGATGGAAGTCGGTGACGTTAATATGGGGGGGCAGTCTTAAGAGTCGGGCCTGAATGTTTGTTACCCGGAGAAGGCAAATGCGCATGTGGGCATCGATGCGGGACGAGATTTACTGGGTGTTTGAATGTGACGTGGTGCGGTGAGATGTTGTTCAGGGCGGTCGCTGGGACAAGCCCCCTGTCAATCGACAATCCCGGGCGGTTGTTTTGTTTCTGTTGCGGAGCAACCAAGTCGCCAGCACGTCTTTTGGCGCCCTGGCAGCGACGCACTGCTCCTTAGCTCCTGCGGTATTGGCCGATATTTTGGCTAGGGTACGTTGGTCGGGCACCCACTCGCGGCTGCATAAAGCGGGGCCTGCTAGTGAAGTGCCCGTGCCCAACGTGCCAAATTCGGCAAGGCGGTAATACTCCATGCGGGAAGCTTCGGGCCGGGCAGCGTCTGCGAAGAAGCGAAAACAGCTCCAGGTTCACCATCTCCGTATTCATTATCAATTTGGGAGACGGTACCGGCGGGGACGAATGTGGGAGATGCTTGAACGTGTAGTGGATCTCTCACAAATTGCGAAAAGCCGAGGACGCAAGACTGAATAGTCACCAACCGAGAACCCCGATGCTGTATGTATGCAAACGTGAACTTTCATCCTTCTTCTCGTTACCTTGCTCGAGTTATGGCTGTAGAACACGTTGAGATATGGAATCTCAGTAGACCCCATCCCACTATATTGTTTCTGTGTCGGTGCGTATCTCGCCGATTGAGTGCACCGGGCAAGCGCTTACATATCTTTGCTGGAAAAGATGAAGACTATAAGAACAGCTGGGGGTTGGATGTCCTGTTGTAAACGTGTTTGAGAACGCGGATCGGAGACTAGGTTCCGGATAAATATCTAAATAATGCGTGTATTGTTCTGCTTGCTTGACTTAATGATATCTCGCGGCGTTCCGAGCTACTAGCTGAAGGGGGTTCAATACTACCAGTAATTTAGAACAAAGCCAATCATCAACATTGATTCCCCGCTGGCTGGTACTGGAATATGCCTAGAAACAGACATATATATAAACAGTGCCCGAGAAATGCAGCAAGACACGATAGGAGAAAACATTTCGGAGAACAACATAGAGCAGATAGAGGGAAGCTTCAGTGCTCCGAGCCGGGTAATGTAGGCCATATAAATAAAACCCAAGAGACATAGTAGTCACAGCAATTACTTAGTTCATTTGTAGCCGTTGAATTCCGGTAACCTAAATAAACTGACAAGCTATACAATCAGGTACACTACAGAGCACACAGCTTATACGTGGGCCGTGGCTTATATTGGAAGCGCCACCAGCGTCGAATGAGGCCCAGGGGCCTTGGCATCCACCAACCATGTAATCAGGGTGGTTCGTAATTAGTAGCTATGTTGATAATATCCGATCTGTTTGATCGCGGAAGGGCAATGGCGGAAAAGCTTGTATTCATCAAACTTGGTTCCGAATATAGCACTGCCGCCTACCTTTTAGTGCTAACTTTCCAAACTTACATTCTCAGGAAAAGGGAGACTGCTTGGTATACAGAAAGCCATAGACCAGAGACGCCTTACAAGTTCCAGGAGCCATGTCACAGTTAACACACCGACTGATAGGCTTTTCTCAAGGTCATTGTCGATATCTGAGACCCAGTGACTGATGTATGTTGCTAAAGAAGCCTCATCGGTTTCCTCATGTCTGCTGACTATCGGCCACTCGGACTGAGTTCATCGATATGCTTGCACTGTCGATGTGAAAGTCTCCTGATAATACTCAAGTTGTCCCCATCAGGTGTCTTCAGCCCCTGAATCCGAAAGACCCGGGTCCAGATGTGTCGGTATTAGTCCCTGGAAGTATCCAGTCTACTTTACAATGATCGCCGAGAGGGATCCCATGACACTATTTTCGGATCCCATTCCCCACGTCTGCGGGGACAAATGTAGGCTACACTGCAAACGCAGAGGCCAACGAGGGGAAAGCGGCGTAAGCGAGAACCAGGCTCTTCGGTGCGGGCTGGTGATGTTCTCGGCCTTGGCTTGGGTGTTGGCTAACGTCCCGGAACCCGATCACCATCGGAAACTGATGGATGTCTGGACTATTGCCAAACTAAGGTACTTGACCCAGGCGGTCCCTCTTGAGATCGCTCAGATACGAAACAATAACGGTCGGAAAAAGACACTGTAAGTATCATGCCCAATACTCAACAGAATAACACAGTTTCCATGTGGATAGAAACGCAATACCATGTAATACCGTAACCAAACTCCCAGAGCTTTCAGAGATGACTCGCCTAGTTGCTATGCCCGGTGCCCTAGAGTTGTTGCTGTGACTGCAACTATTGCCAAGACACATGGTATTTCCCCCTCAAGAACTGCAAGGCCCAAGTCGATATGCGGACAGGCCACTGCAAATGTGCATTGGATGTCATTGTCGCGTTGTGCCCGTGGGCTGTGCGGTGTACGTACTCTGTGCCTTGTACCTGTCACCTGCAGCTTGTTTCTTGTAGTAAGTGGTAAGGTTCAACAGCTCTGTAGAGCACGGCCAGGGTGTTCAGACGCAGTAATTCTGCTTTGCGCTCGGGAAGCGCTTACTGTATAGGAAATGGACGGGAATGCAACGGGGCACGGTAACAAGGCAGACGGACAGTCGGGCGGTCTTAATTCACATCCCAGACCACCCGGATCTGGTTGCAGAAATATTCCTACACCTGTTGAGTCGGCGGAATCGAACAATGTGGGGGTGCGTTGTGCTGCAATATCCAGCAAGCGTCAGTTCCTTCAAACAACAGGGAGACCCCTCTCCTTTGAATAGCAGCAGCTAAACAAGATGTGACATACCTAGCAGCGGGCGGGGCCAATGCACCACAGCGTCGTCACAATAATGCTTGTCTACCTAGAAAGCGGGTTTTATTTTCTTTCGTGGTTTTCCCCTTTTTCGTTTAAATTTTTATTTTATATTTCATCTGTGATTGACATAATGGGCAGAACAGGACCTCGGGTGATGACAGGGAAGATGCCGGCACAAGATAGCTTGATTTGTGACGAAGAGCGGGCAGCCGTAGATAGGCAGTGGCAGACAAGCAGTAACAGCAGAGAGGGCGTGCAACGAGTGGTCAATATGGAAGTAAAGAGAAACCCCAAGAACATTGTTGTCAAGATGACGGAGCATATTGGAGGGGACTGGTCGCGACGAACCAGACAATGGTTGGATAGAACACATTGACGAGCAGAATCTGGCTTGCGGTTGGACACGAGGTATACGGGCAGACCCGAAAAGAAAAAGGGGAGAAATAACCGATAAAAAGTACAGTACCTACACTTAAGCGCAGCCCGCGGAGAGACCCACCAGGTTGGGACAACGTGCAAGGCTAGCGGGCTTCCTGTCCCGGCTTGGTTCCGTCTATACCGGTCGCATGCAAGATTCTCACCTGAGCCTTGACAAACGGTGCTCAGTCTGCTGGCAGAGTGTACGAATATTGACTAATGACTTACAGGCGTTGAAGGCGTTTGGTGAGTACGGATAAAGGCGATATGTGGTTTTACCCGTGTATGTCTTGAATCAAGGTCGAGCAGCGGGTTGCCGTCATGAGACAGGGAATTGGCATGTCTGGCTCTGTCGCCAAGGAGAGCTGGAAGGTCAGGCCGGTCGTGGGTGAGGCAGACCCTCCAACCATTTTCTTCTTCTTTTATACTTGGTTCTGGTCATTTGTGCTCGTTATTGACGGAGGCTGGCAGCCGAGTAGGGTACCTTCCCTGTCCAAGGCTCGGCTCAAGTTGCTCTCGAGCCGCTTTCCATCCTTGATCCTCTGGTGCAAAATCGGTGTGCCCTAGCGCGAGTGTTGGAGAGGAACCAAGTACTAAGCGGGAATGAGGTCATGAGCAGGCATCCTTGGTCCTTGGGGGCATTTGCGGATTCTTGGGCATGACAGAGTGTTGGTCCAGGCGGTGTACGATATACGAAGCGTTCCTCATGGATTCATGCCCCGATGCAGCATCCGGTGTCCACCGGTGGCTTTTGCCATGCCACGCGGCTGCCTCGAGGTTGGCCGAGGTCACCATGCCGGGCCTTGCATCCGTGTCAGTTGAGGCCGTGTCCATGTTGCGAAGCAAAGCAATGCACAGTGAAGCACAGGCTCCAGGGTGCCACATGCGTGGAACAGACCAAGGCACATCTCCAAGGCGGACCCTCTCAAGGTCGCACAGCGTGATAAGTACACAATGATAGTAACACAGTTTAAAAGCATAGTTCTTAATAAGTATCATGACCACAATTCGACACAATAAGCAGGCGGCAATCACGGGGGTTGCAAAACGGTTATAACTCATCGGGCTATGGCGAGGGAGTGAGGACAGGGCCCGAGTAACGAGTGTGGTGTGTGCGAAAGGGAGGAGGTGCGAAACGAAGAGGGAGCGGTTTCCTAGCGCGTGTTTGCATAAAAGCAGTCAAATTACTGACTTATTACCAAGGCCCGACCTTTCAATGCCCAGAGGGCAGCTTGCTTATTCTTGTGGCTTACATAGGTACGTAGCTCCCTGTCTCCTTTCCTCTATCGGTATTTTCAGCACTATGATGGCTGCTCGATCGGCTGGCGGCGTGCAGCATTGATATTGACATTGACCGACGCCACGCCTCCCCCAGGTTTTCGGGAGGCTTTGCATTCGCAAATGAGAAAAGTGTTGATTGTTCGTAACCGTGAGCGACCTGGCGGCACCAGCAAGAGCCTCTAACCGAACGAGGCAGACGCCACACACACGATGAGTAGTACGATGCAGTAGGGCAGGTATCCACGTACAGTACGGAGTACAGGCAGGTAAGTAGGTACCTACCTACATAGGCAGGTAGTATCGGTGTACATGTACAGCTCGACGTGGCAGAGGCGATCCCCATTCGCAACATCGGACGAGCACTGTCCTCTCACCACTCTAGGTAAATGGCCCAGTCAGTGCCTCTCCAAGCTTACCATTACGGCCTTTCTTCTGCCCTCTGATCTCTGCCTTTTAGTCGAGAAGTATGCAAAAGGACGGGAGCAGAAGGCACAATTGAGGGAGTGTCGCACACGCTTAGCCAATGCACACGAAGCAGGTACGAAAATGTACAAACTGAGGGCGGTTTGAAAATGGAGGCAGGGAGGACCCGGACCGCCAAATTCCATTTCTCGAGGGCCCGCCAATTGTCCGCGATGCGCTTGGAAGCCATTTCGTCCCAAAAAGTTGCTTCGTCCAATCATGGCGTCTACAGGCGCACTGCGGGAACGCCAACTGACTTAGCGCCATTTGGCTGAGAGGATGTTTCATTTCAGCAGTACGTATCGTCCCTCTTTTTTATCCCACACTCTCAATGCCTGCCTGGGCCCTGCCTGTCTTGCCAGTTTGATGCGTCTAGCCTACCACCTGGCCCTGTAGCCCTGGCACGCTATCTTGGCATCACTACGTACCTGGTTAGGCACGCAGTGCGTAGTGCCCATTACCTTTCCTTGCCCAGTTAGGTACCTTCCTTGACGTGCTGGCTGTCCGCGCTTCCTCCCCCTGATTGTTTTTGCTTCCAAGGTGATAGCAGTGGCAGGCATGGATGGTGTGTGGTATGGACGATGGTTCCTACCTAGACGAAGTACCTCCCTCTACACTAGTAATGTACCTTCAGCACCTTGTTCCTGCCTTAGCATTCTCGTCCTTTTCCTCTCTCCTCCCTTCCCCGTCGGCGTTATGACTGGAAGAGAACGGCACAGAACCTCCAATGGACTAAAGGCCTCCACTCCCTAGGTACCTACTTAGGTAACTACCAACTTGGCTTATATTGTCCCACTGCCCACTACGCCGCATCCGACACCCTTCACGCCTTTTTCGTCAAATCGCGCCTGCTAAAACAGCCGTTGCACCCGCAACTGCAACTTAACTTGCTTGCTCACTATCCTCCTCGCTCCTGAAAGGCAGCCGCAGCGCCCCTTCTCTCTACCGATCACGAACCGAAGTCGCACCGTCGCACCGATTGCGCATTCACCCACGCCGACCACATCGACAAGTCAGTGCCGGACAGGCGGATATCGAGAGGAGCCTCTGCCAGAAAGAGACGGACGGCTGCCTCGAGAGCGGCCGAGAGGAAAGTCGTGTCGCGACGGGGGGGGAAGACTTCAATACGAGGCTTCGAAACAAGGACCCGCCCACACTCTCGACCAGCCACCCGACAACACCACTTGACTAGTATTCCATCCTATCATCACCACCACCTTCTGGATTTGCAAGCACCTGCCAGCCCGCAATAGAAACGACGAAGAAGGATTTGAACATAATCACTAGCTCGCTGTTGCCACGCCTTCACCACCTCGCCGCTGCACGTTCAAATCTACGAATCGACCCCAACATAATTCATTTCCCTCACAACCGCCGCAGATACTCAGAAGCCATTGTGCTTCCCCGCGACACCAATTGCCTGGCAACGTAAAGCTCATAGGAAGAGAAACCCGACCGACGGTATTCGGCAATTGGCCACACCGCAAAACGTCTGCCACAATGGGGTCGACACAGTTTGGCAATTTCTTTGTGAGACATGCCCACCCAATCCACGCCTACCATGATGCTGATTACCTCCAGAACTTCTGTCGAGACTCGACGCTACCGGTCTGCAATGTACGTTCAATCCGTGTCTCAACAAGCCGTGGCTTGCCTCGGAAAGCCCTTTGCAAACGGCGCTAACTCGCCTGATTCCAGGTACTCTCCGACAGTCACAGTCAATCAGGGCCATGGGGAGGCTGTGAATTGGCTGGAATTTCCCTTGGTGGAGGCCACAAGCTAGGAAACCTTGGTTCCATCCTTATTGCTGCCATTGCTATCATCGCATCCATCTACCTATTGCTGCGGTCCGAGCGCAAGAAGGCCGCGGTAGGGCGAAGGTAAGATTATGACGTCGCTCAGGAATGCGCTCGGCCGGCATGCTAACTTCTCGTGCAGGGAAATGCAGCTATTCCTCGCTAGCTTCATCATTATCGAATTATGCGAAATCTTTACTGTCGGGGACTTCCCGCTGGCCGGAAACGTTCGCATTGTGAGTATCCACCTCGTGTGCCTTCGAGCCCAACCAAGCTGACAGACGTCTAGGCCTTCACTGGAATTCACATTGGCATGATCGTTGCGTCAACATGGATACTGATGCTCAACGCCGTCGTGGGGTACCAAATCGTCGATGATGGAACACCGCTGTCAATTGGTTTAATCATGGCGTCTGCCGCTATCCTACTCGGTGGTACACTATACATTACCCTCGACACTGGTTTCCAATGGACCGGCTATTGGAACTCATCCTACCAGCCGCCCAACCGTCATATCGCACTTTACGTATTGTATCAGCTGGCGCCTCTCGTCTTCCTCGTCGCCTTCTTCGTCCTCGAAGCCGTCCTAGTCATCCGTGTGCTTGGCGAAATGCGCCCGATGCTCTATCTCACCGCCGCTCTACTCCTTTTCGCCATTGGGCAAATCTTCAACTACGCTGTAAGCTCGCAAATATGTAATGGAACCAGCGGTGCAGTCGACGGCGCTCTCTTCCAGACTTTGTTCACGCTACTCGCTGTTATCGCAGTATGGGTATTCTGGTCAAGCATCACCGAGGACGATTGGCCCATGCCTGTTGGAAACAACTTCCCCTAGTGTGGAAATCGTATTCTCGCGGAAAGTAACAGAGGAAAGGGTCAACCGAATCCCTACATGACCAGATTCATTGAGCATTTTGACGACGAGGATGATCACAGGCCTGCGGTATGCTGCTATTGTTGAACTAATAGTAATGGGGGCTATACCCTAATGCCTTCACCAACAGCTAGTTTGCTTATGAGCTTTAGGGCTCTGAACAATGTCTGCAGTGCTATAATGTGGCATTGGAAGGATGCCACAACCGGGCGGCATCGAAAAAACTTGGCCTCGACAATAATATAACGGGTGCAGTTCGGAAAACCTGGCCACTTGCGCTGAGCCCACGACGAAACGCGATACGCACACGCCATAATCAGGTGGAAGACATTCGGGTCTCGCATTGCAACATTTATTTCTTACACTCTTTCGCCATTAAATGGCCTGTCACGAGGCCGAATGACGGGAACGAACTTTCAATGTCACGGTATGAGATACGCACGGTGGATTGTTATAATTTCGATTTCTCCAACCCGGGAGTTGGTAATGACCATGACATAGGCGCCTGCGTCACACGTTTCGACGTGGCGATGAAACGATAACAGGCCTTTTGGTCATAATGACGAGGTTGGGGAGAGCAGTGTTGTTGGACTAAGATGGAGGAGCGGTAGAGATGTCTGTTTATACCTGCCTGTACAGCGTACTTTGATATTCGAACGCAGTAGCGGATAGTATACCCCGGAGGCGCGACTAATGTATATGAAGGTCCAATGATAGAAGAATTGATATATGCATAAATCCTTGTTGCCGATAATACTCGAGTTGTGCGTCTGGATGTATGCCATGTTCCTTGAGCGACTCTCGGAAGCGCTTCATTGACTTTCAAGTCGAATGCTATGGGCAAGCTGCAACTTGCTTTACGTCTTTTGTCAAGGAGGAAACTATACACAAGATAACGAAACAGACCATGGGTTGGCTACATTGGATCGCCGCATAATGTCGTTCCAGGCTCTTCTATGGTTGCAGGCTCTTGAGAGGGTACAGGCCCAAGCGTCTTCTAATATCGACCGCAGTTTCCCTAATTCACATCAAAGTATCCGTATACCGACCTGGAGGCACCGAGCACTCACTAGCTTGGTAGGTCAAAAACAAATCAAGTATTATTTAAAAACGAAGCAGATCTGCGGCCCAAACGACTGGCTTGAAACGCGCATAAACTTGTGAATACTATGGCAGGGTAACGGAAACCTGCGCCAGTCTTGAAAATCATCAACATGGATGAACGAGTCATCCCCAACAAGCCAATAACGCCTAGCAGAGACACACCCCGGAAACAGAGCCGATTTGGCAGGTCTCGGTAGGGAAAAGCAATAATTCATTACAGCTCTCATGCAGCATCCCAAACCTCGACCCGAATGCTCCTTATTTGTGAGCTCGCATAGAGTCGCTGTATCTTAACAAATCCACATTCCAATGGCATCCCACAACGCAGATCCCAACGATCTCCTCACAAAGTTTAACCCGAGAAGCCAAGCTTCTGTTTGTGCACCCGCGGGATGATGCCAACTAATATTAAGAGGGCGGTGATAACGACAGCCCAGAGCTTCAGCTTGAGCACGTTCTCGTTGAACGGCGTGGCAACAGCGGTCGCTACCGTGACCAGCAGGAGAACTAGGACAACGTAGCCGCTCCAACGGTGGTATTTCCAGATGGATTTAGCCTTCTCCTCGCCGCCGTAAAGCTGTGGGGTAGCCCACATGGTGAAGCCTACGATGTACTGCAGCAGCAGGATGATGGAAACGATGACGCCGAGGTAGCCGTGAACGGAGTGGAAGTGGGAACCAGGGCCCTGGCGAAACTTATTATATTCAATGATGGTAATGCCGGCGACGAGGAAAAGGAAGGCGAGCAGGTTGAGGACAGCATGGACACGCTGACCAACACGCTTCTGGTCGGGGGTGTGCGTCGGCTGCAGGGAGAGGATAGACTGGGTGAGGGTAAAGATGGCGAGACTCTGGGCGAGCGGGTGGCCCGAGAAAAGGATGATATCTTTGGTAAGGACGGCGGCCCAGATCATGGCGACGAATATGACAGCCCCAAACTGGGCGATGATGCCGGTTCCTTCAAGGCCATGCTATTAGTCACATCAAAACAAAAGGGAAAAAGGCAGAAAGGTCGGCTTGGGAGGGGGGAATACCGAGAACAAGGTTCCTGGCGATGAAGTGGCCGGGTGGTTGTTGGGCATCGCCGGGTCGGCCAAGCAAAGGCTCCAGCTCATCATGGTCGTTGCCTTGTTCCCGGTCCTGGGAGGGAGGAGGTTCGGGCAGGCCTGTCGCCGAGGACATCGTCTCGATGGTCGTCTCGGTAATCTATTCAAGTGGAAAACGCGACAGTGCACAGTGTTGTTTTTGCGAAGGAATCGATCGGACTTGTGTGGTGTTTATGTCTCTCGAAGTTAAAGTGAGGCAAGAACAAGAAGATGTTTCGCGGGGCGTTGTTGCGATTAATGCTTCAACTGTGCATTTTTGGGAGGAGGTGAAGAGGATAAAGATAAAACGGCACTCGGGTGGTCGGTGGGCAAAGGAGGTCTCGATGGCGGCATCGATGACGGAGAGCTCGTCTCGAGCTGTGGCCTATCGGAGGCTGTGGATTTCTGATTGAGCAGCAGCGGCAGGGGGGGAGCCGGTAACATTCAGAGTGACGGTGGGGTAGAAGACGCTATGGATTTCCGCCAAGGTACCTAGATACCTACTTACCTACCTGCTACCGACCAGGTCTTTCTTACCCACACTATCCGTACACCCACTCATACCTATCTATGTGGGTACACTCCACACGCTCGCCCCTCATCCCACCTCATCCCATCCCTCAGACCATAGGACGTCAATCCTCAAGCTTCCTCCCGTCATCGGCACATATTGCGGCGGCGTCTTTGGTCATATGTGCAAGTTTTCGGGGAGCGCTCGGCTTGTGTCTACTACGTAGAAACTGTTGCAAGTCCAAACGTTAATTGACCAGACAAAATGGAGACCAATGAGCTGAAGCCGATGATCCATATAAGGGGGTTCGAAACGCGGTTCGGCATTTAACAGTTGACATCTGACACCCGCCAGAATGCGGCCGGGTTTCCAATGCAAGTAAGTGCATGCTAGTGATAGGTCAATGCTTTCTGTTTCCATTCGCAAGACACTCTTCACAACACTTGTCCGTTCATCATCTTAGCCGTGATGTACAACGTCTGGCGGTGGCATTTACTGTCACCTGATGCCCAGACATAATGCTTTTGGGACAAGGCTGGCTCGGGAGTTTCAACGCGATTTCTTATCGGATGGACGCTGTTACATGACCATCGACGTTTTTGAAATGTGTGGCCTTAATGCCGCAGGTCACCCGCAAAACCCTTAGCTCAGCTTGTTGGTCGACGCAGAAAGCAGCTTCCGTAGAAGCTGGCCCCAAGCCCCCCATATTCTGAGAGTTGTTCCAGGGCAGCCCCCACCTACCCGAACAGTTCGCAGCGGGGACTACAGCACAACCAACTGGGGGCTTTATAGCAGCACCAGATTGGTCCGCCGTCTGGTTGTTAGCTAATTTGCTCGAATCATTACCCCTTTGCTTATCGCGGACGGCGCGCGCGGTTGTGGCCGCCGGTAGCACCTCCAACTCCCTGGATGCGGCCGTCAGCTGTGGTGGCCGCCCAACCTCGGAAGTGGCCGCTCGTGGGCGGCAGGCCATGACTCTCTGTGGCTTTTCCTTCTCCCCATCGGAAGATACTCCCAACTCATCCAGTTTCCACACCCTATACAAATCTCACCGTTGTGTTTTGACTTCAAAATATCTTTATGAGCCTTGTATTGGTGAAGCAACAATCTCGCCACTGCTTTGTCCCTCGTAAACCCTTCCATACCCCGCCATCCAATCTTCAAGATGGCCAGCGAACAGGAATACGTGCTGGAGAAAGTCAACACCACTAGGGTTGTACCAGATGACATTGATAAGACTTTCCGCTCAAGCGGCATAGGTGTGTGTCTCGTCCATCCCATTGTCCAGGTAAGAATACATCTCTGCATTTACTGACATGGCCAGACTTGATTTCGGCTGCCTTGGGTGGAAAGATTCTCGCCTTTTCAGACGAGTGGTTTGCCGAGGCCTCCAATCTGTTGACGCCCACCCCTCCCATCAGACAACCGGGCAAGATGGTCTACACCGGAGCCTGGTACGATGGCTGGGAGACGAGACGCCACAATCCCGAGCCCTTTGACTGGGTGATTGTTCGCCTCGGTGTCGCCTCTGGAACTGTCGAGGGTGTCGAGGTCGACACGGCCTTCTTCTCCGGCAATCACGCCCCCTCAATCTCGGTGGAGGGCTGCTTCAACCTCGATGACGACGAAGTCGTCTCATGGAAGGGAGGCAGAGGCCAGTGGGAGACTATTCTCGGCAACGAGGAGTGTGGACCCTCGCAGCGTTTTGGATGGAAGCTGGCCGAGCCCAAGAGGAAGCAGTATACCCACGTCCGTCTCAACATGTATCCAGACGGAGGCATTGCGAGATTCCGTTTGTTCGGCCACGCCGTGCCCGTCTTCCCCGACGACAAGGAGGCTATCTTTGACCTAGCCGCGGCGCAGAACGGAGGTGTCGCCATTTCGTGTAGCGACCAGCACTTTGGCACCAAGGACAACCTTCTCTTGCCAGGTCGTGGCAAGGATATGGGCGATGGCTGGGAGACGGCGAGATCGCGGACCAAGGGCCACGTCGATTGGGCGATTGTTCGTCTCGGAGCTCCAGGTTACGTGCAGAACGTAGTTGTTGACACGGCGCACTTCCGAGGCAACTTCCCGCAAAAGGTCAAGGTTGAAGCTCTTTCATGGATTGACAGTGGTGAACCAGAGGCGGACGCTGCTGGCTGGGCGGAGATCGTAGCCTCAAGCAAGTGCGGCCCAGACCAGGAGCACGACTTCCCGAGCGCTGTCAAGGACAAGGCTGTGACACATGTCAAAATCACCATTATTCCGGACGGAGGAGTCAAGAGACTGCGTGTATTTGGAAAGAGGGCGTAGACGTCACATGGGAGTATGAACAAGGAGGGGAGGTGTGGAAATCATACTAGATGAAGCATAAAGAAGAAGAGAATAAAAACCCCATTCCTCGGTATCATAGCTCCTGCATGTTCACCTAAGGCTTCCTTTTTCTCCAAACATCACTTTTCCCTCGAGTTCTTCGGAAAGTATCCCGGGATGTCAAAGGGGCATTATGACAAACAAATCACACAGGAGTACTTACACGAGGACCGCTCAGGTAGGTACCTACCTATGTAATCCCATGTAATCATCTCCCTATGTGGTACAAATACGGGGGACGCTTAGGCTGAAGGACATGCACGGTCCACAAGCTACTCGCACACGCTGACTACGGTCGTTCAGCGCCTCGCCACAATCAATTAGTGACATCAACAAGCCGATCGTCCCCCGTTGGTGGTTGGCGGCGTGGGCCGTTGCGGGACTGGGGCACCGAGAGTCCTTTCAACTGGACAACACACAGCCTCTTTACACCTCGACATCACACGACATTAGCTGCGCCGAGACTTTTTCGATCTGGAGCCAGAGAGACGGACGACACACCCACAGAGGCCTCGACCACGATCTCGTCGCAGCAGCACTTCGCCACGAAATTCTTCGTGCGCCGTCTGCAACAGGCATCCCGCATCCCGCACTGAACTCGCATCAAAACAATACCCCCGTGTACCTCCAGTCCCGACTCATGCCTGCCGGGCCTCCTGGTTGCCCCTCCTCCCACTATGGATTTCGAGGACGCTAATGGTGGCTTCGGGGACAAGAAGCCGCGATCGTTGCCGGATGATTTGCCCAAATCGCTCGACGATCGCAGTCGTCGCCCCGTCGAGCTGGTCCCCGAGACGGAAATGTACGATGGCTGGCAAGGTTCGTTCTAAAAAAATAAAATAAAGCAAAACCCTCCCATCCATCTGTCAAGCCCACAAGGGGGAAGCTGTAGACTGACGACCGCCAACACCTCACACAGGACAATCACAGTTCCTGACCACGCCCGTCGTTCCAAAGCCACTCAATTTTGGCGACCTAAGCTTAGATGACCGCACCTACGATGAGGACATCACAACAGGCTCCAAGAACAGCGACGCGCGTCTCATGGAGATGATTGCCGCTCAAGCTGCCCATCGGGTCAGCCCGGGCTTCGATAACGAGGAGACCATACTAGCAGACGAAAAGCTCTCCGACGAAGAAAAAAAAGACATGTTGCAAAGAGCGTTGAACATGGCTGCTAGCAATGGCGATGTCGAGAGAGTCACCAATATTGTGGGCGGGAAAGCTAAGGCCTATATCGATATCAATGCGCCGGACGAGGATGGGACACCACCCCTGATATATGCGAGCTGCTTTGTGAGTCGAGGCTCGATACAATACTGGGCGGATAGGTGCTGACCCGCAACCAGGGCCATGAGGGCGTGGTGCAGGCCCTCATCGATGCTGGCGCAGACGTTGACAAGCAAGATCGGAACCAGTGGAGCGCCCTAATGTGGGCGATGACGAATAGGCATAAGAGCATCGCCAAGGCCCTCCTTGACAACGGTGCTTCGGCCGAGCAAAAGACATCGTCCGGTCGCACCGCCTTCGATTTTGTGCCGCCAGACAGCGACATGTCATTCTACCTACATGACAGCGGATATAACATCGGCAATGCGGGGACGGACGACTTTTACAACCCTGGATTCTCGCAGGATCGGTTTGAGGAAGAGATGGCGGAGAACGAGCTACGAAGACGAATGATGATGGACAGCGCCCGGGACCTCGAGGTTGATCTAGGCAACGTTGGCATGGACGACCAGCCAGAGGTATGCCCAGGGTAAATACTTTACTTGCTAATCTGTATGCTGACGCAGACAGAACTCTGACGAGCTTGAAGAAGAACAGCCTGAGTTCGACTGGGTCCGATGTCTCCATGACCAAATGTTTGTGTTCCAGGAGCACGAGCTCGACCGCATTCTCGACATCATCATCACCAACATGACACCCCAACGATCGCCGGCACAAAAGCCCGTACCCGCGAACATGATATTTCTTAGCGCAAGATATGCGCATTACCACTCAAGCCCAGACCTACTGGCCAAGCTGATGATATCTGCCATGGACAAGATTAACGATGTCGTGGAGCAATACCAGTGGGATATGACGATTCTGGCCTTTTGGATATCGAACGCCACCCTACTGCTGCACTATTTAAAGAAGGACGCCGGGCTAGTGGAGGCCACGGTCGAATTCCAAGCCCAACTATCCGAGCTCATAAACGAAATCTTTATTCTCATCGTCCGTGACGCGGAGAGACGCTTGGACAAGGTGCTCGATGCAGCGATGCTGGACCACGAGACAATACCCGGATTCGAAGACATCGCATTCCAGAACGAGTGGAGGATCTTTAAACGAAAGGCGCAGGTTAAAGAAGAGCCCCTTGAAAAGCGTTTCCGGCCCCCTTCGCCGAAGCAACGGGCGAAACCTGCGCCGCGCAACGTTACCTCTCTACTGTCATCTACCTTGTTCGTTCTTGACCTTTATGATATCCACTCTGTGATTACGGCACAAATCATCTCTCAGCTACTTTACTGGCTCGGCGCGGAACTCTTCAACCGCATCATGTCCAACCGCAAATATCTTGCGCGGACAAAGGCTATGCAGATTCGCATGAACGTCTCGACGTTGGAGGACTGGGCTAGAACAAACAATCGCCAACCGGAGCATTACGAAGGAGGCGAGACAAAGTCGTCAGGTGAAACGACGGTCGACGCTGCCAGGCGGCACCTGGCTCCCGTCATTCAACTGCTGCAGTGGCTTCAGTGCTTCTCGTCACTCGGCCCCGACGACCTAGAGGCCCTTGTCGGCACCTTGCAACAGCTAAAGAGACTAAGCCCGCAGCAGCTCATCCACGCAGCGTCACATTATAGGCCTGAGGTCGGCGAAAAGGGGCTGCCGAAGAGCGCCCTGAAGTACCTGAACGCGATCCAGGCGGAACACGTACGCAGGAAAGAGGACCGCAAGAGCAGTGCGCCGTCAACACCAGTCAGGGGGAAACCCATGAATGGGGGCTTCACGGATACGCCGACGAGCCAGGCGACGACGCAGACACCTGGCGGCAATGAGAGCGATGACGAGGAAGACGACGCGCCGGAAAACCTGCTGATGGATCCGGCGATGATGCTACCATTTACACTGCCATCAGTCACGGATATGTTGGTCTCGTATGGGGCCGGCTTTGGGGGTGTCAACAGGGAGAGAGCACGCAAGTACATTCCTACGGTGCCGCCGGAGTTTTTGTCAAAACTCGAGGCTAGCGGCGCACGTAAGGGGCCCATGTTTAGTGAGAAGGATTGGGAGGATGAAGAGGTCTAACCGTTTTCTTATTTCTTTCTTGGTGGGTAAGGATGAAGTATCTGATTATGGGCTCCAGCGTTTGTAGTCAGGCTGCACACTGCGTTTGGCGTAACAAGCGCACGAATCAGCAGAGAAGAGAATGGATGGTTGTGAGGTGCACGGAGCATGGAAGCGATGTAGCCCCAACAAGCATAGCGATTGATTAATTCAACAGGAAATGTCGAAAAAGGGTGGATAGTGCAGGTGCAGGGAGCAAACAAAGATGCATGAGGTACTGGAGCATTACAGCTCCTGAAGTTGGAAGGTCTTGTCGATGAACGCACTTCATGGCTTCATCAACAAGAGTTTCAGCCACAGGCGGAAGATGCCATGTGCGCAACCAAGAGAGAACATGACAGTCAGTTCGAGTTTGGCAATTAGCCAAACATCATGCAAGACCTGATGTTCTGATCTGGGCCAGGGGCTACGAGGCGAAAAGAGGAGGAACCCCCTGGTCTGTGCCAAGGAAACGAAATAAAAAAGGAATAACTATAGATAAAAGTCACAGGCCAACGACTTCTGTCCCACTGTTCACAATCATGGTTGCCTCATGCTGGAATGCGGTGGCTCCATGTCTCTAGCCCGTCCGCTTTGGCGCAACGGTCCGTCCAGGGGCGGAAGCGGAGAAGGGGACGAGGATATGTGTGTTGTCTTGTTGTCCGTTGGAGTTGGCGTAAACGAGACCACGTTGACAGAAAGGAAGAGTCATCCATGCTGAGGTGGTGGGTGAGTCGCGGCCCACGCCGAGTCGCCCAGTCTCTGCCCTACCGTCCGTCTCACTCGCACTTTAACTATCTGTGCCTCGTCTCAGCTTCAGACGAGCCATCAAAAGGCCAATATTCCGAGGCTAGTGGGGCGACCCAGTAGCACGGGCGAGAGAACAGGGAAGGGTGGAGAGGACCCTGAAGAGTGGTTTAGCCACTAGAAATGGTATTGGGCCTAGGACGGATGACCATGCCACGTCAGTTCTTTGTCCCCAGGCCACTGGACTGCAGTTATCCCAGGCGGCTGTCGAAGATTGTCGCGCAAATACCGCCGGTGGTTCTGGGCTTGACAACAGTTGGAGTGCCACGCGAGGCGCGGAGAATAGCATAAATGGGGCGGTTTCTTCTTCTTTCCCCCTCTTCTCTCGTGTTTGCTTCGCAGGTGGCACTTGGCTCTGGTGCGATAATTTGTAATTGCGGTTTTTGGGCAAGTACGCAACAGGGCAGTTTTGCGCCATGCGTTGAGCACTATTGAACATATTTTGTAGAGGTTCATCAAAGTGATTCCTTTTCATTTCCCAAGTCGGGGATGGTGTTCGGCCGAGTTTACCTGTATGCACCTCGCTCCTTTAGCACTCTCGCTTCAGCCGATCTCCCGGGAGCTGGTGATATCACTTGACGGCAACTTTCAACAAGGGTGCTGCTACTGATGAAAGGTTTAAGCTAGGATCTAGTTATCGGCAGGGTGGCGAGCGAGCAAGCATATGCTTGGTTGTCTAACTTTTGGATTTGCTTGGGTTTGTGTTGGCAATACGCCCAAACAGGAGTTTGGGAGATGAAATGGCTGAGACATGGGGTTATTGATTCTAGGTATGCTATCCCAGATGACAAGAAAGCAGAAGCCTGCTGATCAAGTACTGGTTTGAACCAGCTATACCTACCATCTACCATGGATAGATAGGCTGGCGACAATGCGGCTTTAGGGGAGCAAGGACGTTTGGGACGGAACTGCAAGACGGCTTAGATGCCATGGCGAGAGGAAGGGGTCCCTGGGCGGGAGATGATCTGGACAGGTCTTTCAACCGTGAGTAGCTGCCAGCACATCGTAGGCAGTCGGCTTGTTTATACGGCAGGGGCCACGGAATCGATGAAGAAGGGATGTTGTATGTGAATAAACGGATGAGAAAGGTACCCATGTTGTTTGTTTGCAATGCACACATTAAAAAACGAAAATCGATTCTTTTTTCTCACTTTTAATGCGCGTACAGAACCGCGAACCGGACCGGCTTTGCTGACGGGCGATCAATGATGATGCTGAAGGGAGGAGCCGGGGCTGGAGAGTCACAACGATAGCCCCATCGAGGAAGAGGGGGTCGGAAAATGGTAGAAATCGCGATGCTTCTTCTCCTGGAACATGTGTCACTGTAATATTACGGCCGCCACGACCAGCCGTTCTTGCGGTGCCTTCATGCGCTGCGGGCAAATTGCGTACAACTAAAAGGGAGAAAAGAATGGCGTTGATGGACCAACCACCTACGACAGGGGTTGTGATATCGTTGTCAAGACCCATCGATTTAGCAGTCATGAGCAAACTAGCGATGCGGGGCCTATCATGCAGCAACGCGTGCTCAATATTGAGCGACCCTGACGCCGAGTAGCGGTAACTGCTGCGGAGCTCTACGAAAAAGGATGGGAGAGAAAAAGAAACGGAGAATGCTCACCGACTTGATAGCATGCTGTGCCCATGACCAAGAAAGCGGCCTTTTGTTGGGTAGGGATGCATGGCCAGATGGCGGGAACTGGGGAATTACGGAACCACCGGTTGGCACGGTCGCTAGGCCCCCGAGCCAAACAACCTATCACAAAGCGTTTGTCGTGCTGTGTCGTATGGGCGATTGGCGATGTGGCTGGTCGAGGGTGGACTCTCTTGGTCGTTGCTTCTGTCGTCTTCCACATGCCGGACCGGAATGGACTCTGTGCCTAGCTAAGTGTGATGGTGATGAATAGGGTCAGACGACGACAACCTCATAAAATGATATAAAAAGTCATGAAATAAAAGAAGAAAATAAGAGAGAGAAAGCCTCTCCACACTAAAAGCTCGAACGAACCCACACGGTTATCCGGGCTCTCGCTAGGCCAATGGGATTGGTGCAGATCTGGAACTCTAGCCGATCTGGAGCGGTACGTATTCATTTGTAAACTACCTAGGTACCTACGAATACCTACCTACCTAGGTAGGTACCTACGATGTACGTTCCGGTACGTGCTCCACCCCCGACCGCCTTGTGGTGCCGGGCCACTGCCGCTCCTGCACCATTGCCGCGCACCGCTTCCTGCGTTTGCAATGCGGCCCTGCTCTGGCTGCGCGGCTGAACAGATGGCCATCCAACTCATCACTTGTGCCACTTTTCTATCTTACTCTAGCGAATATTGCAAGGGTTCTTGGGATTGCAGGTGAAAGAGAACACCTACGGCGTTTTGGCAACAAAAGTCTCGAAAATAGAGAGAGAGGGGGAGAGAAGAAAGAATGTCCAGCTCTCCGGCTCCTGCTTGGTGTTATTGTCCCTGTCCGTCGCCCTCTGCCTCCTTCCCAGCTAACTGGGTCTTGGATCTTACACCTGGACATTCGTCCAACATTGTCTCCTCTTTCTTTTCTGCCCCCGGAACTCGATATTAATCATCTCCAGATCCCTCGGGCGCAATCGCCTTTCCAGAGCCTCACCTTCATACCTATACACCTTGACCGTCTATTCTCTGCAGGTTTGTGCGTCTCGTCACCAAATCATCCAACGAACAAATGTCTTCACCCACAATGTATGCCATGCTGCCCCCTTTCCACCCCTGACTATGTTCCCTTCATTTTTCTCCCCTCTGAGGCAAACAGCATTCATTCCACTTTCTCTTTCCTCGGCCGCCCTATTTCTCCCGTCATTCTTGTCTTGCTCAGCTTGTCTCCCCCACGTAGTCAGGTGCTTATATCACCATCACGCCCTCACCTTCACTTGTACAAATCTCACGCACCAACGCATATCAATATCACAAACCCACTTCAACTTCCCTGGCCTGGCATCCCGAGCTTCTCAGATCGCTTTCCGAATCGCCGTTTCTTTCCTCCTGGTTCTTTACCTTGGTTCTCCATCCGTCTAGCGCCCGTCTAACTTGCCCCCAGACCCTGAGATTGGCGCACCTGAATCCGAGGCTCACGATCCTCAGTGCTCTTGACAGTGAGCCACTCGACCTACACTTACACCATCACAACACTCGCCCTGGCCGCCCGTTCAGTCCCATCTTTGGGCTTGTTGTGTTCCCGCCCCAGCGTGCCACCCTTCCTGAGCAGTCTGAACTCCCACACCGCGCCGACACCTTTGGGACCAGTGGCACCACCCCTTGTCGCCAAGCACGGTCGGATCAACCTCAGCTTTGGTGGTTATTTTTCTTCCTCCCGCACGGGTCGGAGCACCCAACACCGCGCCATGGCGCCCCAAAAATTCGCCAGCATGCGCTTGAAGTCCCGGCCCACGCTCGTGCCCTTCAAGGACGATACTAGCCTCATCGCCCTTCGCTACGAGAAGACGGTCCAGGCAGAGCCTCCCATTCCTATTCTTACGCGAGCCCCCCCCAGATCCCTTTCCATCTCAACGGGTCGCACTTCCACATCTACATCTTCCTCGCTCTCGATATTGCCCTCCAGTCCGGTCGTTGTGGCTCCTCCTCCCGCCATTAGTCAACACCCTGCATTCCGCTTCCGCGCAACTGCTCTAAACACAACAGTCGACGACTGGAAGAGGGATTCCGGACTTGCACCGACTGCATCACCCTCGACCACCATTGTTGAGGAGGACTGCGCGGAAGAATCGTGCGTATACGACAAGATCGTCGCCCTGGGCACTAATATTGTGGCTGTGAAGTCGTTGGAGGAGCCTGTGGCACCTTCCGTCTGCGATATTGATTCTGTCCAATACACTGGTGCGATGGCCGTGAGCAAACAACAATCCGGTCGATGCACGCCTTCAACCGGCAAACAGGCCGCTACAATGGATCAGTTCAACTTCGCGCAGCTTGTAATCACTGAGGGAAAGGCGTCGACAAGCAGTTCATACTCGGTAGATTCGTCCGTCGAGTTGTGGAACGAAAGGTTAGACGGCCTATCACCTGCACCGCCGCCAATAACCCCCCGCCGGCGGGACTCTCTCACAAGCCCCCAGAGCTCGCCTAATCACTCCCCTGTCAATATCCCCGACAACCATGACCTCCTGAGCAAGGATGCCGTCGACTTCTCTCCCATTTCAATTCCCATCCCCACCGGCGACCTCCTCGATGACGATTCCCTGACGACCTTGGATTTCTCTAATCGAGGCAGTCTCATGTTTGGCGGTAGTCGAGTGTTCCCCGCAAAAACCACCGATGGAGCAATGGAAGACAGATTGCAAACGGTCCGCGCGCTCGCTCCTGCAGCATTCGCCCCAATCCTCCACATTCAATACGAGGAACCCCAGAGTCCTACCCCAAGCCCCATCGAGGTCTGCGCCAACGTCATGAGCGCAACCGAGTCGACCACGACCGGAACCGAGTCGACCACGACTGCAGAGACGACCGCAGAGTCGGCGTCCCAAGTCACAATGACAACCCCCAGCATTCGCGTCTTATCTGCTGACGTGGAGATGGAATCCCGAAAGGTGAGATCGCTCTATGAATCCGGCGAAGGCCTCAGATGGGAAGACGGAGGCAGGCCGTCGGATGTTGGTGAGCATCTCGATGCGACCGCTGAATATCCGACGGAGGAGTTTGAGAACGATCCGTACGATTTCCTCTTCTCCCCCCGGTTCAACCTCACGGCCAGTGTGCTAATCCATATCTCGTCTACAGCGTCGCCGAGCTCCAGCCTCACGCATGGGGTACTCCCAGATCTGGAAGTTCCTATTCCCAAAGGCCCGAAACACGCAGCGGACACGAGGTAGCGGGCGGTCTTGAGGATTGGGAGGATCTCGAAGGACAAGAGGTCGATCGGTACGGCTTCATTAGCCCACGCAAGGCTGTACCAAGAGACGGTACTCTCACGGGGTCGAGGCCGTCACAGCACCTTCCTAGGAAAAGGAGTGGCCTTTCAAAACGAGACATGCTCGGGCTGGGGCTGCCCTTGATGGGACCTAGTAGGAAAGTGTCCGCCCGATCCCTCCACACGCAGAACTCCAACGCATCCGTCGCATCCCGTCGATCGGCTCGATCGGCAGTCAGACATGCGGGAAACATGCTTCCTCACAACCAGGATCGGCGCTGGCTGGACGACGCTGGAGGCATGCTTTCATTGTCATTGGAGGATGAAGAGATGGTCGAGAAGATATCCGAAGCCATCAAGAAGAAAGAATGGGAGAGGGCCGAGAAGTGGCGGAAAATGGCCAAGGTTGTCAAAGAGGGAACAGGGGGCGAAGGCATGGAGTTTGAGTTTGACGTCAAGAATCAGAAGCTCATTGATAGGACGTGGAAGGGCATCCCCGACCGATGGAGAGCCTCCGCTTGGTACTCGTTCATGGTAACCCACGCCAGGGCCCACAAGAACTCACCATCCGAAGACTCCATCATTACCGACTTCCATCGCCTCCAGGGCAGGGGATCGCCAGACGACGTGCAGATCGACCTCGATGTTCCTCGCACCATCAGCAGACACGTCATGTTCCGCAAGCGCTACAAGGGCGGCCAGCGTCTGCTGTTTCGGGTTTTACACGCGCTGTCGCTCTACTTCCCGAACACCGGCTACGTTCAGGGCATGGCTTCTTTGGCCGCGACGCTGCTCTGCTACTTTGATGAGGAGAAATGCTTTGTAATGCTCGTCCGTATGTGGCAGCTGCGAGGGCTCGAGAAGCTTTACAGCCCCGGCTTTGATGGACTGATGGCGGCTCTGAACGACCTGCAGACTAAGTGGCTGGATGGCAAGGACGTTGCAAAGAAGTTGGTATGACATAATCGTTCCTCTCGGCCCTTAATCTCGTACTGATATTTCCCTAGGATGAGCTTTGTATCGACCCCACGGCCTATGGCACGCGGTGGTACCTGACGCTTTTCAATCTGTCCATCCCCTTCGCTGCCCAGCTCCGCGTCTGGGACGTCTTTTTACTGCTTGGGGAGAACCCCTCGGACTCTCCCAACGTACCCGATTCTCCGACCACCATGAACGGCATCGACATTTTGCATGCCACTAGTGCAGCTCTGATCCACGCCCTGCGCGAAGTCCTTCTCGACTCGGACTTTGAGAATGCCATGAAGGCGTTGACATCCTGGATCCCGGTTAAAGATGAAAACATATTGATGAAAGTGGCACGGGCGGAGTGGAAGTCCCGACAGAAGAAGAGGTTTTAGAGAGTCTTACTTCCCGAGTCTGCCTAAATGGCGACTATACTGCCCTTGCAGTTTCTTTTGTTTGTTGACGATTCCCCCTTTATGGATATGAGTGCAAGGCGTTGATGGAGTTGGTCACGTTGTATCTTGACGGACGTCGTCGACCAATACCCTATGACTGATGCAGCTTTGGTATTTTTTCTTCGAGTATTTCTTTCGTGCTGCCTTGGCACTACCGACATAATGACAGGGCTGTGGTCTACGGGCTCTGTTGGCGTACAGCTACTGAAATGGAATTGGCGCGTAACACGGCCTTTCTTATACCCTTGATGCGACGAGGGTAGCCTGGGAGGGAAGATTCACCCAGAGCATGAATGCCAAGTATAATGTATTACTGAAGCACATTTACTACCAAATGTTCCCATCGCTCGTAGTTTTCCGTGCGTTGACAGCGGCGGGGAGTTGGCATTTAGGATAACCTGTTGCGGCAAGTCGAACATGGCAGGCACGAATACATGCGGCGTTATTGAGCCTAGCTTAGTGGCATGCCGAGCAAGGCCAATTCTGGTCACCAATTCCGCGTGCTGAAACCTTTCTTGGACTTCGAGTACGAGAGGATATCGTTTGGAAAAGTAGTGATAGCGGGCTTGTGGTTGGAATCCCCGATATGAACTCGATGGTTCCAGGACAATCTGTTCATTGGAGCATCTACCTCCTCATCTGCCTGGCCGGAACTCTTGATTAGGTCTGGCCGGTTTGCTCATTCCGTATATGCAACATCCTCATCGCTCAAGGTTGACCTGCCCAGAGCCGATCGAATGCTTGAACGAGCTCGCGCCAGCGCTATCGGAGACAGGTTGCACTCCTTTTAGAGCTTTACCGAAGTAGAAAATCGAAGCATTTAGGAAGGTCCGTCTATTTGTAATCTGGTGGTTTCTGTGAACTGTATGATTGTTGTGCGAACTGTACACAGCAGCTGGTAGAATTTTGGCCATTAAGACAAATATAATTCAAGACAACGAATGGACGTATCAGAAATGAAGTATATCCTGTAGACATACAGCTAAATATCCAGAAACTATATTCAGCCTTGATTTTTAATGCTCTGGGCTTCCTGGGTACAGCCAGAATAGTAATTTGCTCTTAACACATACACACACACACACACACCGGGCCTAATTACGGCAACCCCGGGTGCAGTGTTTAGAGGCCTCTTGTGATGCTTCTCGTGCAGCCCTATAGCAAACGTACTAAATAACAGATATATAGAAAGAAAGTAAAGATTATTAGTACTTACTTTTTAATGGGACCTTATGTGTTAATACTAATAGCAAACGGTGCGTCCTTAATGCTTATTTATAGTAATACTACATATAATAAGGCTAAAAAGCTATTTAAAAAAGCATTGGCATTACATACAACACCAGGTATTCGCTGGTCGTCACCGACCCAACTACTAATCCGGCCCTCACTGGCTTATCTATGGGAGAGCGGACGGGATCCCGAGTTTTCCAGTGGGTATGGTCGTATGTGAAGTTAGTTGTCACCATTTTTGCTTATATATCTGTGCTTACAAAAGGAAACCCTAAAAGTAATGTAACCACGATCTCCTTGGGTCAAGGTTGTTTTCACCCGCGCTCGCCAGGTCTTACTTTCGAATCTCGATTCTTTGGCCACGACTGGTTATACCTATCTAAAATATAAAGTTATTATCCTCCGATTCCCTATAATATCGTTAAATGTTCGGCCATTTATATGTAGTTTGTCTCGGCTGTCCCAGAGTTTTAGTGACTGTCTTCTTTCGAAAATAACCAACTCTGTACCCATTATCAGTATCGGATTGGTGTTCGGCTTCAACGTATCTAGTCTGCGACATTAGCCTAGTTTACGACGCAAGTCGTGATGGCTCGGATTCGTTGTTTGGCCACGGTTCAATAAGAGCACCCCGTCCAGAATTCGTTCGTCCATGGTTGGCCCTGAAGCCACGGCGGGTTAGTTGTCTACTCGCGATCTTACGATTCCAGTGATTATGAAATCCAGCTGCAGGAATAAACAGCTCCGACAGGAAAGTCGTTAGACCATGATAAGCAACAACAGCCGACAAAACCCGCGCCGCCAGGTCCAGCCAGCCCTCGGCGTCACTGGGAGCGCCAGCAGGAGTAACAGGTGACTGTGGTACGTATCGGTGGCATGGGTGATGATGGTAAGAACAACTTAACAAGTGACTTCTTCCCCTTTACCACAGGTCGAGTAAGCAGAGCTTGACATGTATCAGTGGCTCTTCGCGTAGCACGTTCTCATCATCTGTCTGACACCAGCTACCTGCTTCCACCCATACGTCCCCGCGCCTATCCACGAGGTATACCTCTGCACCCCCCTTAACACACCCCAATCCCCGTGCACCTTCACCACCGGCACTCAGGATGCCGTGCCAGCCCTATATGTGCGAGGCCTTGAGAATAAGTGCCCGGCTGCTGCTTCGAGTGCCGATATCCAAGCCCTGATTGGATGATCGGTACCATAGATGACGTTGTAAAACAGACTGTCATCCCATCATCTCGTTTATCTCCCAAGCTATGCAATCACGACAGCTTTTGCATGAACGGCCTGCTTCCACACTCCTGTTTGTCCTACCCAAACACGTAAATAAATCCAATCATACTGTCCCCAAAATAACAACAAAAAGGTCCGATGCGAGACGGGCCGTGGTGGACGGGGAGTTACACTCCACTGTCATGACGGTAGAGTTCTCGCATAGGTTAGCACTCTTCCTGATGGCCCGATCATGCCCGAGCTCTTCTTTCCATGGGTAGACATAGGTAGCGTAGCCACAAGCATATATTACGGTGTACCTGGCGACCTTACGAGGAACCAACTGCCTTGATAATGTACCTTTGTAGCCACAAGCATGTCCACATACTACGGGCAATTCAGTTAGACTTGCCTCAGGGTAGCAGCCCAAATGAGAATAGGGGACAAGGGGGGAAAAAGAAAGTTGAGTTGCCATCGTCTCGGATTGGATCGAACCAGACGTTGGCTTTGCTTCTTCCTCGAATCCTGCCTGTTTCTGCGTGCGCTATCCGACATGCAGGCAACGTAGGCAGGCGGCTGCTACTCTTGGCTTTGGATTTCTCGCCTCGCTGGGAGATAAGATGCATTCCCGGAGAACGCAGACCCTCGTGTTCATTGATGGCGTGAAATTTCACATTGTTGATTGCGGTCAAGTCTACGTTGTACAAGGCCAAACGCACTGCCCAGCCAGTCCGCGCCTTCTCCTTTTCCCAACAAACCATGGAATCTGACGACCAATCCCATCTTCTGTGTTGGCCATATCGGGGCCAACAACCAGGTAGGGCAAACTCATCATACAGTAAGACGTAACGTCAGTGTCCGGCGCCTGAAACGGCGGGCGAACGAACGCCTGCAGCAAGGGCGGAGAGGGGCAATGGAGGAGGGTGAGGGAGAAGGAGAGAGACCGAGAATGAGACTGAGGTACGTGTTCAAGGCGGCTGGTTTCTCTTGAGGTCGCCAGGTACGCAATAATAGTGGTACAGTTAGGAAAACACAGTATAGATACTATGCCCAAGTACTCAGCACAATTGACACAGACAGAGACACAGGGGCTCCATAGCGAAGACGACAACATAAAAAAAAAGAAAAAGAAAAGCCTCTCTATTTCTCTCTCCTCAATCATGACCCATCAGCGGGGTGGAGGGGTGACATGCTAATCTCCCGTTCAAGCTTAACCTAGCCCCGTTATAACTAGGCATTGACGAATACCGCCACCCCTTCTCACTTAACTACGCCCTCGCTGTTGGCCGAATCGGTCAGAGCCAGTCGCAAAGTGGCCACGAATTCGACAAGATGAGCGACTTGCTTTCTCCGCTTGCTTTGCCGCTTCTCGAAAGAGATCAATTCAAGGATGGAGGAAGAAGGGGCATAGTCCGCGCTGGCTAATTAGCCAAGTTATTAGCCACCTTCCCAGTAAATCCCTCGCTCAAAGCACGCGATAATCAAACAAGCGAGATAAGACATCAGTCAATCTTCAGGGGGCTGAAACGTGCCTGTCCTGCAAACAGAATGCATCTTGCCTTCTTCTTGATCAGTGTTTTTGTTTGTATGGCTGTTTTCTGCAGGGTATCATGATAATGTAAGATTGCCCAAGAGAAGCCGGCCCTGGGCCTCCAAGAACCAACAAGAGCGAAGATATTGCGCAAGTACCCGACCACTCCCCTCCCACACATACCAGTAATTTATTCAAATCAAGAAAACCAACTTCAACCCGAGTCCCAACGGCCTCGCAAAACCCCTGGTAAGCCCAAACTTGCACAAGGCGTTTTGGTTGACCTTTAATGATTTGCCGCCTTCGAAAGTTGTAGGCACATCCAAACATAATGCCATGTTGAAGTGCACGCATCAATACACTAGGCCATGAAAGAAAAAATCCATGATATAACCCGAGGCTTGTCGGCTATGACTGTTCCTGCCCGCCTAAGAAGAATCGAAGAAAAGAAGAAAAAAGAAGAGGAAAAAAAAAGGGGGGGCGGAAGCCGTGAATCGAGCTTGCCTTTTGAAAGATGAAAGTAAGAATGCGCGCCTCCAGTTCCAGTTGTTCTAGAATGGCGTCAACCAGGGGAGATCCGGTGCTCTCTCTGCCTGTGTAATCGAAGTGATTGACAAAGCTACAAGATCGTCAATGCTGTCTACCCTCCCCGTCTCCCCAAACGTGGGAGGTCAAGGTTTGTTGCCCGGAAAATGATATAAAAATGGCCGCATCTGGCCGGAAGAAGCGAAAAGTTCAGAAATTTCGTACTCATGCATCTCGTTTCGCGAACATTCGCCAGGATGGTATGGCTGAAATAAAGCCGTAGAACTGGCCCATGCCGAATGTCAATCAGTGCTGCCTTGTCGCATGGTTGTTGGCCCTTGGATTCCTCGCCTTAGTCCACTCACACTCCGTAGCCTCTTACAACGGGGATCGTCGTCGCTCCTCACCCTGGTCTTGGTACGCATTCGATGGGGCTGAACCATATTGAGCCGCGGGCGATGGTTCTTCTGATAATAATGATGACACCGAGTGACCGCCAACACCTTTTGCATGTTGCTGCTGACCAGCCGTCGGCTCGTTGTGTTCCGCACTCGTACCGAAGCTAGTAACCTGTGCAGACATGCTTTGAGGCATCCCAAAGCTCTCACCCCGGCCTCGGCCAGTCGGCCGGTAGGACGAAAAATCGCTGTATTGTCTCGAATGCCCCCGTCTACGTCCGGGTGGGGGGTTTCCCAGAGTTGATCCACCGTGGAAAGGAGGCGACCTCAGGCGTTGTTGACTTGGGGGCGGAGGGGCTTGCTGTGGGCCAGTGGCCTTGCGCTTGTTCCCAGGAGACTCTCCTAAAGGCCACACCAGCCAAGGTTAGCCTAAAGCGACTCTCGCTTTCTTTTGGTTTTGCTGGACGCACCGGAGGGGGTCGCAGGCTGGGTTGAGCCACCTCCGGCTTGAGATGTCGGCGGGTGCCAATGATGAAAGTAAATGGAAGGACTCGGCTGGGCCTCCTGTTGGGTCTGCGCCGGCTGCGCAACGGGATGTTGTTGCTGCTGCTGGTTCTGCAACGTTGATGAGCCTACCGGGCCGGAATGCGGCACATTTGTGTTGAGATTAGGCAAGTTGCTAGATCCGTGGGGTCGGGATACTGAGCTCGTTGAAGATAACGTTGTTGCTCGGCCGCGCTGGGGAGAACCCGGGTACCCGGCGAAACCATGAGAGCCCGGGGCCGAGCTCGGTGTCGAGGGTACGCCGGAATACTGGCCGTAGGGCTGGGAGTGAGAATCGCGGCGGTGATCCGGTGATAGAGGACCCTGAGATGGTAATAACTGAGGGTGTGGTGGCTGCTGACCCTGCTGGGCGAGAAACTGCTGCGCCCACTCCAACGCTGCGGGAGGGACGCCGCCACCCATCCCAGCGAATACGAGCGGGACAATGGGCGGGGGAATGCCGCCGTTCAGAGAGGTGCGAAGCATATCTGCCTCTATCCGTCGCTGCTCCAGGCGCAGAGACTCCTGCCTCGTCTTCTCTTCCTCCTGTCTTCGGCGCTCTTCCTCGGTCTTGGCTGCCAGCCAGCTCCTCATAGACTCCTCGGCCCCGTGCCACTGCGGCGGTGGTCCAGGTAGCTGGCCCATGTTGTGGCTGTAAGTGGACGGAGCTTGCCCGATGGATTGGGGAGCAGGTGGCGGCGGCGGGGGAGGAGCAGAGCTCGTGTGAGACGGCTGAGGCAGGGTCATGGCTGCCGGCGGAGGCAGGCCACGATGGTGTGCCGACATGGGCTGGCCAGGTGGACTGTGACTTCGGGGAATGGATGGCAGCAGCTTGTTTGAGGGGTGGTCTTGGTAGGCCAAGGGAGGCGAAGGTCGGGATGTCGAGGGCGGAGTGGGTAGGTCATGGACGGACTTGTAGCCGTAGTGTGTTGGCTGCTTGACTGTGAGCATGGTCATGTATCCTCATGTGCTCCAAATAGTCTTAAGAGTTGTTGAGAATGAAATCGGGCAACATTGGTGGCCGATGTGCAGTGTTCAGCGTTGGTTACAGCCAGAGGAGGTCGTATCAAGTTCAATGAGAATAATGAAGGATAAAAAAGACAAATGGGAGGTGAAGGAAGGTCAAGAAGTAAAAATAGAGAAAAGATGTGCTGGCTGGCCAGACAAGACGGTGTTTGGAAGGAAGATGGGTGAAGAAAGGGTTGAAGAGAATACCCAAGACAAAAGGTGAAGTATGTAGGTAGGTAATGAGGAGCAAATGGAGGTGAGTATTGGGGGGTGCGGGTGGTGGAAATAACCTTTTTTTCTTTCTTCCAGGCGCGAAGCTGGAGGGGGCGACCGGCTTTGGAAAGGGAAAGTGACGGGGGGATACGCAGGACATCCGAACCATGAAGGTACGTATCCCGCAGGACCCAGATAAAGATGAAGAGAGAGGCCCAAAGACCCAAAAGACCCAGATCCAGACTCCGACCCAGGTCCTAGAGGGAGAAAGCAGAGGTAACTCCGTACCCAGCTAGGACTAGTAAGGCACGGCAGCTTGCAAGGAATACTAGTAGCGCCGACGGTGTACAGAAAGACGTGAAGCAAAAGCAGGACAGGACAGGGCAGAGCAAAGTCGGGCAAGGGAAGGGAGTCTAACCGTTGCTTCGTCTTCATCCCCTCCCCCTCCTTCGTTCTCGTCGCCGTCCCCGCTCTTAGGTAGGTACGGATGGTGGTTGTGTGATAGATACCGGGCGGGGGTACGCTGATGAAGCCTATGTACCAACGAGCCTGGCCTCATTAGTCATGGAGGCGTTTTCATCCTTTTTTAGTGCTGTCTTCATGAAGTGAGTTCTGGGAAACTGTGTTGGAGAATAGGTACGGCTATATATGTGAATCCCGGACGAGGTACAGAGAGATGACTAGTAACATAGGTAGAAAGCGGGCTCCATACATGAAAGCTGATGCAGATTATTCGTATCAAAGACTCGAACCAGAATCAGACTTGGACCCCGGTACTGGACCCGTCAATCTTGGGAATCAGGTGTGTCCATGGTAGGGAAGCGGAAGATGTGAACAGCTCAGTCGATGACGATGCTAGGGATGCTTATGCCCAGGGTGCTAACCCAGCGCTTGAGCTTGAGGCCCAGGCACGGGAGAGGTGTATATGTAGGTGAAGTGTGATTTGGGGGACGGGACGGACGGCTTCTGTTCTCTAGGAACCCACAAACTCAGGGGGGATTGGCGGGGGTGTGTGCTGTAGATATGAGAGTGTGTTGCATATACATGATGAGTGTGTGTGGTGAGTGCGTGTACATGTTGGGAGGGGCGGCGCAATGTTGCTCTCTTTATTTCCCTCTTTCGTTACGGGTATCCTTCTCGCCTTATTCCACTTTCCCAATGTACGAAGTACCCCAGCAGGATGTGGGTGCATGTGCGGATGCAGATGATGGATGGAGACGCGGGAAACGAGACGAACCACCCAAGGCGCGACTCAAATGCCTTTGAGGGTCTACTCTGGAGGTGGAGGCCGAGCAAGTGGTTGAGTTTCCCAGTACATTTGCACAACAAGTACCACTAAAAGGGGACAATGAGGTGGAGAAGAACGAGAACAAGACCAGCCGTTTACGGACAGTTCAGGACAGGGCTGGTGCGGAACAGTTGAGGTGCGTTTCCTGCGGTGGAGAATGGCATTGAGCCTGGTTTATTTCATTTACAACCAGCGTGTATCAGAAGAGATGACACTTGGAGGGGATGAGCACAGGGGGGGGGGGGGGGGTGCACATCGTTAGTCCAGACCTGGTCCAGTCCCAGTTATCGCAGTTCATAGCTCGAATAACCGGCAAAAGTGGGGGGAGGGGTGAGAATATACCTTTGCTTGTTCCGACGCAGGGGGGGTGAGGGGGTATGGTATGCTCTCCGGGAGATGTGGCGAGGAAGACTAGTCAGGATCGGGCCATGAGACCCTCTTTTGTTATTCTGGGGCTGAGATGGGAAAGCTCACAACTGGTTGTGCTGGTGCAGACTCACGCAGACGGATGCATGGAAGTAACGGGGGATGAGCTACATGAGGGGTGTGGTATGTACATATATGTATATTCGTACTACGTAAGGGAGTGTGTGGGTTAATCCGGTCTAAATGCTCAATGCTTGATGCCGGATGCTGCAGCAAAACGGCAGGAATCGGAGGTTGGGGGCGAGATGCAAAGTATTGTAAGAAGCCTCGCGCGTACACGTAGTGTAGGCAAGGACTGCTGCATGAATCGAGTCCATGATGAGCTTTCATGTCCTTCATGTGATATATCTGCTGACCGTACCAGTATCAGACATACGCGTCAACTATAGCCCGTTCCTCGCAGCTCGAGGATGGCGTACGCGCAGACCGGCTGCGATACGAGCTAAAGAGCAAGCGAGCTCGAGGAGGAGCGTCCTCTCGCCTAACTCGTACACAACTAGGCATCTCATTCTCACCCGCCAATAATTCTCCGTGGCTTCCTTCTTGGCCTGCAGTATTGTGGTCTGATCATGTATAGAGAACTCCGCAGGGCCTGCTGTCGGTAGGCAAGCATGTACCGTGTAGCTTGGCCCAACTACGGAGTACAGGCTAACTAACTTACCCAAAGTGGTTGTTGAGGGGTGTCGCCGTTGACAAGAGGTCTTCTGCGCATGTGCGTGCGCGTGCTGTGTCTTTCGATGTAATGGTATGTAGTTTGAAATCGGAGGCCAGCAGGGATGGCCCGGCATGCAACATCGACGCAACGCAGAGATGTACGATGTAGAATGGTATACGAGTACACAGTAATAATTGTGTACGTGCATATGCGCAGGATCGATCCTGGTGACCAGCTGACGACAACCATTAGACAAAACGTGAAAACCGGAGAGAGTAAGACTACTTCGGGTGAGATAGGTTCCTACCGGGTCGATACCGAGAAGCAAGACACGCACTTGTAAGCGCTTCCACATCAGGACTGATTAGCAACTGCATCCCGGTGTCGGTCGGTCCGTGGCTGTGAAGTGGCTGGGTGGGGTTGCTGTTGCTTAGAGAGGCCCAAGAGGCGAGCTCGCTTATTACGCAAGACCTGCCCGGCGAAACAAACGATTCAATTTTCATGCTGTGAGGGCGATTAAGATACTGATTCCGAAGGGGCTGAAGAAGTCACGCAGGGATACCAGCCCTCTGGTATTTTGGTTTGCCTCCTTCTCCCCGCCTCCTCGGTTTCGTCCTGTAGTTTGTTCCGATGAGTCCGTATTCGGGAGTCGCCTTGAAAGAAAGCAGCTGAGTCTGTTCTTGTATATGACCATAACATTATAACATTAGGAGAGTGGGTGAAGTTGAGCCTGGCAACTCGCTTTTGCACTTCAACTACCTATGAACCATGGCAAACAGCCACCGGACTCGATAGCGTCTTTGAAGAACATCAACCGCGAGGACACGGAGCGCTTGGTTGCTTTGGCGAACGTGAGTTTATGCATAGACTGACGCAGCTGTCGAGGGTCACGAACTGTCGTAGCAACATCTTGAGGGGGAAAGAAATATTGGTAGGTATTGACACATAGGTGCCGGGACCTCTGGCAAACAGACAGACTTGGGCTTTGCAGCAACGCCCTAGGTGGGAGAGACTGAATTGGACGGCTCCGAGGTTGAAGGCCAGCCAGCCACAGTATGGTGCCGTCAGAGGTTGGAAGAGGGTGTGACAGTGTCGAGAGAGGGGTGAACCGTACAAAGTACCTTACGTAGGTAGGTACAGGTAGGTAGTATAGGTACATACTGATTACTAGGTAGGTAGTTGGCAAACCATAGTTGGGACAAAAAACCAAAAGGGAGAGAGTCGGAGAACAGGGAAGAGAAGAGCGAGTACGTACCTGCTCAGAGTTCCTGCCGCCCAGAAAGACGGCGGCGGCGTGTGCGTTCGAAGGATCTGAACCCTCGGGAGATGTCTGGTCATGTTACATCGGTACGTATCCATCCCCACAAGCCCCGATCAGCCCTTTTCAGCTACCTATCCGTACCTAAGGTACGCCATCTGCCTAGGTATTTACCTACCAATACTTCATAGGTATTCGTAGGTAGGTAGGTAGGTAGGTAGGTAGGTAGATACCTACCTAGATGATAGCTCACAACCAATGTGAACTTCCGCTGCTTTCCCATTGATATCCGGCAGGCAGGCTTAGGATATCCGGCCCAGCGTTTAGGTAAAGTGCAAAACACCGACGTTTACAGGTGTCCGAGAGTTAACAGCACGAGGGGCACAGAGGGCAAAGGCGATAGATAGTAAGTGATCCCAGAAACGAAACGGCAGAACGAGTCTCTCATTCCACTGTCTCAATGCTTGAAACATCGGTGTCGATTGCCTGAGCAGCCCGTCTCCATTGCGAACCTCCAAAGATGCGATCCATCCACATTCCTATAGCATGGCTGGTTCCCTGGACTTTGGTCTAGAACAAGGCGAGTCCCGAGTCTGACATTGAGGCGCATCACGGTGTCGCATTCTGATCGTACTTATTGAGGTGAGCACTGGGTGTGGAATTTCAAAATCCAACGGCCCGGTAAACCAAGCTCTGGAACAATTCTGCTCTCGACTCCGGCTGAGCAACCGCTAGGTACTCTGGGCGGCTACCGAGACAGGCTTGGATGCAAGTTCATGCTCTGCCTGCCGGCTACCCTCGCCTGATATACAATTTGACTGGCTGCGGCCGGCAAAAACAGTTTGCTTCTTACGAGCTTCTGGCTGTCCTGCCTATTTCAGCCAGGCGAGGCGTATCTTGCTTTGACTATTTTGAAAGTGTGTGCGCCGGGGCCATGCAAGTCCGTCGCCCCAGCATCTGTGTCCTACAGAGTGAGAAGATGCCGTATCGTCTTGAAGCCGGCCAGAAGAGGAAAGGCGGTCGAATGCGCCGAGAATCTGCTATGTAAGGGTGATTGCAAGCAACATGAGCGCGGTGCACCAAGGCGACTGTGCGTTGCTCAAGGTGGTTGGATTTCTCAGAGGCTAGAGCATCGTCGTCAGGCACGCCCGGTTAGACGCTGCAGTTAGTCACGAGCAGAAATCCGAGTTTGCTCGGATTTCAACCGACTGTCGCCCGCGAACCACCATTAGTAGACCCGATCATTCGATACGTTCGACTCGTAATAATGTTGGCGGCATTTAGCAACCCGGCATCATGAGATATTCCCTCGGCCCTTGGTCAATCCATGGTCCGTACGAATACCACCACTCACTCCACATAACAGGGCCTTCGCAGTGACATGAATCTGCGAAGAGCTGGCGGTTGATGAACGGGGTATTACAAACAAGTAGGATCAGTCATGCCGCAGTGCATCTCGGCTCTTGGACAGGGGGGGGTGGAGTGAGAAGTGACCGGGACTAGACCTGGCGGGACTAGGGTTGTCCCTGTCGTGCAAGTGAACTGCTGAGCCTGGACCATATTCACAGAAGAGCCCCGGTGGCCGGCGTGAGATCATCCTCATTTCACTGGCTAATAAGCCAGGGCTCGACTCCTAATGGATGACATTTAGCTTGAACAACAAGGAGCTCCCTTGGAAGGCGACATCAAGAGCCTGACGCAGCGTTAGCTACCAGCGGGGTTCGAAAGCGTCGATCAAGCGGCGACAAGTGAGAGAGAGTCCGCTGAAGTTGTGCAGCTACGCCATGGGCTTACCATAGGTAGATAGGTAATACATACATATTGGAACTTGGAAGACGCAGCGCGGCAGGGTTGGAACTGGGGCGTATGAATGCTCAGCCAAGGTGGAAGAACTCGTGCCTTAGCCAGAAGTCATTCAGCTGTAGTAAATGTGGCATCCATCTTATACTTTGTGATGACACGGTCCAGTTTAGTAGTAGACGCTGTTGATAATGGTGGTGAGTGGGCCGGACTGAATTCTATCTTGGTACCTGGTTTTGGGACCCAACAGCAAAGACTTTTTGCACCTGCGTGCGAAGCCACCCAGACGATCCAAGATTGCCCTTCCTCTCCCGTTCAATATCAACCAATGATCGAGGGCGGTGCTTTCCCCTCTGAGAAGTTATGGCAGCCACGTTTCTGTTGGTCATTTCTTCCAGGCTATTCCTGGACGACGACGAACGTAAGTGTGCATCGCGAGGTAGGTAGGTACGCGTACCGTAGGTAAACTGTAGAGCAAGCACGGGCTGATGGGGGGTGAGTCTCCTATTCCTTCGTCATAAACTAACCACGACATTGCCAGGGAGCTCCTTTCTGCCCACCCAGCCAGTCGGAAAGAGCTCCTACGCAATTACATTGGTGGGCCCAAGCAAGTACACAGTAAGTATGTGGACTCGGGCAGATCCCTGCCAAAGCTGTAAATCTGAAACACAGTCATGAGGAAACAGGTACGTCCTCTCCACCTTCCTAGATCACCTGGCAATTACCTGCCTATCCTACCTACCAAAACAGTACACCACTTAACGCTTTAGGTACTCCATACCGACATCCATTTGCTACCTACCTACCTATTATGCTGTGCTACTGTCGAAAATCAGTTCCAGAAAAAGTGTAGGCACAGAAGAGGAGAGAGAGAGGGGGTGGGGGGTTAGAACGAGAGCGATACCTGTGCCCATTGGTATCAATTCAACAGTTCTTCAACAATCTGTGCACGTCATCGGGCACGTCGTAAGGCACGGCAACCGGATAATTGTGGGTTGGTCACTACGGATGACTCCTGCTATGAGCCACTGGCCCTGTCGAAACATCCTCATTATCCGTACAGTGAATCGCCTTCCTGACGTACGCACGTGCGATCAAGCCCCACCTCCAGTTACAGCCACTCCAGCAAGGCAATCGTCGCCTTCCCATCTCCCGCTTCTGCCTCGTCCGTCCCAGCCAGGCTGTCTAGGACGTGCGCGACAAGCTTCGGTTGGAGCCCATTGCGCAAAAAGAACACTGCGGCTCTGGTGTCTGACTTTCTTTGCCTTGATACAGCAATCTGGTTCAAGTTCACATTCCCATCTTCATGGCTCCCTCCACCAGTCGTCATTACCGTACAAGTACAAGTACGTCTGTCTTGGATATCGCCCCTTCTTTGCGCATTCGTGACAGCCCTAAAGGATCGCTCTTTGATCGATAGGTACATTGGCGACTTTGCCAGGAAGGGGCCTTATTGGCTCGCACACAAGGCGGTCTGTAAATCGTGTACTGGAACATGGGCGGCAGTCTTCTGTCACGGAACACCGAACCCTATCCAAAGGCCGGATAATGCCACATCTCAGACTGCTCAGACTTCCATGCGCCGAACAAATCCCCCAATCTCAATCCTTCTTATTTCCATCAGCCCTAAATCCGTTAGAGCCCCGTCAGGCAGCCCCAGGGTGAATTTGCCGCATCAGCCGGGGCGTAACACACATGCCATCACACCCTTACTGAGATTCCCAATGTTGTCCAATTTGGCGGCTGCCTCGCCTTCCTATCGCAACGCTCTCCAGAGAAGCATTGCATTCAAGCATTACATTCCGGCATTGCCATGTGCTTCCTTTCCGACACACAACGGTGTCACGGTATTTTCGGTTTGTGAATTCTTCAGGCGAGAGAATGACAGTCTGACGTATCATGGACTCACGGAGCCTCGAGCCAGAGCTCGAGAACCCTCCCTTCAACTAGGCTTTGCACTGGCCCCTGCATCTGATGGGTGTTTCGAGACGCTGCCGACTCTAAAAATCTACTCAACGCGGTTTGCTGCCACGTCCACCTCGCTTCACGAACTTCCGAGTATGGGAGATGCAGCGCACATCGTGCGATGGGGGCCATGGCCGGACGGCGCATGTTCAGCTTGCACCAACACAGAATATACCCCGCTCCTGGTGATATGCCAGGTGGGACGGCGAGAAATGTCGGTACTGTTAACATGTGGTCCTCAGTCCGGCCTGGTTTGGAGGAACGAAAAGCCTGTATGTAAGCTCCACTCAAGATGCTGCGAGTGTTGGAAATCAGCATCGCGTTCTCAACCGCCTCTCATTGGAGCCAAGGCAGGTCCCTCGGTTCGTCTTGCGTTTGTTGGTCATGCTACTCGGGCGTTTTGTTTACACGGTGCAATACCCGTCAAAGAGATGTTATTGTGATTGCCCCGCGCACCTGTGCCCTGATAGTTACGTGGTGCGCCTCGCCATACGGCTGACCGAGACGGTTACCTGTCGACGCCAAGGTTGGCATGTAACGGCGCTGATTGGCAATGAAGTCTAACCTGACGGGTGACCGGCCTTTCAACGGGCATGGACCCTTGTAGACCCAGGGCAGTGTTCGGCTTGCTTCATTCCAAGATTGGCTTTCGCAGACAACAATACCGGTAGCTAGCTGCTAGCTCACCTACCTGGTTGCTATTCCAGGCCATCGAATCATTGGGACACGATCGTTAACGAAAGCGCAGTTAGACGCGGTAAGCATGTGCTTTGCATGTGTTCCAGCCATGTATGAACTTGGGCGCGGTGCGTGCTGGTCATGCTTTGGGTGTGCCGATCTTCTGCGGAACTTGTCCAGGAGGTCTGCGAGAGGAGAAAGCGCCCGTGGGTGCCAGCGAATCACGATTGATGGACCGGAGAGGACTAGATGGGGTTGAGGAAAAATCATCAATAGCTGGAACCTAAATGAGGTTGCAAACCTAGCAGGCAGGCAGTCGGCCAGTCTTACAAGCGATATCCGGATCATCTGCCATCACTCGCGGGGTTAGATATGGATCCGAGGCGGACCCCCTTGGGGTCGCACAGGTCCACAATAATAATACTCGTATATAGTCGGATAAGCTCAGTATAAGCATCATGGGCGATATAGCTCGCTGACAACCATTGTTAGTAGAGCTTCACTACGACCAGTTCCGTTTCTTCGGCTCGCTGGAGCAACTCCGTGCCTAAAAGATGCGTTGACCCGACTGATGATTTGCAATGGGACTGCATGACGCCCCCCGGCAGCCCGTTTGACGAGTAATCCCCCCTCGCCACCACTGACTGCACCGAATAGTTGAATCGAGCAACAGTCCGACCTCAATCAGTCGTTGGCGTTCAGTAGCTGCCCCAATTGTTTTTTTCCGTTCCTGGCAGGTTTCTCTTCATTATAACGTGGACAAGCGTATGCTCACTCGTCTATCGACGCGACGCCAACTGAGCTTCCCTCTAGGCTTGCGGTTCAAATACAACCGTTTCCTTCCCAGTGCCACTCGCAGCCCGCGCTCGTATCGATACAATATATTGGGAAACATGTGTATTCATGAAAGGAAATCACCCCTCGGCATTCTTATTGGGCGGACGACGGTAAGTCAAGGCTTGCGAATGTGCTGAAAGACAAGATGGCATGCTATCGAGCACTACCTACGTGTTGCCTTTCTCCACTATCTTCCGCTCTTTTGCTCCTCGTGACCTTGTTATCCCACAATACCGGGAATCCCCTCATCCGGCTCCCAGGATCTTTGCCCATTAGACATAAGTCTGTCGGAGTGGCTGGCGATGTGAAGCTTGACCGATTGTGGCATTAGGCATGCTAGCTTTTGTCACAAGTTTATTAGGTGGGGAAAGCCAATCCGCCCGCCCTATATCACGCGTCTCAACAAAGCGAACTGGGGAAAGGCACGCAGTGCTCTGGCCCGTCTGGGACCATGGCGACCTTTTCCCAAAACATTCATTAACGATGCCTACTAGGCTTGCGTCGAAGATAGATTAGGGTGGTGAGGGATGCCACCCTTCCACGCCTCGGATCCTCTGAGAAGGAGATTGTCCCGTTCGGCAGTGAAGCCGGGGTGAGTGTCCACAGCCAGGTCCAGGCCAGACGTTTCCTCATTTGTCTTCAAGTGGAAGAATGCACAAGCAAAACCAGGTGTTGTGGGCAGACGCAGGCTGGACGGTCACTTTGGTGGCATCCAAGTTCTCCTTTCTCCATTTGAGTTTCGTCTCATTTATTACGGCAAACCCAGCACGTTTTGGCCGCTTTTGCGAGATGCTTGCTCAGCCTCCGCATCGACCAATGACGAGTAACTCTATGGTTGTTATCATGGAACATCATCAATGTGAGTCAATCCGGCACTGTGGCAATCCAAGCTGGGAGAGTAGTTGCGAGGAGCAGCTGAACAGCCCAGACACAATCCAGGGCACTGGCAACTTGACGCGACAACGACAGGGCTACCTAGATAGGGACACATTGGCTGGGCGGATGTTTCCCGGTAAGGCAAGGCCTTCCCTCGACCCCCTTTATCGATGCCCTCATCTGGAAATGATCTTTGCAGGTCGACTAGTGTACAACATAAACCTACTCCAGCATATTGAGTGTTAACGCAACACGTGCAAGGCTTGCCTTTCAACCAAAAATGACAAAGTACTGCACTAACCGCTGAAGCTGGAGCAGGTTTATATTGTAGGTACAGATGTCAACCCAATTTCCCAACTTCTCTTAAGGACACGACAGAGGACGCCACATCCAGGCAACCATTACGGGAAATTCTTCCAGGTCAACCGGGACCCGCACCTGGTTGCGCCGGGAAAAGGGCAGGCTGAGCCCTCTGTGCTCAGGATCTTGTTTCGTCGCATCTTTCACCTCTATATCCCTACCTCTGCCCACCGTCGTCCATCAGTACTCTCGAAGGGCAAAACGATGTTTAGCTCCAGTCATGTCGGCTCAAATCTGCAATGCCCACCGACGGGTCTCTGTCTTCATCAATTGAGAGGACTATTTTCACCAATGCTACGCCGAGAGGCAGGAAGAGACAGTACATAGAGCAAGAGAAAGAGAAGGGGCGGGGCGACGCGGAGACGTGAGCATTTTGTATGTTTTCCCCACAGCACGGGAGATTGAAACCCGCCCGGGAAAGCGGAGAGGTGGATATCGCAATCAGAACAATGGCAGTACCTAGGCTGCCTCCCGAACTAGCCGCCAAGAAGTGTACATATACTCTTGAAACGGCCGGTACGAAGTCTCTGTGCTTATGCGTGCCGTGGGGCGGTTATCAGGCTCAACCAAGGAACTCGGACTCTGCCCTTTACTGCTCCACCGATAGGGAGATGAGTAACGAACCGGTCCCAGATAGAGCGGGGACTTGGCCATCAAGCAAAAGGAATCAGAATAAAGTCGAGCATCCAGCGAAGAAGCAGTAACTCGGAAGGCTTGGGTGAGCGCCGTGAAGCTGTCTGACTAGAAAAGTGAAGGGAGAGTTGATAATGTTCGGCGAAGCAAAGCAATCTTCTACTCGCAACCCCTCATGCCGCCTATTTATTTCTCCTCGGTATCGTTCCACCTCAATTATGGGACCAGACTTTTGTATTTAAAAGGTGATGCACCATGCTTCATTGAGAAAAGATGATGCTTGGCTGATCATCAGGCGACAAGAACCCGCCCAAGATCTTGCTAACAGGGAAAGTCTGCAAGCATACAAGGGAGGGGTGAACCCTGGAGAGAAGGTTTGTCGAACATGGGACGAGCCTGTGATCTGAGCTAAACGGCATGGTGTTTGCATAACGTGAACCGAGAAGTTTAACCTCCTCTTGGGGGTGGCTCAAGTAGGATCTGGTCAAGGTGGATGTTCGACATGGGACGAGAGAGTGGCGAGTGGTTGTGGTTGGCGAAACCAGCCATTCCCAGCCCAGCAACGAAGTGACGACGGGCTCTCTCGCGGATGATTCCACCCGCAATGCAGGGTTTCTAAATTCTAAATGGTACTGCCATTAGACCGACTTGACTGACCGGGAAACAACCCGGAGTCGGTGCAACCGTGTGAAGAAGAGGCGACAGCGCTTTGTGTCACCGTCCGCAGTCTCCAGTCGCACATGACGAGGCAGGATTTCTTCCTTGGCTGTCGCCTTTGTAAACGTCGCATCCAACCCACGGGGTCGGCGGACAGGTAAACCAGAAAGTTGGGCCTTCAAGGACCCCCAATCTCTGGTGGTTTCTTGTCGTAATGTCCCGCGTCAGTGATAACTCTTCCGTTGGTCAAGGACAGGGGGTGGGGATATCTCCCGCCCTCGCCTTCGCAAATGAGGCCATTTTGCGGTTCGTTCCTGCTTGGCTTGATGACGATAGACAATTCCCTTCATTTATCACGAGCCTTCCGTATCTGGCTAGCTCACTTCCTCAACCATAGGACTAATCTTGCGGGCCATCCGTTGATGGGACAGCCTTGCCAGGCTGTGTCGGGTCAGATACGGAGCGGCCTGATTGAGGCGTTGCTGGCTATATCCGTGTCAACAAGGCCAGGCAGTGGAGTGGTGTTTTCACTCTAACAATAGACAATATCAGGCGCGAAAGGATTACTTCGAATGGGAAAGCAAATGTCGTCCACTATTTTATCTTCCGTGTTTGTCTCATGAAACGCTGTCCCGGACATGAAGTTCGAAAGCCTGACCTCTTCATCCCTCGCCTCCTTTCCCTAGTTCCCCTAGATCTGGCAAGGCTGCATGACAGATAGAGGCCCAAGGCAAGACCAATCCAATACGTACGTGATACTCGACTTCCGCAGCTCTTCAAGTCTGCACGAGTAAGATGGGCGAAGTGACAAAGACACCGGTGAAATGAAATGGCGCGAAGCAGTATCCGACGCCCAACCCGGTACAGCTGCGTCTGTTTCAACCCTCTTGGGCTTGCGCCTATATCCGGGGATCGGATCCCGTCACTGGCTGGCTGACTGACTATACTCTCCAATTCCCCAAGCCCCATAGCCGAAGTTTCCAATGTTGAGTCTGACTTTGAATCAGGGAGACCACCCCCACGGACACTGCTGCTTGTCGACCCAATTCCCGAAAAAGGCAAGCTGGGAATGCCGCCAACCCAGACCAGGGAGCTATGGGTGAAGGCTGACCCAGGGGTTTGAAAGATTGTTCGGGGGGGGGGGGGGCTTTTTGCCTGTCCAAGACATTTTAAATCAACCCCCCAAAAGATCCTCGATCCAAGCAAAGCCATGGCCCGAACGGCGCAGATTGATTCTGATTGAGGGAGAGACACGACTACAAAGAGCGGCGGCCGAAACATGTGGAAGAAGACCAACCAGCCCATGCTATGAGATTTGAAATCTCCTGGATCCCTGACCAGCATGGCATTGGTTGGTTCCGAGCCCCGAGCCTTGTTGGCATCTTCCCAAAGGCGGTGTACGCAAGTGACACCATTTAAGACAACATCAGCAGAGGATTTGCAATCCTAGCCTGTCTCTGCTGTCGTCAGTATGCCCGTCTGTCTCAAACATCTCCTGCACGTCAACGGCACTACCTGCAGCAGGCTGGGCTGATCATACCGCAGGAGAGGAGGAGGTAGGGTTTCTCCAAGAAGAGCCTGTCAAAACCGCAGTCTGCTAACCGTTCCCACGTACGGACGTTGCAGGCTACACGAGTCGCTGCACATTCAGATCACTGGCAAGACATTGCGAGGTAGGCAACTGCGAAACACGAGAGATGTCTGTCGACCACCATATGTGTATGTATATACAGCAGGATAAAAACAATTGCCTCCCACTTCCCCGGTGATCACTCTTCACTGCCGACGGATCAGACCGTATGTCATTGTCATGATGCTATGATTGAAAACAAGTGTTCCTTGACAATCCAGAATGCTTGTGGGTACCGTTCAACTCCTGTTGCTTCCACTCTACTGGATAGAGCCGATCAATATTCTTTGTGACAGTATACAAATCATCAGGGGTCAGAACGCCTTCCCTATTCCTACTTGTCAGAGACATGTCGTCTCTAAGTTTCTCTATTCCCCTCCCTTATGCGTTCTTTTTCCGCGCCCAATTCGAGTGACGCAACGCAGAATATACTCGAATCCAACGTGTGGTCACGCGGCGTTCATACCGCTGACCAATCATATCACCACTCATATCTTGTTAGTATAAGCCTTCCTCCTGAACTGGTACGCCGTATCCATCCAGCCGTGACTGCTTCGGCTGGAACGAAATAGTCCCTCCCTCTCTCTCTCTCTCTCTATTTCTTCTTCGTCGTCTTCTTCTTCTTTTTTGTTTGTTTTGGTGTTCTGCCTGGGTAGCATCTTTAGACTCTCGTGTCATCCCAGATCAGGTCCCCAGTTCTGTGGGGGAGGCTTCTGATGCCTTAGCCGGGGATGATCTTGTCTTTGCCACTCGACCCCTGCGAGCTCATGCTGTTGCGGCCATTCGCGTGGTATGACACAATCTCCGGCTTGGGGTTCTCGTCCATCGACGAGGTCGTCCCCTGGCGTTGCGGCGCCTTCTTAGTGAGGACCGCTCTGGGCTTCTCCGTCGGCAGCGACTCGGTGCCAGTGCGTGTCTTGGTGAGTCTGCGTGATGCGCGTTTCTGCGAGGGAGTCTGCGACTGCGTCTCGGCTACCGAACTTGTATCGGCAGTTGATCTTGTGTTGCTCGATATTCGACTAGGCGCTGCGGTGCTGCTGCCCGACGGCCGGCTGTATGCCGGGTTCTCCCTAATCGGCAGATGGAAGCTTGCTCCAGCCCCGTTGAGATCGGTAGTGGCGTACGTCGGTGTGGAAGAAGAGCGTAGTGCGTCGGAAGACGAAACGGTCTAGGCAACGGTTAGCGTGAGAGCCTCGAAAACCCGACCAAGGTCTGGCTCACGGATACCTGAGGGCTGACGTAGGTGTCCAACTTCTTCTTCAGCACCTCGGAGCGCACCGGCTTCGCGAGGTAGTCGTTCATGCCTGCCGCCAGACACTTCTCGCGGTCGCCCTGAATGGCCGACGCCGTCATAGCGATGACGAGTATCTTGCGCACGACGTCTATAGGGTCCTTGCGGATCATTTTGGTCGCCTCGTAGCCGTCGAGCACGGGCATCTGCACATCCATGAGGACCACGTGGTACGGCCGACCCTCCCTCGCCTTCTGGCGCAAACCTTCAACAGCCTTGAGGCCGTTCTCATAGGCATCGACGGTGGTGTAACCCAGACGTTGCGCATACTGGATGGCTATCTTCTGGTTGATGGGGTTGTCCTCTGCGATGCAAATCCTGATCTGGTCCTTGGAGATTGCGGTAAGATCCAGGAACGGGTTTGGCGACGAATCACGCTCGGCGAGGTAGGCTGAGCGCTCAACGGCTGGCGGGGACTTCATCTGCTGCGCGTCGCCGGCGGATACGTCGGACTTGGCCTTGTCGAAGGTGACCTTGAACCAAGCCGTCGTTCCTACGCCTTCCTGGCTGTCAAGCTGGATCTTACCCTTCATCATCGTTTCAATTAGAGACTTGCAGATGCTCAGGCCGAGCCCACTGCCGCCGTACTTGCGGGCCGTGCTGGTGTCTGCCTGGCTGAACGGCTGGAAGAGCTTGACCAATTGCTGCTGAGGAATGCCAATGCCCGTATCCTGCACCCTAAACAAGAGCGTGGCTTTGTCGTTGGTCTCTGATTCGACACGGGCTCCAATAGTGATAGATCCGTCCTCGGTAAACTTGAGACTGTTGCTGATGAGGTTGCCCAAGACTTGATGAAGTCTGATAGGGTCCCCAAAGATGAGCATCGAGGGCAGGTCGATGTCTTGTATAATCTTAACGTTCTTCTGCTTCGTCTTTTGCCGGTTGCTGTAAGACACGGCGCGCACAACCTCGCGGACCATTTCCTCGGGGTTGAAGGCAATGACATAAAGTTTCATCTTGTCAGCCTCCATCCTGGAAAAGTCGAGAATGTCATTGATGACAGTGAGCAGTAGCTCTGCGGATACCTTGATATTATCCGCCATTTCCTGCTGGTCTTTGTCCAATTCGCTGTCCTTGAGCAGTTCGGAGTTTCCAATGACACCATTGAGAGGCGTGCGCAGCTCGTGAGAGACGTTGGCCAGAAAGATGGATTTAGCCTTGGCTGCCTCTTCGGCTAACTTGACGTTGCGCTTGGCCTCCGCCTCGGCATGTTTGGCCTTGGTCTCTGCCTCAAGAGCCTTGGCCAGCGCACGTTTCTGCAGGGCGACCATGGAAACGTTTTCTGCCGAGACCTTCTCGACGGCCTTCATGGCCAGGGCGTTGGAGTAGCTAATGCCAATCTGGTTAACCAGCAGCTGCAGGACAGAAACATTGCGGTCGGTAAAGGAGCCCGGCTCGCCCTCGAGGTACAAGACACCAAGGAGCGGTTTGGAGCCGTGGCAAATGGGGATCGCGATGATGGCCTTGCTGAGGACGTTCCGCTGTAGCCAGGCCTCACTCACGTTCCCAAACCGCTCGTCGCTGATGATGTCGGGTATGAACACTGCCTCTCGAAAACGGGTGCAGTAGAGGATGACATTTTCAGCAACGAGTGATGTGCCTGCCAGGGGCACACCTGGAATATGCGCCGACGCGCCCCTTTCCGGATCGCCGCTAGCTGCGAGACACCAGCCAGACTCGTCCGAGTCCTGAACGACGATGGCGGCGAGTGTAGCCGAGCCGCCGCAGGTCTGGAGGATGACGTCGCACATAGTCTTGAGCAGTTCATCGACCCGGAGGACGCCAGAGATCACCTGGGAGGAGAGCAGAATCGCATGCAGATCAATCATATCAAGTGCAGGTAGACCTGCCCCGAGTTCGTTGTGTTCGTGCATTGAGCCGCGCCACGCACCGATTCGCTCGCCCTTGATGTCGGCGATGGCGGTGTGGTTGGACTGCTGGAGCCCCTCTGGGCCTTCTTCGCCCTCGACGGTGCGATAGTCGACCGTACCACTGTCACCGGCAAAGTCAGTCTGCACGGCGGCGTCCGTTGTCCTGGGGTTTCTGGTCGGGCTGTGAAGCAGGACAGCGTGCTCCTCTTCGAGGCGTTCAGCGACGGCGACGGCTCCGAACTGACGGTAGAAAGCAATGGCATCCCTGAGCGCAGAGCGGGCCAGACGTCGGGCCTTGCGTCTGACGAGCGTGCCGGCCATCAGCGTGTTGCCCACCGCCGCCTCAAACAAGTAGTTGTGCTCCTCGGCGTTGTCCAGAGCCTCTTCGTACAGCTTAACGGCGCCGCCGTAATCACCCGTCAACTCAGCGATCTGGGCCTCGAGTATTTTGGACCATGACATGTAGTTGACCTCGGTGTAAACCTCCCACTCCTTGATTCTCTTGGTCAGCTCGCGGAGCTTGTGCAGAATAGTCTCGGTTTCATTAGTCAGACTGTTGGGGACCAGTCGCGGATCGTTGAGCTTGCGGAGCATGCTTCCCGCGAGCGCAAGACCGTAGAAAAACATGACCAGCCTGCTGTTGCGAGCGGACCACAGGTTTTGAATGGTCTCATAACACGCCTGACCGATCTCGATGGCCCGGTCGTAATGCCCGTAAATGAACAGTGGCACAATCTCGATGGTCTCGTACCAGAGAATCGACCGGTTGCCGTTCTGCGTGTTGGCCGCCAGCCACGACTTGTAGCTGGCTGAGTTGTGCTGCTCGTCAGTCATGACCTCGAGAGGCTCGGTGGTTCGAGTCTTCCCCTGCAGAGCACGACACACCTGACGGATCGAGATGAGAAGGGTGCCGCCCCGCGTGTCGCGGTGCCAGTTGGGGATCTCTTCGCAGCCGTACTGGCAGAATGCCTCCAAGTCGGAGCAGTTTTCGCTGGCAAAGAACTTGAGTTGCGCCGCCAGTCCGAAGCTTAGGATCGAGGAAATTCTATCGCCGGCCGCTGCCGCATAGTCGACCGAGCCCTCCAGATGGCTCAGCGCCACGGCCACCGGGATCTGGACGTGCCCGATAAAGTTGGCATACAGCATGTAGCCCCTAGCCATCGAGAAGGGGTCGCGGTAGCGATCAAGCAGTTCAATGCAGACATTGCCCACCTCGACGGCGAAGGTGACCATGTTGAATCTAGCCAGAGCAATCAGTCCGAGATGGAGAAACGCCATCCCAGACTGCGGAAAGGCGCCATGGGTAAGATGTAGGTCTAGCATGACGAGAGAGAGGTGATAGAAGCGCAGGTAGTCGCTCCACCACGCGGCGCTAACGGTCTCTGCCAGGACGGCGCCGACAGACGGCAGAGCAGGGTCCAAAGACTGGGGCGGGTTCAAGAGTTCATTCTTGTCCATGGTTTGTATCTTTACCGACATCTTCTCGAACTGCTCGTCACACTTCTCGAATGTCGGATTATCGTCGAACTGCACATCCAGGGCATGTAGACACTCCTTGAGTGACTCGAGGGCTCCCTTGGCGTCGCCGCATTGCGCGAGGGTTCTGGACTGCAGGACATAAGCTGGAGCCTTGTCGAGGGGGCTGCGCGCGCACTCGAAGATGGTGTCGAGCAGAGAGTTGGCCGCCACATGGTTGCTTATGTAGAGGTAGCATTCAGCAGCTCTCAGGTGCAACTGCATGGTTTCATCGTAGGAGACGTCCTCAAGCTCGTCATTCCAGGGGTCTGGCTGGAGGAGCGCGACCGCCGTGCTGTATAGCTTGGAGGCAGTTGGACGGGCGCAATTCTCGACCGCCGTCTGGGCGCATTCGAACAGTAGCTTACGATACGACTGGCGCTTGGAGACGCGCTTCTTAATGATGTCCACAGACTCGCAAATATGCGAGGCCGTGTTGTCCTTCGACTTGGGGTCCGCCGAATAGTACTTCAACAGTGTCTGTGCGATTACAAAATGCATCTTGCGTGCATTACACTCCTTCAACGCCGCCGATGCCTGAATGAACCGGTCGTGGGCAAAGCGGAACCTGTCGTCTGTCTCGCTCGGTACGATGATATAGGCCTGCACAGCCGCTTGTAATCCGTTGATTGCCTCCTGCTGGGTATAGGATGCGTGGTACTGCTCGTTACCCGGTCCGCGACAGCTGGCCTCGTCTTCACCTTCGTCTTCATACTGAAATTCCCCGCTCAGAAGTCGTGAGATGAGCTCAAATGAAAACGAAGACCCTAACAGGGCAGCCCAGGCGAGGATTGCCCTGGACGCCGGCGGCAGCTCATTTAGTCTGCGGGTGATGAAGCCGGTGTCGAGTATGTCGTAGTCGCTCGCACCCTTGAAGTGCTCGAACAGCCTGTCAAGGTCGAAATGCCAGTTGCTGTCCCTATAGTCGTACCATATGCACCTTTTCCTATAGCACGCACTGAGCATCTCCCGCATATAAAACGGGTTGCCTGCTGTTTTTGATTGGATGACGAGCGCCAGCGGAAGAACCTCCTCTTTAGGTCTGCATAACGTGGTCGCGACGTATTGGATGATGTCGTCCTCGCCGAGGGGAGTCAGTTTGATGCGCGTGACCACCGGTCCTCCTGACCTAGGAAATTCTGCATATCGTTAGTATACAGCGCTATTGCTCTCGAGGATCGAGAACTTACCTTCGGATTCAGGGGGTTGGATAATGGACTGGACCCGCTCAGGAGACAGTTCCTCCGGCCTGTAAGTAATGATGACGACCATTTTCATCCGCGCCCCAATAATCTGACTAATCAACTCCATTGACTCGTCGTCGGCAAAGTGAAGGTCATCTAGCACGAAGCATATAAACTTGTGAGATGTGAACATGCGTAGCACATCAAGGAAGGTATTCATCAAACGCATCGTCTTCGTCGTCCCACCTGCTCGTAAAAAGTCTTGGGATGCCTGTGACGATATAACGGTGGGCTTCGTCAGGCGCCCGGGAGAGCTTCCCGGCGATGAGCCGCGCCTTTTGAGGCCGGCTCTGATGCTCCGGGTCTGAGCCACGCTCTGTGTGATGGAGACAGATCGAGGAACCGGGCTGTCGAGGGCGCCGATGAGAAAGTCGGGCAGCCCGAGGACTTTGTGGAGCGTCGGCCATACGGGACGAACATAATGCTTCAGTGCCTGGTGAAATTGCGTATCCGTGTTCCGCTCGCCAAAAACCTGCTTAAATAGAGACGACAAGAGCTTAAGCAACGGCCCGAAAGCAGTGCGGCGAGCAGTGTCAAACTTGGCTGTAGCGCAATAACCTCTCCGCCTGGCCTCTGCAAGCACAGACTGATAGAGGCAGCTCTTGCCAAGACCACCGGCCCCTTCAACGAGAACGATCTCACAGTGCCCGCGTCTCCGGAACTTGGCCGAGCCAAGCTGGCGAGACAGGCTCGAGGACGTTGACTCAACGGCACTGAGCCGATTGCTGTCTGAGGGTGTGCCGATGCCGTCGGCAAGGCTCCGAGTCTCGATCGACACCGAATGATGCCTCTCCCACTGTCTGTCCCAGGGCCTCGTCAAACGCCCAAACGGCCCCGAATTGGACGAGGCGATGGTATCTCCTGATATTGTCTGAGCATCAGACAGAACGGAAGGCACGAAACTAGCCTTTGACTGCCTAGGATCAGAGTATGTAGTGTGTGTGAAAGAGCCGCTACGGCGGGTGGTTCCCTCTGCAGAGCTGGCCCCCTCGCTCGACAAGTCACCGCAGTCAGGCAGCTCAACCGAAAGCTGCGATCCATCCGAGAAGCGGTTATTTGTCGACTTTTGATTCATGGAGTGGCTCTTGGCAACCCGCTCAATCACTCTAATCACGTCTGCCCTCTCCTTCTGCCGCCCGATCATCATGCTGGGAAGGATGAAGAAGGACGAGATGTCCTTTTCTCCAATCTTCCACTCCTTCAACGCCAACCAATCGCCATCAGTCAGGAATTGCTGCACCTTGAGCAAGTCGTGTTTCAAGCCGCTAGCCGAGTGGTATCGATCTGCAACGGTCTTTGCCGTGCACTTTTGGATTATGCGGCCGATGACGTCAGGTATGTCAAGCCGAACTTGTGATACGTTGGGTATCCTCCGCCCAAGAACGCCCTGTACGATATCCAACGGTGTCTCTCCCTCGAAGACAGGCTGTTGTGTGAGCAGGGTCCAGAACACCACTCCTAGCGAGTAGATGTCGGTCCGGCTATCGGGTTCCGCCGGCATACGCCCTGTCTGCTCCGGGCTGATGTATAGAAGCTTGTTCTTGGCGCCCAGCTCTTTGGACAGGCTCGACCACGACGTACTCGACAGTCCACCCTCGAAGGACCTCGTTCCGGTGCCAAAATTGATCAGCTTGACAGAGTTTGTTTCGATATTGAAGTGGAAAGCGTCCGGCCGGATCTCCCCATGCGTCATCGCCTGCCCATAGTGCAGTATCTCAAGACATTGACTTGCGCCGATGGCGAAGTCAAGAAAGTACTGTAGGTCTATCGGGGGTTTCAGACGGAAGCTCGTCTTTCGATACGCCTCATAGCGATCGTCCACTTTCCTGGCCGTATAATACGCCGGTCCCATATCCATTAGATCAAACAAATAATTCTGGCCGGGGTGCTGGTAGATGGCGACAACGATTGACCCGCGATCGCCTGGGTGGGGGGCAAGGCGGATGAGGTCGAGCGGCTTGACGATGTGGTGCCCGTTCGGGTCGGCCGTGGCGAATAGGTTCCTAGCTATGTGGAACGCCCTTTCTTCCCGGAGCACATGGTAGGAGACACGGGCCACGACGGATTCCTCTATGTATGATATCTCAGCAGGGCCGGAAGGGACTGGCGGCGGCGGCGAGGTGGCCGAGAAGTCACTACTGGCATCGCTGAGAATACCCGAGTGGAGGCTTGAGGAGCTTGCATGTTCAGAGGGCGACGGCCGGCCGGATTGTAGTCTCGCGGTCGAGCCGGGACTCGAGGCAGGGTGGGGCGAAGATGACGGCTGGTAGGGCGACACGAATCTGGTGCCGCAAACGTGCCTGTGAAGCGCATGTCAGGCACATATCAGGGGGGAAATAGGATAACAGAGGCTGTTGTGTCTGCGATAGAGGGGACGCACCAGATGTCGTAGGATGTGTGGAAGGGGAGACTAGACTCGTCCCAGGTATAGCCAGCTATCTGGCGAAGGCGCTCAAACAAGCGCGAGGGTGGGTCGAAGTGGTCGTCCGACCCGATAGCAGCGCCGTCCATCATCGGGGCCAGTCATAGGCGCAAGCCGGAGCTTGGAGACCGAGTACGGTTGCTGGTGATGGTGGAGGAGGTATAAAAATGGGATTGGTTGGGGCTTGGTCGGGTTTCGGTAGAGCTGTCGGTGGCGTCGTCGTCGTCGTCGTCGTCGTCGTTGCGAGAGGTCGAATGACAAAGGTCAAGTCGTGACGTTCACCTAGACACTACGACCATGTCATGTTTTGATTAAAAAGTCCGAGGCGTAGTGGGGTTATGACAATGGGTGTGGTTGAACGAGGGATTGTATGGTTTTGTACGCTGGTGGTGTTTTCTGATCGAGCATGCAAGGCCCCGCAACGGCCGAGTCTGCGCGCGCGCGATCGGAAATAGGTTCGAGGGCTGGTTCCTGGCCTTGTGACGAATACAGATGACAATAGCGACGGGCCCTCGAAGAACAAAACTTCGGTAGGCGAAAAAGGCACGATAGGGCGATGCGTCGGAGGAGGCGTCGGAGGAGGCGTCGTCGTCGGGCGACGGACGGAACGAGTGAGCAGCTGTCGTCGGGGGACGAGCAGGAAGTTGAAATGCTGTTTGACCACTGACCAGTCGAGTGGGAGACGCAACATGGGTAAGGGTAAGGGTACCTACCTACCTACATTTGGGCGGCGGTGGCATTCGGCGACAGGGCAGCATAGCGGGAAGATAGCGGGCAGGGGCAGGCTGAAGCAGCGAGCAGGCACCCCTGGACAGTGTGGAGTATCCTACAACTGGTTTTTCCAGAACAGGGCTTCCTCCCAGCACACTAAAGAACTAGGAACCAAGCTAAGGAACTTTCGCAGCTTGCGCACCTTGGAAGTTGAACCGACCCAAGGCAAAGACACCGTGAGGCAATGCAACCACTCCGCTGCCGTGCGCTATTCCAAGGCATGCACCAAAGACCCTCAGTCGAGTCCAGAGTTACACCGAAGCGCGATGGTGTGCCTGCATTAACTCTCGGCCAGGTGTCTAACGACGGTCAAGGTGGAAAACACCTCATCAGGAGGGGAGAGAGGGAGGGAGGGGTTCGGCGTTCCACATGGTGGGCGCGCCCAGAGTGTCAAACACTCCCCCTCCATCAGTTCAACAGCGAAACCTTGGTTGGTGTATCCGTAGCTATTAAACACAAACAAGTCCCACGCCGGCGGACATGTTTTAGTCAAACGATGGCTCGGATATACCTCCTCCGCGGCACGGGGTTACATATTGTGAGTATAAAGCGTACATGCCATTCTTCATCTGCACCAGAAATTCGAATACACGCAAAGTATTGAACACCAAGGGAAAACACCACCAATATAAGTAAGCCCTTGCCACAGCAGCCAAGAGGAAACAAGCAAGTATGCAGGCAGAACAGCCTACCTACGATGTACATAGTATTTGGGGACTCTGGGCCCTGAATAGCCAGTCTAGCCGTCACCAGCGTTCCCTTTCCTTCTGACGCTTTCCACCGACAGACAGGCAAACAATTAGTTTAGGTACACATCACCGCCAAATTGGGGGGG